>LR990166.1:9331460-9853960 GCA_905147325.1 Notodonta dromedarius | reverse complement strand
CCCGATTGAAAAATATTGGGAGAGATAATTTTAATAATTTTCTGTGAGAAATAGTTTTTTTTCATACAAAACATGAGCAGAATTTCATATTTTGTTTTTTTTGTCGATGTAAAGTACGTAAGAATTCAGCGAATACTGCGACCGCCACCAAACTCTCCGGGTCGATCGAAGATATCATAGTATAAATGATAATACCGACTTTAACATGCTTGCATTAAGTTACTTAGGCCTGTATTAATAAATCGATCTCAAGCCTGAGAGTGATCTTAAGTACGATTTTGGCATGTCATTTTGTAGTAGAATGACATTTGACATGTCCAAGATTGCTCTCAGACTTGAGATGACTTTATTAATACGGCCCTTAGATACTTACACATCTATACCTAACCTTGATCATAAGTACTTATTCCGAAAAAGTATACTTCCATTTTTTATATCAAGTGTATCAAAAGGAATAAAGGACAAACGGAATTACCAAACACTTTGTTGGACTTTCATTGAAATAATATAAAAGTCGTTACCCTTTTGAACTCCGTGGCCTGTGCTTAGGAAGTTCTAAATCAATAATCAGTTGCTTGAAACTTTGGCATTGTAATAAAATGGAAGTAAAATAAAAGTTAAAGGAGCAACTAACGATTCGTGACAATCTAAATGAACATTTAAACTGCTGTGAGATTGTATCTATCGTTGTATTAATCTGTTTATTTATGCGCTTTGATTTTACATTGCCTAATTTTCTTACAAGAAAACCAAGATTCCTGTGATAGCATATACTATGAAACAAAAGGGGTATACTATTTTTATTGCAACTTTACAATGTAAATCTAAAACTATCGGCTTTGTGGGACAGTTGAAGTACTAAAGGTTTTGTAGACTTGTGAAATCTGTCAACAGCTGTATTCCTATAACACGATTTGTTTATCAAGTTTCCTTCAAAATTGATACTTTTAGAATTACAAAGTTAAGTTTTGAAAAAATACACTTCCTATTTCAACCTGTAGAATTGATTCGGGTTAATATTAAATAAAGTTACCTAGTCTTTAATTCATGAATTTTAGTAGGTTACAACACGGTTCATAATTCATTATTATTCTGTAAGTGTGTAGGAAGTACAAAAGTGTATACTATTGCTATTCGTGTGAAGTGAGGACACGCCAACCGCCGTCATTATTCATAATCAATCAGCAAGGAAAACAATTTTATAATACTTATGCTTAACGAGTGTTTTTATTTATGATTGTGAATTAACCTCTTGTAATAACCGTGATTGAGACTAGAACATTTAGTAATTTGTGCAATGCATGCGTGGCAGAACTGTTTTTTATAGCTAATAAAAAAATTAACACAGCTCAAGAAAACTTTTGTGCACTTTGCACTTGTGCACTGTTTAAAAATAACTAGGGACCTTATAATTTCTTTCATTTGGGTCCTTTATTTCCTTCTGTCGCACCTTCAGGTGGTCAACGTACGAGCAATACCTTTGGTATTGCATCCATCTATTGGCAAAACTGCTTCGCATCAGGGCCCTAACCACGCTAGCTACTCAAATCGTAATAGAAAGGCAAAAGATAGCGATTACGTTTCAAACGCTCCGCTTTTGACGTTTTGCTGACACCATACCATAGCAATGTCCTTAGCAAAACGTCAAGCGGAGCGTTTGAAACGCAATCGCTAGCTTTTGCCTTTCTATTACGATTTGAGTAGCTAGCGTGGTTAGGGCCCTGGTGGGTCGTACGCTTGATTCCCGATTTTGTTCTATAAAAATAAATATAAAAAACACCTCAATCAGAAAATTGCCTATAATCCATTTCCGTTAATTATTTTCATATTTCTCATAACGTACGGCATTTAAAGTTATAGACGATATTAACCGAGTTATAGATACAAAAGTTAAATACTCATACGTGCATACGAGACTAACCATAATATATTTAACTACTTATTGCATGACATATTTCTCCGAGTAACTACCTATCTGTTTTAATTCAACTTTGAATTTTAAATTCAACGGTTCCATGGGTATATTTTAATTGTTACTAAAATATTATTTCTTAATTACGTGGCTACCCTACGAGCCCTTAGGGCTGTAAAGAGGCCAAGAGTTAACATCGTAAGGGACGAAATGCGAGTCAAAGTGAACCTTTCAACCGGCAACGTAGAATGTAGAGATATAAAGTTGTGTAAGTTCTTATCTTAATTGCTGTTTTATGTATACTAGTTTTTGGTTGAGTATCGCTTGAGTAATTTTAAGCAAGTGTTATGGATGTAATTATTTCTTATCCACTTATCTACCCCCTTTTTAACGCTGCTGGTTACAAAGACATCATGGGAACACCGAGGAAAAAATGACTACAGAAAATGTCTTTCATATTTTCTTTTCTAGTAACCCTTTTCGAATTTTTTTCGAAATATTTTGTTATAACCACAAATCTTTTATAAACACGGCGCTTTGCATAAATCGTTACTTAAATTGTAAGCTGGTTAGTATTGTATTTTTAAATGCAAATCTTTTTAGCAGTTTTCATTATAAATTACAAGAAAAGTATGAAATTAATATAGAAAATATTATTGTTTTTTTAAATGCATATAAAAATACTTACTAATATTAATATATACTTTATTAATATTAGCTACCAAATATTTGCTAAAGATATTTGATTATTAAATCTCTAGTAAACAAACTAAAATAAGAGTGATTTTTAACCTCTATTGGAATTAGAACTTCAGCAAAGTTAGTATTTACAAATAGATTACCAGCAAAAAGCATTATATCATTTTCATTAGGCAGCACTTACCGAGCGAGAATTAATGAAAACCGACCACATTTCATATTTTGAGAGAGCCGTGAACATTGTAACCGCAAACCCGCAGTCACGGGTAGGCACGTAATTATAAAATAATAAAAAATGCTCTATTAAGTGGTCACTTTGTTTATATTGTATGCTTGATTTTATTTCGGGAATATTTCATGTAATTTTTATACTTCATGCCTTTTAAAGATAAAGCTGTATAATGGTGGTGACAGAATAGAGGCGAACCAGGAGCTAAGCAACTAATTTTCTGTTAAAAATCTGCAAAACAGCAAAAGAAGTTTAGAATATTACGTTGTGGTTCGTCACATGTCAAATGGCGGTGTTCGATTATTCAATTTTAAACAAAATAATTTTAAATTATATTGTGCACTGCTTTATTTAAATAAAGTCCCAGTTGTACAAATTAAAGTTTGTTTTCGAGAACTGATCCTACTAATATTATAAATGCGAAAGTTTGTGAGTGTGGATGTATGTATGTATGTATTTATGTATGTTTGTTACTCCTTCACGCAAAAACTACTGAACGGATTTGGATGAAATATGGAACACAGATAGATTATAACCGGGATTAACATATAGGATACTTTTTAACCCAATAATGCAATACTACGCGGATGAAATCGCGGGGCACAGCTAGTGACAAAATAAAAATTAAATATTATAAAAAGACAAGTTCTTGCCGGATCTTCTCAGTCGAGGTCGCGTTCCAATCCGGTTGTAGACTTAAGGAATGTAAAAATAAAATTTGTAACTGCCCTCCTAGACCTGAACAAAATAAATGATTTGATTTTGACTTTATATAAACCGAAAGTCTCGCCTTTGCGTTCCGTCCGTTGAATGATGGGGATTCAGAAAAATAAACATAAATGAGTGCTGTTGATAAAAATGTTTACTTAGTTGGAAGCTGCTCACAAAGAATGGACGTCCTCCTTGCTCCAGGGATTCGTCTTACGGAAGAGGAAATTGCTCGAGCAGAGGATTCTATTCCCGATGCTTTTATTTATACGATATTCGAATTCAGGTCTCGTTTTTATTATCAACCGTTCCGTATCTGCACTGATTTTATTTGACTGCAGATGAGATATTCTGAACGATCGACGACCGCTTGGCGTAGGGGCATGAGCGTGCCGCTCTGCTCACTGCACCCAGTGGTTGCTGGCTCGATTCCCGTCAGGTTAATTTTTGGGAATGGTGTTTTCGTAGTTTTTTTTTGTCTGAGTGTCGCTTGGATCTCCCCAGCACATTTAAAGGTATCTATTAATGCAGAGTTGCTTAGTTAGGGACCATTATAGTTGGCGCATTAGTCTGGTCTTTAACTAAAAATTCATTCATTTTTTTATCAACGACATATTTGCGGGCATTTTATCTACATCGATAGTACGATTTATTTCCTTACTGTACGCGCGAAACAATTTCAGTTCAAGTTGTGTATATTTTTATATTTTCCAAAGTAATATAGAAACTGAAGTTTAATTTATTTGATTCGAAGTGGGTGTGGCTCTAAGTCCAATTTGTGGATACAAACAGTGTGGGTGGTGAACTTAATTAAATTCGTGTTTAATCTATCCACCGTGTCTTATCTGAACTGTTTTCAGTATTGAGTTCATGACATTTCACCCCGACTTAGTTTACAATGAGTTTATTCAGTAAATAGACGACAAATTGAAACAAACAATAACTATGTGATTTAATAAATTTTTGAAGTATTTCAAGTCAGCAAAATAAAATATTGTCTAAATAATTAGTAAGTAGGTATACATACCTATAACTAGTTTATTTATATTCCTCGTACACTTTTCGTTATTAAGTTAATTAATTTGAAGAACTTTCTGCGTGGATCGGACCGCAAACAACAACTAAATATGAGGGTACCCAGTTACTAACTATGACATCAGGACGTCTAACACCTCAGTCCCCCCGTGACCATGGCTGCTGTAAAGCAACCGAAACGTCGGGAACATAAAGTTAATAAACGCGATAAAATCCGAAAAATTGTTTTATTTCAATTGAAGAATTAAATAAAATTAATGAAATATGAGGCTTGAAACGGAAAAAACGAAGAGGTATCTGCGTTTAGTCCCCCTCCCTTCCCCTCTGTCCCACTCCCCTTCAGATCGGCAACGTACGAGCATTAACTTTGGTATTGGAAGCCTCCATAAGCTACGTTAACGGCTTAACATCGGGCAAGTCGTACGCTTGTTTGCCGACTTGGCTCTCTAAACTATTTTTCATACATGTTTTCAATTCAGTATTCGAATACGTTCAAAATGTTTGCAGTTCACATTTATGCATTATTTATGTATATAAGCACCTTAGTCAAATTACTTTAAAATTATGCAAATATAACAAATTGACGTGGCAATGAAAAATTAATAACATTTAATAGCCTCGTAAGGATTTTGATTATAATCCGATTACGTGCTAACAATGTTTGAATATCGTTAAAGTTTAATGTGTCTCGGAGAAGAGCGATTGAAAGGACGTTTTAGACCGAGTGGTTCTATATTAGGTATCTCATATAAGTATATAATATGGCAATCTGAAAATTATGAATACCTACCCTCAAAATGAAATCATTAAAAGGTAAACCCTGCTTATGGGTACGATCATACCGTATAATAGATAGGCCACAATCCCAGTCACACCCAGTAAATGGTAAAATACAATTTCCGAAAATTTCCTTAACGGGAATAAAACCCGCACCAACTAGTGCAGTCGTTCCAGCATTTGTTGTGTGATTGGAGAAGGCATTATAACAACAATAATGTTTTATGACTTAATAAAACCCTGTAAAGAAATGGTAATATGTCGACAAACGAGTCCAAGAAAAAAAAACACATTTTACGATCGAAATAAACTAAATTAAGGCTAAAGCGCCCATCTAGCCCGCGAAGTACAAATTTTTTGAGCTTTTTTATATTTTTTTCAAAATCTGACAATAACAAAAGGCACATTTTGTAATTCGCGAGAAAGACCGCGTGCAGTGCATTTATTAATATATCCAACTTACTCTAAAACATTTCAAGAACGACAGCTATCCAGATTATCTGTAATTTTTTGTATATTTACTGATTTACTAGTATCATATCCACCGTGATAATATTTAGAGTAAAATAAATGTATTATTAAACGCACTGCATACTGTGTTTGTCGCAAATCACAAAATGTTGTCTTAAATGTTTTCAGATTTTGGATAAACTATAAAAATACTCGAAAATTTTGAATTTCGCGGGCTACACAGGCGCCTTCACCTTAAGTAATTCCCTACCCTCTGTTGTTTAATGATTGGTTTGAGCGCGCCTTATGGTGATTTTATTTGAGCAGAAATAACTGGCAAATTACCATTGATTACAAAAGAAATAAAACCCAGATCTTAACAGTTTACTCAATAGCCGTAAATTACCTACTTACGTCTCGTGCAAGCTTGATTAGTGACTATAAATCTCCTTTTTCGGCCACAAAACACGGTCCAAGTACCAAAATAAAGGCGTATGTTTGTTCTGTAAATGTCAAAGAGGTCGTAAAATTAAGAGAAAGTCGATAAAGAAAAGTTTTTTTCGTCAAAAGAAGCAATGGTAACTCCCGATGGATTTTTAGACTACGAAGTATGTACTGCGATACGTGGACTGGTTATGTATAAGGTCTTGTTTCGTAAATCTCTAACATAAATAGTAAAGAAACTTAGCAAGATCTAATGATAATCTCATTCTGTACTTTCTTAGCTACCTAAAGCTCACAACTTTAGTTTAAGACTTAGAAAGATCTAAGTTGATGAAGTAAAGACAAATCTAGACTGGATCAATACTACGAATTCGCGTTAATCTTTCACAGATACACAAAAAATGTACCTATTGACAAATTACTGCTGTAGATAATTATCAAAGCAAATAAATTGGACATCAAATATCAGAAAACAGGCTATATTTAGACAGCTATAAAGTATATAATTGTTTAATAAAATTATAGTTATCTGCAGGTGTAAATAAATTATGGTCGTAAGTGTGCTACGAGCTACGAGCTACGAGACGACTACGACGCGCTACGGTAAGCTACGAGGGCGTTCAAGCATGTGCTGGTATGGGAAGATGCTCATGTTCGTCGCCGTCGTGACGAAAATACTCTTTTATTCTTACTTAAAACGTATTACGGAAAACATTTCACAAATAAAGTAGGTACCTAGAAACATCATTCCTTAGGTACCCTAGCGGCCGTATACATAGATCAATCTCAAGTCTTAGAGTGAACTTAAGAACGCTTTTGACATGTAATTTTGTACTGGTATGACACACGAATGACATGTGCAAAATCGCTCTTAGACTTGAGATTGATTTATTAATACGGGGCTACGACAAAAGCATCACAATTGTCGACGACACCCTTCAACTCGCGTCAGCGCGCTTCGGTACACAAGATGTCTAGTGTTACATTCACATCATATTTACGTCTGATCTATAAGAGATAATATTTTCACATAAATAAATTATTATTAGTAAAATAACTACGAGGAAAATAGGACTAATATAATGTGAAGCCGAAATTATCTATACAAATAAATAAAATTGGAGTGTCTGTTTGTAATATCAAAATAACACCTTTTCACTAAGTGCATATCAAAGTACATACGACACCTATAGCAAAAACGCGATTTAAATTTTTTTGTCTGTCTGCCGTCTGTCTGTCTGTGTGTTTGTTCCGGGTAATCTCCGAAACGGGTGGACCGATTTTGACGGGACTTTCACTGGTAGATAGCTGATGTTATAAGCAGTAACTTAGGCTACTTTTATTTTAGAAAAACAAAATTTAATAAAATGAGTCTTGTCGCGCGGGCTCAGAACGCGGGAGCGGGCTTTAGTTAAACTTCACGCGGACGAAGTCGCGGGCTCAGCTAGTAATAAATAAAAGCTGAACCCACACTCGCGCTCCAAAGTTACTCAACACCTTTATACCTATAAATATATAATATTACATTAGATTCGGTTAAAGTACTTTTTCATTGATGGAGCAGAGCACTGACTCTCGTCAATTTGGACCTCTGTGAGGTGCCGCGGGATGTAGTGTGGGCGTTCGTGGGCAGAAATACGTAGGCGAGGTATTTAAATCAGAACACGCGTATCGTATTATCTATTTCTGTATATAATCTTGACTACCGCAGTGGTTCGAGCGTAGGCCGCTGGGCTCACTACACCGGGCGGTTGCGGGTTCGATTCCCGTCAGAGTAAATTTCGAAAACGGCCTTTTCGTCATTTGCCCTGGTCTGGGTGTCAGTGGGATCGCCCCCAGTAAATTGTACGTCACCCATAGTACAAGCGTTGCTTAGTTTGGGACCATACAGTTGGTGTGTTCGTCTAGCAATATTTATTTATTATTTATTTAATCTAGAACCTCAAGTGATTGTTTATGCAAATAACAAGGTTTCGAAAAACCATTATATACCTCAGAGGTATGGAAAATATTGTGCACAGTTAAAATAAGACATCCATATAGTACCAACACTATACAAGATATAACGAAAAATATTGTAATATAAAAATTCAACCGACTTCAACAAAAGGGTGCACTGAAAAGCTGGAAATAAATAACGGACCTTATAATTTCTTTCATTAGGAGTCGGTCCCAAATGCAACTTCAAGTAAGTAGAGAGAGGTAGAGAGTAGAAGTACCTAGCCCTAATGTAATGTAGTGTCCACAATTGATGGAAAAATCGGTGAAAATCAATATTAAATAAAAAAAAACAAATAAGACGAACATAGAACCTCCCCCTTTTTTGAAGTCGGTTAAAAATATGTCTTAATTATTACAGTTACTAATAAACCAGTACATGACATAGAGTTAGGTATACAATTAGTGGTAATTGGCTTCATCGCCGCGGCTAGTGTTTGCCACAGCGGGGCCGGCGTGTGTTTGCTTTAATTAAGTGATCTTTAGTGCGAAAATTATGATTAGATGGGTGGGCACTTAATGTTATTGGGGAAAATATTGGAGGTGTTTGAGTCTACGTAAAATATACGAGCTTTGGAATAACTTTAGAAATTCGGTTTATTCTATGTAATAACGTTATTCCTTTTTAGTAATAAAACCTTAAAGGTTAAAACTTTTTAAACACGTAATTTTTTATAGGTATTAGAAGATATGATTTAAATACACATAGTACATAAAGTAATAACATAACCATTTGCCAATTAAGTAAACAGCCAATTTTTGCCTAAAACATTATTTTCCATCAATAGGCAACTCTTATTCACATGGGACATTTGAGTATAATGGTAACTTCAATCAGCTAAGTGGTTTGGAATATTTTTTTTATGTAAGGTAACATTAATACTTCATTTATGGACGTTTTCAGACCACTCTTTTGTACAATTTTTGTGTGAAATCAGCTTTTCAGGGAGTAAAGTGGCCTAAAACAACATAGCTCGGGAAAAAACAGATAAACTCATATTTTTCTTTCTAAAAGGCTCCCAGTTGTTCCCACATTGGGAGGCAAATAGCGGGAAAGTGTGAAAAAAGAAAATCGAGGGCGTCCACGCGAAAAGTTGTTGAAGTTTAGACGAGATGCGTGCCACCCGGCACCGCTGAGCGTGGCTCAAATTTGGAACTAAGTTTGTACTCAATGGTGCAACGGGAATAGTAATGTGTTGACTCTTTCATATTTTCAAAAACTGAAGACAAGTTAGGGTGAAAATTGAACGTGTACCGCCTTAGATACATATGAACGTCGTGTAGTGGCTGAATAATTATACAATGAATTACTCCTTTCTGTTATAATTAATTTGACATTTAAAGCAAGAGACAAAGCATGGTGTTACTAAACAACCGCTAAACAACATATATAAGTGAGAGGGGGGGGGGGGAGGGGTAATATTTTCCTGCACAAAGATACGTACTTACTTTATAAGATAATATCCTTAGGTTAAAAATTATTTTTTTTTGTAATTGGATACTCAATAGTACATTGTTACACAAGGGGTGAATGGGACAAAATAAGTCTTTCACCCGAGGTAAACACTGTGCTTTTCATTACGAATACAAGGAAAGTAAAAATAAAAACAGGAATTGGCTAAAGAAATAATACAAGGAAGTATGAAGAATACTCTACAACTCGAAAAAATAAATGAAGTTCGGATTGCCGCCTATTTTGTTTCTTTTTCGTTTGCTGGCCAACTTTATTATTTAGCCATTATTTTTCATTTTTATCTTTAAATATTTTACCCAAATCGATGTTATTTTAAAGAAATTGTTGAAACTAAATTATACTTAAGTCATTTAAAAATATATATTCTTTCATTAATACATACTTAATGTTATTTCAATTTTACATCGCGCTGTCATTGAGTTACTGTAGAAAAAGTTGGAACATGGTTCCATAGAAATGTGAAAATGGAACTAGTTTTTTTAATAATTTGACAGCTGTCAGTTGAAAGCCATTCTCCCTAGGGCGGAAAAGTATTACTTTCAATCCGCTCCTCAGCCAACTTCAGACCTACTTTCCGAGTATGAGTAATAATTTTTTTTTTTTATATTATGTATTTATTCTTCTTCTGTCAACCGGTATCCACCCACTGCTAGGTATAGGCCTCGCCTTTTTCACGTCACCTTGCTAATGTCATCGGACCAACTAGCTGAAAGTCTACCAGTGTTTTATTTTCTATTGAATGGTCCTCATCGATTCATTAAAAGAATGCATCATAAGCATGCGAGGCTAAATGTGTATTGCTTTGATAAACAACCAAATTTCGAAACCGAATCGTTGAATACAAGCCAAATTGTCTCGTTACCAGCACCTCAGCAATTGTTAGTGCGAGAATTCATTAAATTTTTATGGTCCGCGAAACGATCTGTGACACCAATCACGTTGGAACAATGAAACGTGGCTGAAATATAACTAACGCACACGGAATACTGAGTGTTTTCAGTAATGTAATACGGGAACGATACTCGTACATCTTGTTAAAACAGAGTGTTATACTTATTTGAATAATACAATTTGTATTTTAGATTTAGAACTCGAATAAGTATTCATTTTAAAAGTGACTTCAGGAAAGACTTGTCGTTGTACCTACACACCCACTGTTCACAGATAATAAGTCAACAAGCCGCCCATAAGTATAAACCGTATTTTTATACAAAAAAAATATATGAAATTTTACTAAAAATAATTTTGCAAAATCCTACTAATATTATAAATGCGAAAGTTTGTGAGTGTGGATGTATGTATGTTTGTTTGTTACTCCTTCACGCAAAAACTACTGAACGGATTTGGATGAAATTTGGAACACAGATAGATTATAACCGGGATTAACATATAGGATACTTTTTAACCCAATAATCCAATACTATGCGGATGAAGTCGCGGGGCACAGCTAGTAGATTATAATTTTATATTTTGACGCTGATGTATTGCAGAGGGGTTTGACGCGTTTGAATATGTGACTGTGGGTTAATGAATTCATTTTAACAATTTGTAAAGTTTGTATGCGACATCGGCGGTATACATATTATATTTCAATGTTCGTTGGAAATCAGTTCTACAGGGTAAAAAAATTCGTCTGCGATTTAAATTTTTCAATTTTCTTTTTAATATCTGAAAATTAACTGGCATCAAAGAAGCAGACGCGATCTTATTATAAATGCACGAGTTTTTAAACGTTTGCTGCGATTAGCGTTCGATACAAAAATATAACCTTTACAAATGGAAGACAAAGGGACACGGCCCTATGTCAGAAGGACACTATAATAGCCCCTGGCGGGCACGTTAAAACCGTACTTTACTGAATAAATTCGTGGCCGATTCTGTAATAAACATTAAAAGAAGATCTTTGTAAATGGTATTAAATACAAGTTATTCAAGGTGTTTTAAAAGTCTGATATAATACTGGAGAGTTTAGATAGGTATCGGGCATATAAGTATGGTATAAAAAATTAATATTAATTAAACATTATTTTTTAATAATTTTATACCCATATTTTTTTTTACTTTATTTAAAGTGCCTACTCTGCAATTTTTACAATATGTTTGTTGAATATTGGTGCTACTTTATAATACAGGAACAGTTTTTGAGGCCGTTGGATTTGTTCTTAGGCCGTAACACGTGTAGTAACACGTATAGTTGTGACAAATAGTCAAAGGCCTGTAACCCAAAAAATATGATTAGTAACAAAAGGTTTTTTCCATGTGAATATAATTATTACATTTTGAATAAATAATCACAATTAAAGGATTAAGTGGTGTTACTGTTTTATAGAAATCTACCTAAATTAATGTAAACCTTTGTACGTTCGTTACACTAGCTCAAATTACGGCTGAAATGTTTGGAATTATATAATAGCCGCTGCCTGTTGAGATTTTGAATAATTTCTCATCAATTACTCCTCGAACCGGATCCACAATAAAACGGACAAAGGGATTACGCGAACGAAAACTCCAAGTATAATGTAGGTATTATGTTTTACTTAGGTAGGTACTATTTATAAATTGAAGAATAGTTTGTGCCATTAACTGCCGGTTAAATTGTAACACAGATTGACAGGTCAATTAGATTATAGTTATGCAGAATAGATTCAATCATCCATACTTTTGCAAGCTGAAGGCAACCTACTACTTGCACTAAGGTTAGATTTGATTTGTGCAGAAGTAGGCTTGGTTCTATTTCGCAAAACTATATCCTATTTAGGATTGGTAAAATAATATTTTTCGAATATCAAACCGATATCGGAGAGGTATCTCAATCAAATATCGGGTTTCGGAACTGTATGACGAACTACGGCAGTGACGTCACAAACCTGTATCTCTTTTGTTTTCGTTCCTATTTCTTACCGGAAACTCTAGACGACTGTATGTATTTTTAATAACAATACATGCTGCAGTACATTTAATAATACACACCTCCAAAGCAACGCTCCGAACATACAAAGCGAGGCCGTAAAGCCCCCACAAGCGCATTGGGTCTAAATGGGTCATCTTACGTAGATTATAAATTTACGAGCGCGGAATACGCAAAAATCCCTCGGTTTAACATTCCGAGGGCAGCCGATTAGTGCGTACACAAACGACCTGTTGTTTTAACCGACTTAACATAAGAAGATTATGTTTTTCCTCCGCATGTTTGTAGAAACTACAAAACTGATTCTCCTGATTCTTTCTCAGGAGTAATCTATGTACTTATGAAAAGGTTTGACGGTAAAAAACCGTGAAAGAAAACAATTTCAAAATCAATAAATTCATTCTTTTATTTGGACTTGGTGCCATCTATCTTCCTATAAACGATATTTTACACTATGTCTTGAAAGCTTGTTTACACAATAAAGATTATGAACGTACCGCAAAAATAGTTTGATTTTTTATCCTTAGCATTTACCAAGGCAATCATGCAAAATTGAATTAAGACTTTCAAATCAATTTAATTAAGATTGCTAACACAAATTGGGACTGACTCCAAAAAACAGAATTAATTTAGTACTAACCGTTGTTAACAAATCGTTATACTTTTAAGTGCTCTAAGATTATTTGTTGACGTCGGATTGTTTAAAGTCTTTCCACAAGTAGGTATTCCGGTTATCACAGTGAAATAATCACAAAATTAATCGTGAAGTTTATGAAAAAATCGTCCAAGTCTTTGAGCGCTCGGGTTGTTTTTGAAGTCGTACCTATATTTTTTATATGTGATTGTTTTGCCGTCCGCGGACGCAATTACATATTTGGGTCACAAAACATACCTACGCAAAAATGTCACCTTCGCATCCCGTTTGTTTCGTCCATCCCATGTCGGGTTCGGGCGTGATTTTAATAATTCCAGTAAATGGACATTGTTTATCTGGATGTGGGTTTAGGGCGTAGCGCGAGCTTGTGAAATGTTGGACGTGTGTTCCAACAATTAATTGTGCTTTTCCGCGTGAAAAAATAAATATTGTTGAGTCTGATTTTTTTGGAAATTCCTGCACCTCTGTATAAACTTGGATTTGTATTTTTATAATATAGGTAGCTACCTAATCCGCCAACCCCCAATGGGCCAGCGTGGTGGATTATGGCCTGAATCCCCCACGTAATGAGGGGAGGTCGGTGCCCAGAAGTGGGACGTCAAAAGGGCTAAATTATTATTATTTTCATTTTTTATTATAGGGTATATTCTTATATACTTATAGAGTTCATTTTTTATGTAAGCCAGGCTAGATAAAATTATTTACATTTTTAAATTAATTGGTTGAAGGTAAATTATCAGTTTTATAAAATACGGAAATAGGTACCAAGTAGGCGATCACCATGAGGGACATAACTCTATGGTACAGACACAGGGTATCACATAGTAGTAGAGCTAATATTGCCATGCAGAAATAACCCTAAAGGCACCCACGCAGTCCTTGGTAGCTAAGATTATTTGCTTGATAGTGTATTCTCTTTTAGCAGTGCGGTGTTTAATCTCGAAGCTTAAACACAAACCGATAAACTCTACTTTCAAATGACTGCCTATCGCGTCGGCAATACGATTAGATAGCGCAGCGCTGAAATATGCTTCGCAACCAACTGTAGATCCGCAGATACATTGGATATCCATTTGTTTTCCAAACAAAGCCCGCCCCCGGCTGTTTCCAAGGTTGTAGTGAACAAACATTTTAGTGCGTAACAAACGACACAATTTGTATCTAATTTACGTAAAATGTGTGAGGCAATGCCGCGTCACATGACCCCCCCCCCCACAGTATCAGTTACAGTACGTGTTGGCAAACACAAGAAGATGAAAAATATAAAAAAGCGTATAGTTTTAAGTAAATAATAATATTTAAATTGCAGTTTTCTTATAAGCTGGGTCATAATAATGTATCAGATAGATGACCTAAGCAGGATTTAATTGAAACCACCTACGCTTAAAATAACAAGACTCCAAGATCGCTGTTTGTACTAATAATATTTGTACCGAATTTTTTTTAATAAAAATCCTACCAATATTATAATTGCGAAAGTTTGTGAGTGTGGATGTATGTATGTATGTATGTATGTATGTATGTATGTTTGTTACTCCTTCACGCAAAAACTACTGAACGGATTTGGATGAAATTTGGAACACAGATAGATTATAACCGGGATTAACATATAGGATACTTTTTAACCCAATAATCCAATACTACGCGGATGAAGTCGCGGGGCACAGCTAGTACATAATAGTTTTTAAATTTATACTTTACATCGAATGCTTCACTTTATTGTCGCCTTCTTGAAGATTGAACAGCTTTGTTCAACGGACAATAGCTCAGTGTGAACACGGCCTAATAAAATTCGTTCGGGTACATTAGGGTTAGTGGGTTCTATTGATTCAAGGAGTAATGTCGTTTGGCGTCGAGAGGTCAATTATTATGGACCCAAATATTTGTTCGGCTGTACAAATTCGTGAGTTGGGGCTTCGGGAAATAATGAATGTATAGAAGATTTTAATATTGATCTGATTGGTTTAGATGATTTAATTTTAATAATTAACGATATTCTGCATGGCGTCTTAGTAAATGTTAAATATGTTAATTAAACCGATCACAAAAAATATCTGATGGCAAGCTGTGATAGCCAATTGGTTACGCACGCGTCTTGCGGGCACCATGGGCATCTATGTGTGAATCATAATTTCTATATGATTATCACTTGCTTACGGTGAAAGAAAACAAAACTATTTTTTTTTATCTAACCAATTTTTTAAAGACATGTGAAATCCGCCAAACCGCCTATGACGGTTTACGGCCTGTATCCCCGAAGTGAGGCTAGGTAGGTAGCCTGTACCCAGGAGTGAGATGTCAAAAAGGGTTATTTTTTTTAAGTAGGTAATTCTTTTTTGTTGTTTGGCTCATCTGGTTGGTAGTGATTAATCAAAAAGCCGCCTGTGCCACCCAGTAATCCTTTTGTGGTAGGTACATTATCATCTAAGGCGCCTTGCAAAATATCGTGCATTATTAAAATAAGACCTAATGTATAAGGCAAATGATTTAGATTTAGTTGTCTATTAAATCAGTGCATTTGACAAGCCATAATGTATGTTTGACAGAATTTACGTATTCGATCCTGGATACAGACATGTGTCTTAAAATAATTATATTTTACTACTCATTAAATATTTGAAGGGGTTCGCCTGACATGGTAATCCGCTGCGTTAGAAGGTGGCGGTCCAAATATAGCGTGCTCACCGGTTATTAACCGGTATCGGAGTTATTTACATAAACACAGCATGCTCCAAATAGTAACTAGTTGCCAAGCTTTTACTTGGAAGTTTAATGGAAATTTTAAATTATCGTTATCAATATTACCTGCCATTATATTTACTGATTGAAGATGGATTATGTAGCAGACAGGTATAATCTTAGTTTATACTAGCGGCCCGCCCCGGCTTCGCACGGGTACATTACGGTTACATTATTGGAGTTTTAGTAAGGATCCCAAATTTTTTTGAAAACATATTATACATATTAACAGTAGTTTAGGAGCCTATTCATTACAATCAAACAAATAAAGTTACCTCTTTATAATATTAGTATGATAAAGGTAAGGTATTATTTTAATTATGCACGTATATTTTGCTTGCCGCCTAATTTATTGTTAAACATGATGCATCTGCCACAAAATAAAACCGTAAGTAAAAGTAATAGAAATTTTATAACATGATCTGCAATGACTCAATGATTTTTTAATTGTTTTTTATTTATTTATCTTAGCAGTATATTCCAAGAACTAGATAACTTACTTCGACTCTCTTTTGAGCCTCTGTAACTCCGTGTCATTAAGGCCCGTATTAAAAAATCGAACTCAAGTCTGAGAACGAGCTTTGGTAGGCTTTTGTCATGTCATTTTGTACTGGTATGTCAGAAGAATGTCATTTCTAAGATCGCTTTCTGACGTGAGATCTATTTCTTAATAAGTATTAGACTGAATGACACAGAATTAAAAAGGGTCAAAATAATATTGATTGCTCTAAATAATAGCTCTAAAATAAAAACTTTCAAAAACGTGTCTTTCACCTGTCTTTCAGGGAAAATCTTGGGAGTTCCAAGTAATTTAGAAAATCTTATTACGGCACGCGAACCCCGCACAAAGTCCGCTGTAGGTAGGCACCCAGTTATCGGAACAGAGATTGGGCTTTTCGCACTTAAAATATTTATTCTGTCCTCCCACCCCGTTGGAATGAATAAACACTCAAGCACTTCGACTTCAATAATGTTTTATGTATCCAAAGGAATGCTATTACAGGTTATTATTTTAAAACATAACTATTAAATGAAGTGGGATTGTTTGGGCGATAATAATTTGGATTAAAAGGATTTGTAAAATACACATTAATTGAAATAAAACTATTTTTCGGATTTTATCGCGTTTATTAACTTTATGTTCATAAACGCGATAAAATCCGAAAAATAGTTTTATTTCAATGTGTAGTAGTCGCGTAAATATAAGAAAACAATATACACATTAATTGTTATGAAAGATTTTATGAATGGTGGGTGTTTATATTTTCATACTATAACAAAGCATTTATAAATGGATATACCTACAACAAAGATCAAATTACATGATCTAAGATATACTTGCTCGTGGGATGACGTACATCCTACGTATTTCCTCCCACGCGAAACCCACACAGCCTGTTAGGTATAAGCAAATTCAATTTCTTTCACAACGACTTCTGTAATGAAAGCCCCAAAAATTAAAAAGCTATATATTTTTCAAAATCTGACAATAATAAAAGACAAATTTTGTAATTCGCGAAAAAGACCGTGTGCAGTGCATTTATTAATATATCCAACTTACTCTAAAACATTTCAAGAACGACAGCTATCCAGATAATCTGGCAATTTTTGTATATTTAGTGAGTTTAGGTAACTACTAGTATCATATCCACCGTGATAATATTTAGAGTAAAATAAATGTATTAATAAACGCACTGCATACTGTGTTTTTCGCAAATCACAAAATGTTGTCTTAAATGTTTTCAGATTTTGGATAAACTATAAAAATACTCGAAAATTTTGAATTTCGCGGGCTAGACAGGCGCCTTCACCTTAAGCACAAACTAGGAGCCAAATATCCTGGCCCTTCTGCAAGACAATAAACGCTAACCATAGATAGGTATCTATATTATAATTTTACTGCATCTCTATGGGTAGAATAGTTATGACTTCGATAATATGCTGAAGGCTTTATGAATCACAATCTGCTTCGCTGTTAACAGAGATAACATTAAGGAAGGTTTTTAACAAATAAATGTCATAATACTTAACATCCATTCCAGTATCAAAACGCCTATTTAGAAATTATGACAACATTACTTTCGAATATTAATTTCGTAAAGCAAATATCAATCGTAATACATCAATGGAAGGTGACAAGAGCTTTTACCCTCTCCGATAAGACCCGAGAAGGCACGCGGAGTATTAACGTAGATTGATTGATTGATATCGTTAAACTCCGCTTTTTTTATAATATACATTAGTCGAGAGGTATTGCAAGAGGTAAAACACTTCCTGTCTGTATAGTGTGCGCAAAAAAAAATATTGATAATACTAGGTCGGTTTGGAAGGACGTAAACGAAAGAAGTAGTGTAGTATAGAGATAAACATGTCCCAATCACCCCGTTATAAACAGCAAGTAAGCATGTGTATACCGGTCACGGACTAAATAATAAGTAAAATATATTTGTAAGCACTACGTGACTAAGTAAACGTTAAGTGGCTTGTGTCAATCTTTCTTTTCATTGAAAAATCAATATCATTTCATTGAATAAATATATAAATATCAGCAAACCTGTTTGCCATTCCAAATTGACAGTCATAAGGTATTATCAAGCAGACACAAAGCTTCCATATAAATTGGTATGTTGAATGTATGTCGATTGATAATTCGTATGTATATTGAAGGCTGGTTTGAGAGTGTGCGTATTTAAGGTGACTATCAAGGTTGCTATCAAAATGACTAGGTACCTAACTTAATGAAAAGAAACTTAGATAAGTGGTACAAAGATTTTCGAAGTGAAATTCTTCGTCAAATAATAAAATCAAAATAAAAATGGGTTGCAAAAATAATGTTATCGATGTCGTTGTTTGTATCTATTGTGTAAAATATTATAAACAAAGTTGAAGTTTTCAAAGAAAATATACGCCTGAAGCCGTTGAGCACGGTGGTTGTTAAAAGTTGGTCTGTTTACCACACTTTTCTTAAGTTGAAACTTGCAGATTTTTAACCCTATATACATCCACAAGTAAACAATATTAACATTTAAGAAGATAGTTTAGCAAACTCAAGCGTTATTTCAGACTTTCAAAAGGGTCCTGTTTATTCTAGTTACAAAGTTAAATAAATGTATTTCTATCCATACAAGTGGCACGAACACCTTGCCTACTTCAAACATAGTAATCCCAATGATCGCACATGAATACGATATACTACTAACAAGATTAGGTAACCGCACAACCAGAAAGTCGCGAAAGTCGCTAATGGTACAGACGCACGAATAAATTTTATTAGTAGATCCTCCCGAACAAAGTTTGCATGGACAAATGTACGTGAGAGTGAAGTTCGACGATCGACAGACGTGATCACGTGAACACATTTAGTTGATGTTCTTTTGTTTGCCGTAACTTCGTAGAGTACGCATCACACAAAAAGTTTGGGAATTTATTTAAAGTAATTCAAGTGATGTGTAAAGTGTTTTTCGCGCTGTGTTATTTAACTTTTGAGATCAAAGACCTATTTTTTAGCCAGTCTATTAAGTTTGTTGAATTTGTACCATAGTATATGAAACATAAAGTTTGATAACGCTTGAACAACTATCAAAATTATCGCTCGCTCCATGATATCTCACGCAAAAAATACATAATACTTTTCAGAGGAAAAGTTTAGCATCAATTAAGCAGTAATGTTACTTACGATACGATAACTATAGAACATTATAATCATTCTAAATTGTATTAAATTTTGGGCACTTTTGCTTAGTCTATGTGTGTATAACTTGTTTAAAAAATTAATAAATTTCCGGATCTTCCGTAGCGGTGTGCTTTCGTCTTCAACAATGAACCCAGTTTACACGCAAATAAAGTTTATTTTTTCTTTGGCAACGAGACCACTGCGTATATTGCGCACGACTTGACTGCCCGTGTGGGTATTAAAGTAGCCTAAATAAGAAAGGGAACTAAAGTTTCACAGTCTTTTTATTTGTTAAAAACAGTAGATTGAAAGTTACATGACACCCGATATCCATTCCATAGAAGTAATAACAAATAAATATCGCCAGACACACCAACTGCATGGTCCCAAACTAAGCAACGATTGCACTATGGGTACCGTACAATGGACTGGGGGCGATCCCAGTGACACGAAAAGTCATTTCCGAATTTGCCCCGACGGGAATCGAACCCGTAACCACCCGGTGCAGTAGGTCGAGCGGTCTATGCTCAAACCACTGCGCCAAGTGGTCGTCAAAAAATTGATTAACCTACAGTTTCCTGATAAAGATAATAGATAAAATCGCCGATTGGTTAAAGCACGCATCTTGCACCAGGCACCAGGGCACCAGGGCACCGGGCACCAGGTCTTGGGTTCGAACCCCGGCTCGTACCTCTGGATTTTTCGAAATCTATGTGCGAATCATAATTTCTATATGTTTATCACTAGCTTACGGTGAAGGAAAACATCGTGAGGAAACCTGCATGTCTTAGAAGATATAACCAATTTTCGAAAGACATGTGAAATCCGCCAACCCGCACTGGGCTAGCGTGGTGGATTATGGCCTGAATCCCCCCCGTGTTGAGGGAAGGCCCATGCCCAGGAGCGGGACGTCAAAAGGGCTAAATTATTATTATTATAAGATATTAGGGTATAATTCACTTACCCAGAATGATTCCAGACAAGTGGGTGGACAGCAGCAGGAAGTCCACGTTTCTTCGCATCTGCATATCGCTCGGTTCACAACCACTTCACACTACGCTAATATCGAATATTATCACTATTATACTGAAGTAACACATGGCTTCAGGTAGCGAGGGCCTGTAAAGAAAGAGACAATAATATGAGAGTCATAAACACAGATATAGATTTACATAGATAACGCAAGTATCACGATTTGTATTGAAACCAAGCGTGCCGAATTTTTAACACCTACTGTGACGTCACAGCCGAAATTGTGACGGGAAATCCAAACCGATTCAAAGACACCGATGCCGCCGATGCTCCTCCGCCCGCTACGATTCTCTCGAGTGATTATCTCGCTCATACTTATATTTTTGGTGATAAACTTATCTCCCTATAAAGAGGCGGTTAGAGTCCAGTTTTAAAGGGCATAACAGAAATCTATGGAAAAATCATTATCGTCTTTGCAATGAGAATATCTATGAGGGCTAGGCGTTTCAAAAATGCTTAACCGTACGACAGGAATGTGACGTCACACCTCAATATTTTATTAAGTATTTAATTAACTCCTAATGATTTATCCAATAAATCCTAATAGCACAGAATAGCTAGACGTCAACAACTAGATACAATTATTGTTATAAAACTATGAACGATATTTTTTGCAATCAATGCCATTTTTGCGAGTCTCAAATAACGCTCAGATTTAATATCAGTAACTAATATTTACTTAGGAGAAACGTGTGGGCGCCTGACTAATGGAATGTATATTCAGTTAGTAACAACGGTATGGTCTGGAATATTAATTACGCGGTTGATAACTAAACGGCCTTTTGACGCTTTCGTTGTTAACTTTGGCCGAATAAATGTTTTAAATAAAAAAAATCTAATAACAATAAAGAAACATGCATTATTTATTTATTGTTTTCGAGATGTCAAATGCGTAGATCTCAGATAATTGAGTCTGCACCCGGTTCCCATAGGTACCTTAACCTCTATGCGATAGTTATTGGAACATTAGACCTTATGGACTTACGATTATGGTTTGCGATTGTGTGTACTTGTTCCTAGGGCCCGTATTAATCTGAGAACGATCTTGGAAATGTAATTCTTATGTTATCTAGTACAAAATGACTTGTCAAAAGCTTACTCAAGACCGCTCTCAGACTTGAGATTGATTTATTAATACGGGCCTAAGTGTGTGTATAGAAACATGATTAGCGATTGTATAATCCCACTAATTCGCAATATATAGGTTTATAGGTAGGTAGATACGAGATACATCAAGAGTTGAGTCATTTTCTCAATGTCTACAACACTTTCTAACTTTCCTTGTTAGAGCGTAGCGTCTTGATAAAGATGAAACTTGGAGCATAAGCATTAAGAGATTACTGTGACGGATGCTGGGAATCATACATCTGCGGGTAACAGGTGGGGTTCTACGTGTACCAACAAATGTCTCTGGGCACCTCCGCGGAGCGTGTAGTACTCTCAATTCGTTCTGTACATCCAACATGGCTATGGGAGCCTGGTACTTTAATTTAAATATCTTGGATATAAATATGACTCATTTGGGAGGAAAATTTCATACATCTTATTATTTTCAATGAGTAGGTAGGTACGTATACTTGCGTATTAAAATAAACTCTCTTTACATATTCCAATAAATCTACAAACCTTTTGCAATAGCTTTAAAAAGCACTTTTCTTGAGAACATTTTTCTGTTATGCCATTGCAAATTTAATATTTCAATTTTGAACAAAAATATGCAATGCAAACGTAAAAAAAAAATATTTCATCTATTTTCTATGAGCACAACATCATACGAAATTAGAATTTGGAACACGTACGTACGTCAAGAAACGTACGATACTACCGACCAAAAAGTTTACGAATACACATTTTGTGAATTGTAAATGTGAAGTAGGTATATTCTGTACAAAATATTACCTTCAAAAAGTTAACGTGGAACTGTCTAGAATATACCGAGATCAAAGGCTTTATTGCAGTTTAAATGCTCGATTTATAAGGAACAATACACGTAGAAATATTTCATAGAGTTTCAACGCTCAGTACCTTGAAGCTTTGAAGTTGTGAACAACCCGATGCTTTTTTATTTTAAAAGGTGTTGAACGAGGCTATCTTTTGTGCATATAGCCAGAGTTAAAACTGAGTGCTTTTAGCATTATCACGCGCTGTTAGAACTCTTAAAAATGTGAACAAGTTTTCTTTAAATGAGTGTAAACTGTAAAGTACCGAGTACATTTATATATTTTTTATTGCATAGTTAAAGTTAGTACGTGCTTAGGCCATAGAACTTATTTCGATTTTAGTTTTGGCATTAAAATTCAATTAAAATTGGCGACTTGGGTCTTCTTGAATAAGCTATTTTAAATGTAACATTTTGTAATGGAAACCTCTTTGGAATAGAAAAGAATTTCCAGTCGAACTTCAAACTATTTCCAATAGCATGACGAAGCACTTTTCGCCACTAGAGTTTTCCGATTGTAAACAACAATTTCTATTACATTCAAGAGTTGCTCTTTTAAGAAAAATAAGCCGCTAGAATACTGTAATAATATTGAAGAAGTCTTCGCGGCCTACTATCTAATGTACTAAATAATATTATCTAGAGATAATAAACCGGGTTTTGGAGGATCCATCGAGATTGGATTGCCGTTGTACGCACGAGGCGCGGTAGACTAGGCTTAAACACTTTGATCTCCGCTGATTGAGTTCGGCGGATCAATCGGCGAGAACCTTGTGATTACTCGTAATTTCGCTGTAAAAACCAGTGGTCATGTTTGGATGCTAACATAATAATATGCGTTCAGTTCGTTTTGCCAAAGATTAATATTGTCTGTTTTTTTTTTGTATTAAGTAGTCTTATTATTTTCATATTGAGCATCTACTGAGGCGCTATGGAAATATCATGCGTTATGAAAGGAAGGCCTTATGTTTTTATATTTAATGTCCCTGCCTGGATCGAGTGAACATCCTCATCGGAACAAAGCTCGTTAAATTCCCACCAGCGGCAATGAAAGTTAGAGGTCAGTATTTGTGTTCGATCGTCAATCAAGCTTCTATACGACCCCCTGGTGATTGAAGGGTCGCTATAAAATGTTTGATATGTCAATATTTTGGGTGATTTTGTGACTTTATTAATGACTAACCTAGATGTTGCCATATAGTTAAATAAAACAGAATCTTATCGAACTCCTTAAAACTAAGAGAAACATAAGTACATACTAATTTCAGATTCACGATTCCCGTTCTCATGACTAGTGAGTGTTAAATACTTATATTTTGTCCTACTTTTATTCACAAGGATTTTACTTTTCTGAATCTATGATTATACATAAAGTCAAAAAGATAGAAAGTCTTTGCAGACCTACGAGACAGAAAGGCATTTGTCATTTAGAAAAATACTACCTATTCCTTGCTATTATACGTAAATACTAGCTGAGCCCGCGACTTCGTCCGCGTGGAATTTAAATTAACAAAAAAGCCCGCTTCCGCGTTCTGAGCCCGCCCGACAGGACCATTTTATTAAAATTTTGTTTTATTTTTAAATAAAAGTAGCCTAAGTTACTGCGTATAATATAACATCAGCTATCTACCAGTGAAAGTCACGTCAAAATCGGTCCAGCCGTTTCGGAGATACTCTTTGGTTTCATGTGTTTTTATTTTTTTACGCGGAACCCTAATTGTTTCTCTAAAATTAAAGCCTAAGTTACTCCTTATAACATTAGCTATCTGCTAGTGAAAATCCCGTCAAAATCGGTCCAGCCGCTTCGGAGATTACCCGGAACAAACACACAGACAGACAGACAAAAATTTTATTAATCGCGCTTTTGTTATAGGTGTCGTATGTACTTTCATATGCATTTAGTGAAAAGGTGTTATTTTGATATTACAAACAGACACTCCAATTTTATTTATTTGTATAGATTTATTTCTTTTAAAAACAGATCGAATAACCACATGTTTTGTCTATCTACAACTCGACATCAAACAAACGACGAAGCATAAATAAATAATTTTGCTGGGAAAAGTTTTGCGTAAACATTATAATATGAGTTCACCGCGGAGGTTTAGCTACCACGTACACTGGAAAGTTTTGTATAAGTAACTTAATTAAACATTCTGGTAAGCTGGAGGAATAACATAGTCTGGATGGAAACTACAAAATACATGGTGTTTCTAACGACTGAAATAATAATTGAGGTACCTACTTAAAGAGTTGTTGTGTTGGCTTTGAACAACTGTCACAACATTCGCGTTGCCTTATTATACATCCTATACCCTAGAAAAAACCGTAACTGCATTTACGAATAGCAACTACCAATAATCAAGGAGATGTTTATGAAAATATTGCACAAGTAAGTAGTAGGTACTTGGGATATGGTATTATTTTTCATTGGTTGCAAAAAAAAAGATCCCGAGTTCCGATTAAATTTAATTCTATACCTAATACTGTAAGAAATTGTAATACTCATAACAATTATTTTGCCGATACTCCTTTGTTTTATTACAGGATTTTGAAATGACCCGTACCTATTACAAAATATTATAGAACACAAACCTACCCTGATTTTGTAATCTCAACGGTGTATTTGGGTGTAAATCATTAAATTCCAATTTTCCTGTTTGAGATGTATGTTGTGATGTAGCGATAAACTCGTAACAACTTAGTTTGAAGTTAATTAGCAAAGTTACTTATATCAGTATTAAGTTGCGGCAGGTGAAACCGAGACTTACTTCGCGGACCGCATCAAAGTTGTAAACATACTTCAGTTTTACGTTGCCATTTCGAAATACATAAAATTTTGGGCGTCTGTCTAATGAACATTATTAATTATGAATATATCGAGCGCGTATAATCAGACAATAATAAACTGATATCAGATTTCAAATTAACACCGCAAGTGGCGGGGACGGTGGTAATCATTTGAATATAGGCTAGGGTTCCTTTTCTAACCTATATCCATAGCATTAGCTCGAAATTGACAAAATGATTGCATAAACTGATAGACTTGCAATTGTAGAAAGAAGATTTAAAGTTGGTACGCAATTTTGGACTGCTAATAAATACTATCAAGAAAAAACACGTTTGTCTCCAAGCAAGTGGTATAAAGCACCTCCGGTGAGCCCTTAATCAACCCTCATTTGCTCAGGTCATAAACCGTCAACGGTTCCAACTGTAACTTGTGCGACGTTTTATATCGGAAAGGCGTGTTCAAATGTAGGTCGTTACTAGGGCTGATCTCTAGACAAAACACCCAAAGAGGGTTAGGATTATATTTTAGGTGATTTATTGTTATTTTTCAATATTATAAAACCAAAAACAAGGCCACAACCCGCCTTCTATAAGGTAGTTATCGTATCCTTTCGTTGCTTGCAATACCAGGCGTATTGCTGGGCTTCCGGTTCTCCCACTCACTGTCTTCACGCGAACTTTTTGTGAGAGGATGGTACTACCCTTGTCAAGCTAGACGGTCACCACCAATAAATAGAAGGAACACGTAATAAAATAAAATCCAAGCTTATTAAACATTGTCAATTGCTTAGAAAAATGTTAATACTCCAATGTAATGCTATTTCCTAAGTATATATTTTCATTAAAATCGAAAAAGATACATAGTTGTTTACTTATGTCATAGAAACTCGAGAATATATTATTTAATACATTTCACTTTCAGCAATTGCAGGCTTCATTTTGCATCATTGCCAAACCTAGACGTAACTATCCAACTGTTGCACGACCGTTGTACGCAGTAACTGTATATCTACCTACTAGGTACAACTAGATAATAAGATTTCGAATGAGATACTTTAAATTCTGCGGCTAACAGACATTTGTGATTGTACCTGTAATTGTGATATTAAAGTGACTTTATAATTAATTACAACACCCAGTCCTCAGCTTCCAACAATTGATTAAAATTTCACATAATTTAATTTCAGGTGGCGAAACTGAAATTGTAACACAGTATTTTAGGAGATTCTTCAAGGAGGTGTAGAAGAAAAAACTATATTCAGTAACTATTTTAGCACTAGAGTAGAAGATTAAACGAAACCAGAATAAGATTAAACGGAATATGGATTCTACTACGAAATCTAATGGTGCATGAAAGTTTTTACATTCAGCCAAATGGTGTTTTTTTTCTGAAATGTAAATATATAGAAACTGTCTTATTGAGATTTTAGCCCTTTTGACGTCCCACTCCTGGGTATGGGTCTCCCCTAACTACGAGGGGGATTCAGGCCATAATGGATTATGGCCTGAATCCCCCGCAATTGACCAGCGTGGTCCACCACGCTGGTCCATTGAGGGTTGGCGGATTTCACATGTCTTTCGAAGATTTGTTAGATTTTCTAAGACACGCAGATTTCCTCACGATGTTTTTGTTTTCCTTCACCGTAAGCAAGTGATAATAATTTAGAAATTATTTATGATTCGCACATATATTTCAAAAAACCCAGAGATGCGAGCCGGGGTTTGAACCCAGGATCTGGTGCCCGCGAGACGCATGCTTAACCAATCGGCTATCACCCCTATCACTGCTATCGGCTTATTACTGAGGAATAACAATAATATCTAATCTTGTCATTATCTTATTAAGTTGTGGAATGACTCTCTCCTTAAGTCTTTCCTTTGCACTACAACATGGGATTTTCAAAAGGTTAGTTTAAAGTTCCCTTAATGGTCGGGATCGCGTCTGCTCCCCTTAAGTTGCAGATGTCCTGGAGACGGTCACCACTTACCATCAGGTGGGATATCAACCAGTGAATCTTCTTAGGCAATAAAAAAACACAGGAAATGCAAACAGATGCCAGGCGGCTCGGGAAAAATGGAATAACATCTTAGATAATCTTTAAATTTATTCGTGTTTTGTTCTGTAAATAAATTGGGCGCTTCATTAATATTGTGGAAGGGTTCGTTGTGAACGTGAGGTCGCCGGCGTATTCGCCCGCCCTCGGGAATTAATTTCAATTGTTGCTTTTTGCGTTATTCGTAGTTGGTGAAAACCTTAAGCTGAAATTAAGTGAATTAGTTAAAACTTTAAGTTTATACAAAATTGTTATTTTAACCGGAATAAGATGGAGATAATTAATTTGACTTGATTTAGTGAGAGTTTCATTAAAAAATTCTATACTGTGGTTAAGCTATAGTCTTTTACTGTGGACCTTATGTAAATCTAATTTAAGAAGCAAAAATACCCGAAGGCAACGTCCACCTGATTTGTCTTTTAAGTTCAAAATAGACACAAAATTTTCCTGAAATGTCAACTTTTTGAACGTTTAACGTGGTCGTTAAGGAAAAAAGTCATTATGGAAAAGTGGTCATTAAGACCTGAAAATCATTTGTGTAACTAGGTTGGTACTGGTGATAAACTAGGAAACTTGTTCTCTATCTTCGCAAAGCAATCCGAGATCCCATTACTTCCCATCTCCGTGGAGCTAACAATCCAACTAACTTTTTAATATTAGCACAGATAACAACTACGCGGCAGCCACCTCTTTTTAATCTGTGCACAGTACAAGTTTCAGGGCCGCCACTGAGACGTAGGAAAACATGAATATATTTACCATACGTTGCCTAGTCGGTTCGTTTTATGTATTTACCTAAAAATAGATCTACGTTTACTCGTAGATCTATTTTTTTTAAGGATATATTTTGGTTATACCAATATTATGGTTTTGAGGTATGTGCAGGAAAAATATTTATGATTTAGTTTTAATTTTATGACATCAAAATTGGCATTATGATTGGACATGATACAGCGCAGACCCGCATAATGTTAAGGTTTTGTTACCAAAGGCATTACTCGCACTTTGCCGACCTGAAGGGGAGTTGGATGGAGGGAGGGAAGGAAGAAGCGGTTGGTCTTCTAACTCTCTCACTCATCGTTCGAAACGCAGCTACTTTACGCAGATCTTATGTGAAAGGGTGGTACTACCCCGGTTGAGTCACCCCGTATATATAGCTCCTATTGATTATAATCAATTCGCTACAGCTTGTCTTTAACAACTAAGAACTTACATTACTTTACTTGCTTACCACTTATTTTTATAACTAGCTGTGCCCGCGACTTCGTCCGCGTGGAATTTAATTGACAAAGTTTCATACAAACTTTCATCCCCTATTTAATCCCCTTGGGGGTAGAATAAATCAACATGCTTTCTTAGCGGATGCCTAAGTCATAACATCTACCTGCATGCCAAATTTCAGCCTGATCCGTCCAGTGGTTTGGGCTGTGCGTTGATAGATCACTATATCAGTCAGTCAGTCAGTCACCTTTGAGTTATATATATATATAGACTACCATTATAAAACATATAAAAAAATAAGTAGATACCTACATGACATTTTAAGCGCAAACCTACGTGATGTGATTGTAAATTGCCGCTTAGGTAAAAGAACAACCTCGGATAACGTAATCATATTTTTCGCTTCAAGGAGGTGCTTATTTTGGAGAGCTGTTACTCAGCACAATAAAAGAATATAGTAAGCTTTTGCTTCTATTATTTTATTCACGCGTTGCTTGAGTGCACGTAAATTGTAAGGCAAATGAAGTTACGGGTTAAGCTATATTTAGTTTTACTCAACAAGTCTGCGGGAGTAGGCTGTGGTGATTGAATTTATAAGCCACACTCCTTGCAGTGATTTACTTGAGTTTAGTTTAGTTTTCCGATGCTAACATCGGCTTTAAATATCGCGAAAATGAAATAAATTGGAATGCACCAACGAATGTAACATAGAAGTAGGTACATAAAAAAAAAAAAATTGATTAATGTTCAAATTCTACAACATGCATACGAGCTGCCGTATAGTTGCTATAAAATGTTGTATAACACTATATCGCAACTCAATTTTATCTAAAGCAATAAAGAAAATAGAATTGATAAAAATACATAAAAATGTTGAAGAAGATGAAGTAACAAAATGTTATATAACGTTATATGATTGCAATGCGGGAGCACCAACATGAATTAAAACCCAGTATAACATAGTCCAATTCTGAATACTCCAATTTATGTTGCTACAAACTTTCTCTGCAAATATGGAGCAAATCTACGAGTTTCACAGTTTCCATTCACCACGTATGCAGCACTTGTTCTAATAAAAGGCTTTCACACGCTGCCCGGCGGTCGCTAATAGCCGTATTGCCTTTATTGAATGGATAGCTACAATTGCTACGAAGGTGTCAATTTCGTAGCACGTAGGCATTCGTAGCAATTCGTAGCGGTATTCATACTAATTTGGGGTATAAAAGAATGCCAAGTATTTTTTTTGTGTCATATTACGCATGAATAACCATTGCTACCTGCCTGCGGTTTGTAAATCCAATATTTGTTAGGTTGTCCCTCTTGTTTACTTATATTCATATTCCTTACAGGTATGAATTTAAATAAATTATCTAGGTACAAAGATAGAGTCAAAATCGCTGACATATAAGGGATCCTCGTTAAGCTAAAAAAAGCTAGTTACAGAATAATGTGTTTTCTCATTGAAATATTTATTTATTTTGTCATTTGTTCTGCGTAAAACTTCATATTTACTTTATTAAATTAACAAGTTGGGCTCAGTTTGTTATCTATACAAATAAATAAAGTTGGAGTGTCTGTTTGTAATATCAAAATAACACCTTTTCACTAAATGCATATGAAAGTACATACGACACCTATAACAAAAACGCGATTTATAAAATTTTTGTCTGTCTGTCTGTCTATCTGTCTGTCTGTCTGTCTGTCTGTCTGTCTGTCTGTCTGTGTGTTTGTTCCGGGTAATCTCCGAAACGGCTGGACCAATTTTGACGGGACTTTCACTGGCTGATAGCTGATGTTTTAGGGAGTAACTTAGGATACTTCAATTTTAGAAAAACAATAAGGGTTCCGCGTAAAAAAATAAAAACACATGAAATCAAAAAGTATCTCCGAAACGGCTGGACCCATTTTGACGGGACTTTCACTGGTAGATAGCTGTTGTTATAAGCAGTAACTTATGCAACTTTTATTTAAGAAAAACAAAATTAAAAAAAATGGGTCCAGTCGCGCGGGCTCAGAACGCGGGAGCGGGCTTTTTTGTTAAGTTAAATTCCACGCGGACGAAGTCGCGGGCTCAGCTAGTCAACAATAAAAATCTTACTATTTTATCAATAGGTAGTTAACCAGCGGATATAAATTATAGCAAATTCGGTTTAAATAATTAATCAAAAAGAACATACAAACAATACAAATTGTTGTGCAAAATAAATATTATCCGTGCTCAGGGTATGACGTCATCTCGAAGAAAGCCAAAAAAATGGTTCTTAAGTGTAATGAAATAAAAGCTTAAATAGACATGCTATCAACCTGCGAAATGCTCCTATATAACAATTTTAAATACAAGAAAATACTAAATAGGTATATAGAGCGTACGTATACAACCTTTATAGAGTCCACAGAAAACTTTCGCAATCACAACTCTATCTAGTACGTGCACAGCATCGAGATGTTTCTGTACCTATATCAATTTCTTTTCCAAACAGCCCGCCTATTTAATAGGTCAAATACATAGCAATTTCTTTCTAAATAGGCTTCCTATCGGAAATATAGGTCGCAAAGAGCAACGTCGCCGCAAGACGCTACGAACGACGAGGTGGTCATCGATTGAATAGGAAATGAAAAGAATAGATATTTGAAACATTGTATTATATTAAAGCTCTAAACAAATGGACTTTGGGGACCTAGATTTATGTAGACCATCATAGATGATATCTTCCAAATGGAAACCGATATCGATGTCGGTCGATCCGCTGCAGATTCGAATTTGTAATGTGAAACCACCACACGATTGATCACCAAAATTATTTTAATATATACGTAATTATGTAGATGTATGTCTATGTAAGAGAATCATAGAAAATATTTATTATGTTTTAATAAGTATAGTGACTAAACCTACAGGTTTTTTTTGTTAGCTGAAATTGTTGTATTTAGTTAGTAATACCTAAGCCAAATGACGTTTCTATTACGTATATAAATCCCAATGTAGAGCTCGTATACGTAATAACTTTGATAGTCCAAAACATTGTTAATGGCTTCCATGTTGAACAGACGCCAGAGCCGGCTTGATTGATATTAATGGACGGCACTGACCACATATCATCAGGTGGGCGGCATTTGTGTCACGATTCACCTAAATGTTCTCTACGACCCATCTAATGTTCCCGACGATTACGTTCTGCATAATGCTCAATTTTTCATTGCTCATCCGTCACTAATGTTCCTTTTTTATTTGTGGCCTGTTTTTGTAGTCATTTTTGTTTAATTATATTATAAAAACTTTCCCTTATCTCTTAACATCACATCAAGCCAAAACTTCAACAACAATAAACACAAATGTAGAATTAAATAATCATTGTTCGCAAAGTAACTCCGAAGCCTCCATAGCTGCACAAAACTCATAAAAGTTTAAGCGAACGATTTAATAAAAGTACAACAGAAGTAAGAATGATTGCACGGTATCACCATTTAGTTGGAGTTACAATAACGACCTGTTGAAAACGGACCTCCGTGCTGCGTCCTTGTCTGGCGTGGTGGGGCGCGTATGTGCGTCTCGTTTTGTGTTTGGGAGGTTCGGTGCGAGGCGACCGCGCGGCTCGGCACTCCGGTACTCACTGGGTCCTGCGATCTATAAGCATGGAGCTGCGCCCCCACAGCGTCCCCCACTGGTGTAAGTAGGGCGGTAAATAGCTACGGACACCTGCCCTACGATGACGCACGCACAGACATTACCTTCTTATCTCAACGCATAAATCGAGCCTTAAATGACGGAACATTTAAGTTCCGCGTGTTCGCAACAAATGCGTTGATAACTTAGCTCGCCACTAATGTATTTTCAAACGACTTCAAAAAGCAGGAGGTTCTCAATTAGTTGTTTATTATGTTTGTTAGGTACCTCTGAAATTTTTTTTTTTTATTTGAAAGGATGTTCTTTCAGATTGGTCCCATAAACATTTCATCAAAATCGGTTTGGAATTTAAATCAAAATAACTGGAAAAAATACATCATTCAAGTAAACGAAGTTTTGTAATAATTTTATAATTAACTCCAATTACAAGAAATTATAAGGTCCCAAATTATTTCTAGCTTTTTGAAGTCGGTTCTATTTTTTTTTAATGCGTTACAGGGTTTTCGGGTTGGAGCAGCATATTCAAGTACTGCATGACGTACTACTACGTACATCCGGTTTATTTCAAAACTCGTCTGCACTGACTTTTAGATAGCACACGAGAGAGCTGACCATTATTCTCCATCCAAGCTAAGGTAGAGACTGAAACTTTTGAAAGCAGTTTGTTGAAGGCAAAAACTAGCGCATGATTCTAATGACAAATTAAATAATCTTTATCATCTATTATTAAAAACTTGAATCATTTATAACAGAAGTTTAGCGAGAACTAAAATTAATAGCGATTTCAAACTAAAGATAGCACAGAAAACAATGAATTAGAAATTCTAACTCAGTAGAATAGTTACGTTTTACATTCCCGAAAATCGTTTTGTCTCCACTCGCCCATTAATAATCCGAAAACATTTAGAAATAAAATATGAAGTTTTAATTAAAAAAATCATTACCGTCTGCAAGAAATTTAAAATGTTTAGTACGAACCATAAAAAGGGGTCTCTCTGAAATGTGAGTTTCTGAAAATTATTACTTGCAATCTGGTAGCCGAGTTTGAAAATGTCACATTTTACTCCTGTATTCGTATAATATTTATTGGAGCAATATTGTGGACTTAGAGCGAATTAAATTTAGATAAAAAGTAATAGGACCTCTGAGATTGTACTTGTTGATTTGGGAACCGCACAAGTACTTTTCGTTAAGGAAAATGTTCCAGATTCGTTTTGCTTAAATTTTATAATATTCTAGATGTACACAAACGACTTCACACAGCATAATAGATACATAACCAATAATAGGTTGCAACCCTAGTTATATCAAAATCATATTTCTAAAAGAAACTGATTCCAAGATGTTTTCACCATGGTAAGCATTATCATCCTTGCTACTCAACCCTGTTCCACCGGTTTATGCTTCGGAACTGGTTGTCGATAAACCCTCGAAGATTCCATTTAACGCGATCGACCATGAAAGGAACTCTATTACAAAATATGTTCATGCCACCGGTGGATAAAACATTTATGGACAGTTCCTTACAAAATTCTAATCTTGGTTCTCATCGCTTGCCTCGGGCATTTCCTATTATCCCTCCTTATCTATGAGACCTAAAGGAAAACATTATCTAGGTATTATTATATAAATATCTACCAAAACTAACAGCTAGTGTTATGTAGTCAGTCTTAGTAATATACGTAGGTACCGGAAAGGCGTGGTGACCTTCCAAAGGTTTAGGTTGCATGATTTAGGGTTTCCTTGAAATGTCTTAGCTCAAGGAGTGATTATGGTGAAAATATAATTATAATTTACATAGGTATTCAACATTAACATTAATTTTCATGACAACTACAAATGTATAAAGTCCGTACTATTTAATAGGAATTTATTTTGGTGACTAGGCGCAATTTTTTTTTTATTGCTTTAGGTGCCGATTTGTTATAATCGACTCTATAGTCGAATACATTCTTAAGAAACAAATTTATCAAATAACATTCTATTAACAGCTCCCCAAGGCCCATATAAATATTTTCGCTACCTTTCTGCACTTCGTTTTATTTTGCAAATAGAACAATCAGTACGACTCCTCCAATGTTTGGTGTAAGGCGTCAATAGCCTGGTGGTTAGAAGGGCCGTCCTCGTAGCTGAGAGGTTCCGGGTTCGATCCCGATCCTGGCCATTAAACTATTTACGTGAGCCCACTCCTAACACAAGCATTAGTAAGTTGGAGGGGCTTAAAGGGAACTAGTAAAGTGATAAACACACAATCTATTAAAAAAGAAACGCACATCCATGTAGGTACCTAGAAATAAATTTCGATTAGATTATAAACCAGGCGTGATCATGTAACACGGTGTTGACACCAAAGCCAGACTCCAATTTAGAAGTGCCACCTAATGTGATTTATTGACAATCCCCCGCCATTGTAGGCGCCGAGTTATTTTTTAATGCATCCACGCTTACTCCATTAGCGGGGTCGCCTGAAATTTTACCGTTGATGAGCGCCCACGCCCGTAAATCCGAAACGCGGAGTTTCAGGTTACATTTTGCGATCCATTACGCGTTCCTGGTCAAAATGTCCATTATGTGCACGTCGGTATGCATGATGCTGTTGCGGATTTGGAAATGGAGGAATAACAACGACGCTTGTTAACCCCCGACGAAAAAAGAGGGGTGTTATAAGTTTAATATGAGTGTCTGTCTGTGGCATCGTAGCGCTCAAGCGCATTAACAGATTTTAATTTTGTTTTGTTTTTGTTAGAAAGGTATTCTGATCGAGAGTGTTCTTAGCTATGTTTCATGAAAATTGGTGCAGCCGTTTGAAATTTATCAGCTCTTTTGTAGTTTAAAAGGTCGTCGCATCGGGGGTTTTTAAATTTACAATTTCGAGTTATTTTATGTTGTCAACTGGCGGGTTTGAGTAGCTATGTGTTTATGTATTTTAACATAAAGATGATTTGCACTATAGTACCACAGCCAACGAGAATCGATACCATAACAATGTTAATATTGTCCAAGTTCAAATTAAACAACACTGAGCTTACCGACATCGTGGCTAATTGTGTGTCAGAAACCGTAATGTTAATTAAAACTATAATTATTATATGAAGGCGAAACGTTACATAATCTATTCGTTTTCGTATCGCTTATCTTTGGCCGTGTAGCACTGAATTCAGTAATTAGGCATTCACCATTAAGTTTTATACAAAACAGAAGGGATTTGGAGATTTCAAAGCTTTTTCTTTATAAAGCAAAGTCGGCAAACAAGCGTACAACCCTCCTGATGTTAAGGAAAGATGCATGTAATACCAATGGCATTACTTGCACGTTCCCGACTTAAAGGGGAGTGGGGCAGAGGGAGGCTAGGGAGGGGGAACTTTGGCCTTCCGGCTCACGCACTCATCGTACGAAACAGCTATAATATCTACATAAGCTCATTAACATTTCAAAGAACACTCGTAGGTATCTGTTTCGATTATTCTCAAAATTCGGTATATCAGCTTATAAGGTACGAATGGCACGGCACGTACGGCACCGACAGACGCACAGGGACGTACCCGCGTGCCCAGAATATTAACAGCCCCTATGAATTCTAAGATTATCATGGCCATCACCATGGCAACTTGCTCCTCGATATGAATTCATATTTTAACAGTTGGATGGATAAGCTAAAGGAAATAATAACGATAATAAATCTTACTATATCCTACTAATATTATAAATGCGAAAGTTTGTGAGTGTGGATGTATGTTTGTTACTCTTTCACGCAAAACCTACTGAACGGATTCGGATGAAATTTTGAACACAGATGGTTTATAACCTGGATTAACACATAGAATACTTTACTTAAGTCTACGCGGACGCAGTCGCGGGCAGAAACTAGTAAGATCATAATCTACTGTTCCGTAAAGAGAACTGAGAGACTTAATGTGATAAAAGCTTTTGAAAGCCATTTGAGCATTGCAAAGGCACTGGACCAGTGTGATGCACTACATTGACTGAACCCTGCACCTGAGCCTTGTATTGAGGGAATAAAGTCGATATTACAATTAGTACTAAAGTAGTACCTACTTACCTAAAAATAGGTAAAAGATACCTACCAGAGTGGCCGTAAGAATAGTACCAGCCATTACCTTATGAGCTCATTGTTCACTAAGACGTATAAATATGAATTTACTCCTTGCCAACTTTGATCAAACTCGGTTCAGAAGTTAGGTCGTGATGGAGTTAAGAAACACCGAAAAATAATATTATTATAACATTTTTGCCACGATTAGCCGCCGCTAATATCTGGCCGCCCTAGGCCTGGGCCTAGTCGGCCTTAAGGGAAATCCGCCACTGCCTAGGGCGGCCAAGACAAGATCTACACCATCAGCTCCCCTATTCCTCGAAGGGAATGTGAGGGGGAATGTGCCCGGTGTGCTGGCAATAGGCTCGCCCCCTATAACAATCGCGATCAACATACCTACCATCATCGGTGAAATGCACACTGTAGTAGGTAAGTACCTATATCTAACAAGAGAGAAATAAGCGTGAAAGTGTATTCTTGATTAGGTAGGTAGGTACCTATTTATAGATAGCATTGAATGACCTAGGTATTCTGCATATTTCATTTTCTATATATTCATTAGCTCAGGTCATTATAAAATTTACTTGTAAACAGAGATGGGCAGTCCATGGGTAGCACAGAGATACCGTAGTGTTTATAAGTCTGTGATGGGTAGTCTGACAATCTTGATGCTCAAAATATTAATGTGTTCCAGTCTCTGCCTGTAGCAACAGGCAGAGGCTGGAACACGATACAAAATTTTGACAAGTTTATTCTCTTCCCTGACATCCTGATCTTTACCTGTCTACGACTGGCACTGACAGTGACGTTTTATATGAAAATGTTTGCAATTTTATTGACAACAACAAAAAGGGCCTCTTTTCTAATTAAGAATATTAAAAAAAGCTGTGACCATAATTGTCTAATAATTCAACCGAAGCAAGCAATGTATTGTAATCATAATAAAGCTAAAGCCTTACTTTTCTGTGGTAAGAAATAATACATAATTGAAAAAGATATAATATTTTTTAAAAATATTTAAATTTCCAATGTTAGCTTCCCAGATAGATTCAGTTACGGTGATAAGTCTGGAGTTACTTGAAGACTTGCGACTTTAACCTGCACTAGACTGTCGCTGAGAACACACCGGTAAAGACGCTTCATGAATCTTGAGACAGACAAATACCTATATGTTAAAACGGATACGGTTCTTGTAATTTATGTCGAGAATTCTTGGCATGCAGCACCTTCACAAAATGTGAAGCTATATTGTCAACCAATGCCTTTGAAAGGCGGAGCGTGTATCATTCACTATAACATATTTTTAGGTTTGTGTAAATGTCTGATTTATTGTGGATCAAATTAATTATTTGCACCCATGTGAATAAATTCATATGGAATTTTATTTAATCGTATTTCATTATTGGGTTTTGGAATTTGGGAACATCATTTCTTTTCTAGTAGGTTAATTAGTAGCTTATATTATTATATTATTATTTTAACAGAAATTTTGGTGGATGGATTCCATAATTGCTATGCCGTAGTCAACTCATATTATTTGTTTTATTTTTGAAAGTATGTCGTATTTCTCGTAAGTTTGCACTGGCGAAACATGTAGGTATTCCGATTTCTTATTTATATTGTTTTTTTCTATTATTTGCCAGCAGAAAATAGAGACAAACACAAATGGGTGTTACTGTTTCGTCACTGCAATTGGCTAGTTAGGTAGGTTTTTATTAGAATGCAGTTCTTCTTTACTAACTCAATCGACGCTTAGAACATCTCTACCTACTCATCAAAAGTAAATGGGTGAACACCACATCTTGCTAGACAGTATTTTCGCGAGGTGAGACCGCGCGTGTCAGCAGTCTTGTCTGCCGCGCTCCGCGGCGCTGGAAAATTTCAATAACCCAATATTTCACGTCGGGTAAACGCCCAAGTTTTGCATATACTGTTATTGGTCCATTTTTTACGCATCTCCTCCGGTCCGCGGGTTCAAGCGGAGAGAAGAGACTAATCCATCACCGTCGGAACCAGCGAGCATCATTTGCATATTATCGAATTCTTGACACGCATTTGGCAAATTGTCGTCAAATGTTAATAAGCTTAAGTAGGAAGTCGAGTGCGAGTCGACCTCTAAAGGCCCCAGGTACCTACCTACCTACTTACTTACTAGGTACTTTTTATTCAAATAAATGTCTAATATTTCAATTCAATTAATTATATTTCATAATTACACAAATTGCTTGAACATGAGCTCCAGTAATTGAATATCATAATACTAGATAACTATCTGGGCTTTAGTTTCATTCAGAACCTACGCAAGTACTTACCGACGATTCAGTGCTTAGATTAGTTAGATTTTCAATTTAAACAACTGAGAGCGACGGAGTAGGTACCTACTACCTAAGATCTGTATTAAACCGGGCTGTACCAATTAACTTTGAAATGTAGGTAACCTATCTAAGGTAGGTAGGTAATTGTGTCTTAGATAAAGCTAGAAACCTACCTACTTACACTACAACTGAAGTAGCAAAAAATAAATAAGTAGGTATTTCTTATATAATATAAAATTCTCGTGTCACAATGTTAGTTACCATACTCCTCCGAAACGGCTCGACCGATTTTCATGAAATTTTGTGAGCATATCGGGTAGGACTGAAAATCGGCTACTATCTATTTTTCATACCCCTAAATGTTAAGGGTGGTCCACATTCCACGCGGTCGGAGTCGCGGGGCACAGCTAGTAAATAATTAAAAATACAATATTTTATACCTATTGACTTGCTTAATAAGGATTATGTTGCAAAATAAGCAAGGCAAGGGCACAGGCACCTAATATTCCGCATTCATACGTGCATTTATAACCCTAGTTGATCCTCAAATAAGCACATTTGGACGCATTAGGTATGGTTAAGGCGTTTTTACGTCGAATCGTGTTCAGAATCTTAAGGGGATTCGGAAAGTTTTGAGATTACATAAAAACCTTCCCCGACGTTAAACGATATCGCTTACGGTGAACATCTAAAATAATATCTATCGGAGAGGCGAAAGTTCGGAGTTGCAACGTTTTGGGGATCCTTGAGAAGTTATATTTTAAGGCACTATAAATTTATTCCACAGCATAAAACCGTGACTGTGCTTCGTGTATTCTAATGACATATTTTTTGTAAGCAATAAAGAATGGGCATCACATCAGAAAATATTGTCACATTGTTTTATTGATTTGTGTGCTTTTGCCTAGGCTTATGCTCATACGAAGTACATTTTAATTTAATTTTTGTTTTTTCCGGGGAAGAAATCTTCCAAAGTTCCCCATAGACCTCTTGTGGGAGAGGCCTATGGTATGTGGGATTCTTACCCACTAAGGGTCGTTTCACCCAGCTTCACCCAGCTTAGCTCAAATTGACAGTAAATGAAGGTATTCTATTGGTCGCAGCGGGCGGGCTCGCTTCATAGCACGTGGACGGTCACCCTAAACTTTTCTGTTGACTGTCTTCAGCACGTCGGAAGGGCTCCGGTATCATCTGACGGCACGCACCAGCGATTACGAAGTATTCTAAGTACAAGAGAAACTATTTTCACTTGGACGTTACAGGGCTAAAGCTCGTCCGTCACAAAGTTTGTAAATATGGCAAGCTTTAGCGCTAGATGTATACTGCTATGCGAAAATACCTTAATTAATTTTTAAGGTTTTCAGGCAGTAATGTTCTAACATGTACTCGTATATCATACTGTGACCTTTAGGGGTCAAGCTTCAAAGCAAGAGCGTAAGTTGCGCTTTCGGAGCCGCAGTTAGTATCTAAATGATATTCTGCCTATATATTTTGGACTCTACTAAGCTCTGCACAATCTATTCTCATGAAGATTGAACGTTGAATGTCGCCTGCAGAATGATTATCGATGAATGGATTTGTGAAAATTGTATGCGCGTCGATATTTTATTCCTCCGGTATCAACCACGCCGCGACGAGATGCTGTGAAGTGTGATTTACGACGAATCATTCATTTTTGTGTCGCCCTTTGTAATAATAATGAATGAGTAGGTAGGTAAGTAGTCGCCTACTTTATCAGTATTTCTACCGTTCGAAGTAAGTATTTTTAACCGACTTCCAAAAAGGAACAGGTTGTGTTATGTTCGTCTGTACCTATGTATTTTTTTAATGATGATTCAGTCAGTCCTTGAGTGCCGAAGTGGTCAGTTATTCAAAGAAAATTTATTTAAATATTATTCGCATACTAACAAACCAATTGGAACCGAAACGTTTGTAGGTGTTGTGATATAGGTAATGTTACATACATTATCTAGGTTGCTACTACATTGGTACCTACTACCCACACAATGCGCTCCAGGCACATTACCCTTTCGAGTCGGTAGGGTTATAAGCTGAACAATATTTTATTAGGCCGCCACGATATAATTCAAACCAACAACACCATAATATTTTTTGGGAATCCCTACCTAAACTTCAGGCATCTATGTCAATGTTATAACTATTTCCAATTCCCAAATGCTGATCCACAATTAACTATTCCCAATCCAACAGGTAACCTCTTTTGTTTATCGACGGCGTATTAAAAAAAAGAACGCTGAAGGACACCTAGGCACCTATGTATGTGCATTCAACATTGGAAGGGTTAACCACCACCGCAGTACAGGCAACAAAATGAAAGTATTAACGTAACTAAATGAACTTTCTGGATCGGACCGCAAACAACAACTAAATATGAGGGTACCCGGTTATAAACTATGACATCAGGACGTCTAACACCTCAGTCCCCCCGTGACCATGGTTGCTGTAAAGCAGCCGAAACGTCGGGAACATACAAAAGGAAATAAACGCGATAAAATCTGTAAATAGTTTTATTTCAAGGCTAAGTATTCTCTGATACTTACCATAAGGTGGATTTTTCAAAGTAGATAAGTATAAATATTTCCTAGAGTGAGATGAACAGCAAAAGTTTCAAACGGAATATCGTCGAGATGGTCCACGATTTAGTTTTGTAAACCACCTACCAACATCTGTACAAATTAATAAAATTGGAGTGTCTGTTTATAATATCAAAATAACACCTATTCACTAAATGCATATGAAAGTACATACGACACCTATAACAAAAACGCGATTTAAAAACTTTTTGTCCGTCTGTCTGTCTGTGTGTTTGTTCCGGGTAATCTCCGAAACGGCTGGACCGATTTTGACGGGACTTTCACGGGCAGATAGCTGATGTTTTAAGGAGTAACTTAGGCTACTTTAATTTTTAAAAAACAAAAAAATGGGTCATGTCGTGCGGGCTCAGAACGCGGGAGCGCGCTTTTTTGTTAAGTTAAATTTCACGCGGACGATTTCGCGGGCTCAGCTAGTATGATATAAGGATGATATTTATATGCGCAATATTGGGAATGCTACAGCGTCGTGCCGGGACTGACCTTTGTGCCGCGAAGGCCGGCATCATCCGGGGGCTAGCCGCGTTATTCTATTGAATCGCTATGCCCTGGCTCTGTTGTGTATCCGAGACCGATATTGCATGGCAACGCTCTGCTTCCAAACTTTCCGTAGACTTGATATTTTGCCAACATGTTTAATCTTTTTTGACGGGGAGAGTAACAATTTTATCGTTGTTATTAGTCCCCTTGCAAAACTATTATAGGGATTATATTATTTGATTGGCTGACTGACACACCTACCTGTATTTTCAAAATTAGTTAACTGATTAGTAGCCAATTGCTTACAGCTCATATACCACGACTTTGCTCGACCAGAGTAGTACCACCCACTCACAAAAGATCGGCTTAAAGTGGCTATTATAGATGCATTTAGTACGATGAGTGAGAGAGCTGAAATAACACCTTCCCTCCCTCCCCGTCCCTCTGTGCCACTCCCTTTCAGGTCGGCAACGTGCGAGCAAAGCTTTTGGTATTGCAAGCATCTATAGGCTACGGTAACTGCTTAACATCAGTCGGGTCGTACGCTTGTTAGTCGACTGTTATTTAAAAAACATGTTAAGTAGGTAGGTAGTTATCGAAGCGAGTGATAGCCGATCGGTAAAGCACGCGTCTTGCGGGCAAAAGGTCCTGGGTTCAAACCACGGGTCGCACTTTTGGGATTTTCGAAATCTATGTGCGAATCATAATTTCTCATGATTATCATCTTGCTTACGGTGAGGGAAAACATCGTGAGGAAACGTCTACATGTCTTATAAGATCTAATTAATTCTCGAAATACATATTATTATGAAATCCGCCAACCCGCACTGGGCCCGTGTGGTGGATTATAGCCTGAATCCCTCTCGTATCGAGTTTTATAATATATTTATTTATTTTAGGTATTTATCGCCGTTTATATTAGGTAACATTAACCTACGTTAATTTCTTGCATACAAATAGTACCTAATCATCGTAGGCGTGTAATAGATACTCTACATAACCATTGTTATGTGCTAGTTCAGTAGTCACATTGAAATTTATCCGTACATAACGGCGTCGGAATTGTCCCGTGAGGAAATTGAACGGCGCGTCCCGCCGGCGGCTAGATTTGAATCTACGTAATTACTTAGGCGAGCCAAGTCGAACTAAGCAACTGACCTTCACAAGTTACCGCCCAGATATTGAGCTTTGACCCGATAAAGTGATTTTTGTTTTGAGACTAGTCAGGATACTGATAACGATAGAAGTTTGGTCCCTTTGCGTGTAACTAAAAGTTTGTGTGGGAGCGGAAGCTACTAATGTTCGTACAATAAACTGTAATTAGACAACACATCGCTCACAGAAACGGTGGTTGTTGGGGCAGAAAGGAATATCGACTACGAGCCGTTTATTGTATAAGGCCTACAGGGGCACTTACTAACTTTAAAAAAATCTTCATGTTCAATGCTTCTGCGTTCGGTATTACCTAGAGTTTATCAAAGGTCAACTCACAAGGGGATTGGAGGTGAAGAGTGCATAGGATTTCGTACTTCCTGTAGTGTATATTTTCATAGAGATAAACTAAGAACAATGCGCAATCAGCCGTTACTATCCCTCTTTTGTGTCAATACCCGAAACCCGGACTAGAAATGTTTTTATTCAATTACCCTGCTAACCCTAAAGGGAAAATGCTAATGTTTGTTATTAAGTACCTTTAGTAGGTAGGTACTTAGGTGTTATTTGGGATCGCCCCCAGTCCATTGTACGGTACCCATAGTACAAGCTTTGCTTAGTTTGGGACCGTACAGTTGGTGTGTCTGTCTGGCGATATTTTTTTATTATTATTTATTATTTTTCTTTGTAGATAAGGATAGTAACTTATTTCTTATTTGAGAAAAACTAGTTCTCACTCCTGATCTGGTGGAATGAAGAGCCGCAATGACCGGATAGGTATACCTACCTACAGCGCAACAAAGATTTTGTTGACCCCTAAAATTGGACTTCTAATTTTATGCAGTAAGTAACTTGACAGTTCGAAGCAAAATAATGTTGCCATGTTATAACTCTAAATTGAAAATTTAAAAACCCCCGATGCGACGACTTTTTCATCAAATGTATACAATAATCAACAGAAAATCTGCGTAAAAGTATGAGTCATTATTTTGTTATGACATTATAATAATTGACATTAGAATAGACAACGAATCTAAATATTGATGCCACGGAGGTTTAATTCCTAGTAAAATATTATCAATTATGATTCAATTTCATGTAATAACTCTGGTTGAGGTGGATGGGAGCAGCCCAGGGGAAGAATTTTCAATAACGCTAAAATTATTTTAAATTAGATTTGTTTTTTTTTTTATTTTTTCTCAATAGCGGAGCAGCGCCCTCTAGAATTATTATAGCGTAATATTCCATGACCATTACAAAACAAACAAAATTTTACGCATGCGCGTATCCATCATTTGAAACGTGACTTATGGAACGTCTTTAGTTCATACACAAATCTCATATAAAAATTGATAAAATATACATTTTTTCCAGAATCAGGGAAATTTTTCAAATTTATAATATTGTAAAAAGCCAGTTCAGACTATTACGATCATTTAAAAATATAATAAATCGAAATCCAATAATCACAAATTTCGAATGGATTCGAGCCGTGGGAATTGGTTTTGGCCGTGAATGTGGCTTTTTTAACCTACAAAAGAGCTGATGATCTTCAAACGGCTGAACCGATTTTCATGAAACATAGCTAAGAACACTCTCGATCAGAATACCTATCTAACAAAAGAAACAAAATTGAAATCGGTTCATCAGCTTGGGCGCTACGTGGCTACAGACAGACACACAGATACACAGATACACAGATACACAGATACACAGATACACAGACACACAGATATACATGTTAAACTTATAACACCCCTCTTTTTTCGTCGGGGATTAAAAATTAATAATGTTGGGGTAGTGAACGACTTTGCGTAAAGTACGTAGGTAGGTATGTTAAAATAGTTAAATAAAAAATACATCCCTACATTATTTCTAAGCGATTAAATTAAATATAAAGTCTTCTAATAAATAATGTAATTAAGTTAAACATTCACCCTAATACATTTTTTTTTCAAAATCTGGTATCCCTGCAAACTGTCAAGTTACTGAGAATAATATTAAAAGTCGAAGTACTTATTGATATTTCAAGAGCCTTATCGTGTATTTCTATGTTTATTTTCGTTGAGCTTACAAAACAGCTCAATATTATTTTCAGCCTAGACCGTACTCCCATAACGCAGCTAAGTATGATGTATAGTGATTGTTTACATGCCTAGAATTTACACTTCGGCCCCAACAAGTCTGAGTTACAGTGAAACTAATTTAAAATGTAAATCCCTTTCAGATAGCGCTTATCTGAACTTAATTGACCCTGATGCTGAATGGATACATAGGTACATAAAGAACTGCCTCGTAGTGCCTCGTATCTCTACCAATCCTAGTCGACCTAAAAGATAATCTGGGCATGTTTTATGTTACTATGCCGCGACTCTACTGATAATAAAAATCAACTTTTGGAGCTATTTTAAATGTAACATTGTAATTTTGTGAAAAACATGCCTGAGTTGGGGAAGTTATTAGACTTTGGGTAGGTGGGTACCTATTGAGCTGTGTTCAGGTAGTGTATGTGCCAGGTAGGTAAGTAGGTAGACATTTTTCAGAAGTAGATACCTACTTACAAAAAACAACTCAGTCGTTATTTGTATAGAACAGATAGGTAAGTAAGTAATTAGGCACATTATAATTTTCAAAAATGTCATCAATTTATCTTTATACACTTAGCTGACGTGAAGATCTGATCGACCTACCTACTTACCTAGAAACTACAAATACTTACAATAAAGTAGAGTCCACACATGAAAAAAAATACTATTACTGGGTTCTTTACACAGATAGGATGGATAGGTAGGTTATAGATTATTTCTTGTCCCTGCGGTAACTACGTAATTTCAAATTACCGCTAGCAACTCAGCGTATCTCAGTATTGACGTAAGTGAGCGAACCCTTTTCATGAATAAAATCGCCTCTGGGATCGTTGAGACACAAAATGTGCGTTAAAGCAACATATTTTTAACCCGCAGACACCTTTTACAGCACAGTACCTATCCATATTTCATGGAAATATACCCTTTATTTATTATCTTTTATTTATACATTCAAAAGTTTTCGCATAAAAGTTACAGCGCTGGATACCTAAACCGTAAATGTAAATAGGTGGGTAGGTAAACCTACCTACTATTTACATAAAGTTGCAATAGGCGTTAGAATAAGAATCACTTCTCCTTATACTAAGCGCAAAATAAGTTACATACTTAGCTATTTTTTTACAGTTAGAGATTTGATAATTGGAAATCGACTCAAAAATCATTTCTACCTTACGAAGTGATACTAATTTCATGAAACTCTAGGTAAGCACATTATGATAACAAAAATCAGGTTACAGGTAGGCAACCCTTCAATAAAAAAGCACAAAATATACTGATGTAACATCGAATTATATCAACAAACACATCAGATACGTCAGACCCGTGGCACCTGCCCTTTCACAAATGATTAATCTTGTTTATTTGATGTGCGTTCGAGTTATTTACATTAGAGACTCAATCGAGGGAAAGGAAGCTTTCAAATCAAACAAGCAATACATTGTATGGATTTTGATGTGAGTCAGTTAAATCAGGATGTATGGATCATTTTCGAATCCTTTTGAAAGATCTAGCCCAGTATAGTATAGCCCAATATACTTACGTTAACTTTAGGGAGCGCCCATGTGTTAAACATAGGATTGATACGGTCAACTGAGGTCTTACGATTTGTGGGTCACGAATTTCGTGATAAGGGCATTAGAAAAGCATGTCGGTACATCAATTCGACGAAATAGTCTTTCGACGAATCGATGACGATTCGTCGAAAGACTATTTTACCAACCATTATTTAGCTCGATTGCTCAGTTATTGTTTTTTCTAATACCTTAATATTTGATATGGCGTATAGAGAACTCTAGCCAATCAGTGGCAGATAGATATATGGTTTTTATTGGCATCTAGGTATTAAGTAGATGGAATATAGAATACCTACTTACTTATAATTTTAATGCAGGTAAGTAGGTAATATTTCATTTTAACTTTTCCCCGGCTCCCGACTCGCCGACGGTCAAACCTCGACGTCATTATTGGTCACCATTGTCGATTTAGTTTACAGGAGTAACAGTGGTGGGAGTGTGTGGCTGGACTAGTCCCAATGAAAAAAATGTATCTCATTTTATTTCAGCCAAAAAGGTTTTGCGAACCGCCTTTTATCCTTTTGACCATTTTGATAGAGTCTATAAAGACAGGCGCCTAACGCCCGAAACACACTGTCAGTTCTCATAAAGGCCGAGTACTTATTAGTCCATAAAGACAGACTCATAACGGTGGTGTTATGATTTGACAGATGGTGTCGTAGCGCGTCGTTTGATGATATTAATATTAAACATTTTATGACCTAAAACCTAAACGCTCGAACTCGTGATGACGGCTATTTAGGGTTAGCGGTTAAAATATTTTTATATCTGGATTTTTATATACGTCCGTAATTAATATTTCTGGTACTTACCTACACATACGGTAGGTACCTGATAATATATAAACCTATATTAAAGATATAAGTAGTATAGGCGACTAACAATTTTTTTGAGTAACAGGCCTTTGAATTGAATATTTGTGCCCATACTATCTAAGTCCGATACTTATGCAAACACTAGATACTTATTATTTCGACCTTTTCATTAGCATTTGAACTGGGAGCACTGGGTGATAGGTATCCAGTGCTACCGTTTGCTCGAATAACTAATACCTGCTAGTACTAAAACACGTTTTTTGAAGCAATTAAGGTTAAGTATTAACATGTTTAAACTGCGCAGTAAAGAGACTGCTTGCATGTCCATCTTTAAGAAGAAACAATTAGGACTCAATTCGACTACCGCTTGGCTTAGTGGTTCGAGCGTAGGCCCCTCGGGTTACTGGACTGAGTGGCAACCACTCGAATCCCGTCGTCGGGATACATTTCGGAAATGGCCTTTTCGTAATTCGCCCTAGACTGGGTGCCACTGGGATCACCTCCAGTCCATTGTACGAACCCATACTACAAGCATTGCTTAGTGTGGGTCCATACAGTTGGTTTGTTAATGTGGCGATACTTATTTAGTTAAGTACCTAATGATTTTATAACAAAATTGCTTAAGTTACCACAGAATAACTAAGTAGCGACTTACTATCTCCAGAGTAAGTAATAACCAACCCTAACTAAAATTCTCAGAAATTATTTGCATTAACTACAAGAGATTTAATTAAAAATTAACCCCAACCCATTACCTAGAGAACTTTAGGATTTAAATTTTAGGCTTCTATCGGGAGATGGTGCGCGAAATAATTAGTTACTAGGTACGTTATTTTACTACACTTCAAATTTATAAGCACGTAGGGAGATACCTACCTTTATCATGATAAGTCTTACATGTGACTCTCATCTGGAAACTTATAATTTTTGCGAAATTGAGAACATTATTTGTCTTTAATGTTTATTTAAAAAAAATATAACCAAACAGACAGATACATATCTTAGAATTAATGTACAGAAGGTGTATCTGTGTATCAAATTACATACTGAATAAAGTACCTAGTAAGGTACCTCTAAGGTTTATAGCGTAATTGGGTACTAAGGGTCAATGCCCTTAGTACCAATGTAACAACAGATCAATTCGTCTGCGATTTAAGTACTACCTATCTACCTAATAGGTCGTTACCTAAGTACCTAAACCTTCGAATAGCATTGACTCAGGCAATAGCACTGAGGTGCCTGTAAAAAGGACCAAAGTATTCTAACGGTGGAATTTGTGAAGATTTCCTTTAGTTGGAGATGATAGTGATTGATTGCAGGTCGTTTATTGAAAAGCATTCGACGGGAACGGACACGAATAACGATCTTTATTGCTAAGAGCTTAAAACCTACCTATTTACTTCACAATAGGTATTTTCTGAATTACAAAGTAGCCGAAATCAATAATTCGGTATTTATTTAGAGGTTACCAAATTATTTCATCAATTTTATTACATACTAGCTGAGCCCGCGACTTCGTCCGCGTGGAATTTAACTTAACAAAACGCCCGCTCCCGCGTTCTGAGCCCGCGCGACAGAACCCATTTATTTATTTTTTTCTAAAATAAAAGTAGCCTAAGTTACTGCTTATAACATCAGCTATCTACCAGTGAAAGTCCCGTCAAAATCGGTCCAGCCGTATCGGAGATACTCTTTGATTTCATGTGTTTTTATTTTTTTACGCGGAACACTAATTGTTTTTCAAAAATTAAAGTAGCCTAAGTTACTCCCTATTACAACAGCTATCTGCCAGTGAAAGTCCTGTCAAAATCGGTCCAGCCGTTTCGGAGATTACCCGGAACAAACACACAGACAGACAGACAGACAGACAAAAAAAAATTAAATCGCGTTTTTGCTATAGGTGTCGTATGTACTTTCATATGCATTTAGTGAAAAGGTGTTATTTTGATACGAGTATTTCAAACAGACACTCCAATTTTATTTATTTGTATAGAAAATCATAATTTTCCAACTATTTTAATATATTAAAGTCGAAAAGTCGTATGACCCGCCTGATGTTAAGCAGTTACCGTAGCCTATAGATGCTTGCAATATCGATTGATCCTTACCGACTTTGCTGGTACGTTGCTGACAAAGGAGAGTGGGAAAGAAGGTGTGGTGGAGGTTGGGCTATCGGCTCTCTCAGTAACATCGTATGAAACGCAACTATAATTGTTACTTTGCGCCGATCTTCTGTGAGAGGGTGGTACTACTCCGGTCGGGCTAGCCCTGCTGCTAATGCACTGTACTTAATTGGCTTCAGCCTGGCTCTACCACCTTTTGACTAAATTTACTGATAGCCAGTGGATTTCCTGCGAGCCGGTGTAGTGGGAAATCAATAAGTTAATCTCGTACATTTATCGGTCCACTGTGTACACTGAAAGTCAATTAAACCGCCCACAAGAGAGCTATTCTGCGTCGCGGGAAGAAAATTCCCCTTTTATGGTCAAGTTGTGTTTCGAAACCGCCTATTAATTTAATTTTGGTTTTATTCTTTTGTTTTTAGGGTTCCGTGTTTATTCTTCAGACGTCATTTTTTTTCCGGGCGCTCTTAGGCCCAACCCGCGAATACATTTTAATATTGGGGTCAGAGTTCTTTAAATATACCGTATTATTTAATAAAGCTTTGGCGCTATTTTGCCATCACTATCTATATATATAAAACTCAAAGGTGACTGACTGACATAGTGATCTATCAACGCACAGCCCAAACCACTGGACGGGTCGGGCTGAAATTTGGCATGCAGGTAGATGTTATGACGTAAGCATCTGCTAAGAAAGGATTTTGATTAATTCTACTCCCAAGGGGATAAAATAGGGGATGAAAGTTTGTATGAAACTTTGTCAATTTTAAACCGAGCGGGCTGACACTTTGCATGCCTAAAGCTACTATGACGTAGACATCCCCTAAGAAAGGATTTTGAGTAATTCCACCCCCAAGGGGATAAAATAGGGGATGAAATTTTGTATGAAACCTTGACACTTTTAAACCGAGCGGGCTGAGACTTTGCATGCATAAAGCTACTATGACGTAGATATCCCCTAAGAAAGGATCAAAATTCCACGCGGACGAAGTCGCGGGCTCAGCTAGTTACAGAATAAACCTCATAGTAAGTATGTATAATTTAGAAACAATATGTACGAAAATTTATACCTAAACACGATTATTTTTCGAAGATTTATTACCTACCTACAACGTGAAAACTTCAAAGTGACTACACGAGGGCAATTTGTCTATCATTAAATCACCTTCAGGGTAGTTTGTAATTCGTTCCCGTACAAGTCGGTACAGGTAGATAGGTAGGTACTAAGTTTTATAATAAATCAACAAAGCACGCCCACCGATATTTCAGGGTACTTACCTATTAAGGTGAAGGCGCCTGTCTAGCCCGCGAAGTTCAAATATTTGAGTTCTTTTCGAAATTTTTCAAAATCTGACAATAATAAAAGACAAATTTTGTAATTCGCGAAAAAGACCGTGTGCAGTGCATTTATTAATACATTTATTTTACTCTTAATATTATCACGGTGGATATGATACTAGTAAATCACTAAATATACATAAATTGCCAGATTATCTGGATAGCTGTCGTTCTTGAAATATTTTAGAGTAAGTTGGATATATTAATAAATGCACTGCACACGGTCTTTTTCGCGAATTACAAAATTTGTCTTTTATTATTGTCAGATTTTGAAAAATTTCTAAAAGAACTCAAAAAATTTTAACTTCGCGGGCTAGATGGGCGCTTTAGCCTTAATATGAAAGTTTCAGAATGTTTGTTAGGAGAATCGAAGCTGGTCTTTGTGGCACTTTGAGTTTACGTCGAGTGATTTCAGTATGTAGGCAGAGACCTATCTCTGCCTACCTAACCAACCAACCCGAAAAAGAGACCAAGCTATTAAACAAGCTATATAGATACCTATATCTATATAGCTTGTTTAATAGCTTGGTTACCGAGGACGACACTACAATATGTAGCGTGTCTGTGTACGATTTCTCAAGGCCTGTTTGAATGTAGATATTAGAAATGTGGCTATATAAAGAAGGCTCTTGTTTGTTGCGCCAGGCGCTTCATAAAATGCCGTGCGCCTCACGCTCAAGATCGACGCCATTTTTTTAAATAAGTCCGCTCAATGTGCACGAAAGTTACTATGTCACACGTGCAGTAAACTGGCTGTAGATATAACTTATCCGCCTCTGTTGGCTTTTCAGCGACAAAACTTTAATTATCTATCACCTATTTAACTTTATGTTCGTGATTTCTTAAAGAAAATTCGTGTCTCAATAATATTTGTTTCATATTCAAATCCCAACCGAATTAGCTGGAGAGCAGCTGCTAATCTAATAAATGTATATCTCCCAAGATTAAGGTGAAGAGAAAAATGAATATTTCACACAATAGCGTGGGGCGACAAGGTCACAAATATTTCATCCGCGCGGAAGACGCAGGTCGCGTTATATCGAATTCTTAAAGAGATTTACTGCGACAGCAAGCCGCATATAAATATTATATAACATGTGGACGCTCTTGAATTAACGGACGGTTTCAACACTTTATATCACAAGGAAATGGACGAGACGACTCTATACATGTTGTCATCCTCTTTTTAATGTTTTTTTTGTATCTTCTTAGTATTAGGTATGTTTTTTTTGGAAAGTAAATAAGTGAATCATTCTTTTCAGTATTTGTTTTAAGATAATAATTTAAACTTGATAACTCTATCTGTTTCCGAGAAAAAGGGTCTAGACAGACAGACAGACAAACTGGCAGACAGACATACAGTGAGACGGACAACAAAGTGATCCTATAAGGGTTCCGTTTTTTTCCTTTTGACGTACGGAAAAAAATACTTTTATTATATACCTATGTCCTGTTTTCAAACTTTTATTACGTGTGTTAATCTGGCGATCATAATATTTCTTGGAAGCAAATATTCCGCGCCAGTCAAGTGAAGCCTCTACTAGCTTTTTAATAATTTAATTCAGTAATATTGATTTACAGTATACAGTGTAACATACCGATGTTAGTCTGTATACTATTTCAGTTCACTATTCAATAATATCTCAAACACGATGAAGCAAACTCGGCGAGCTTGCAGAACAACTTTTCAATTAGATACTATTTCAAGTCTGTGAGAACGGTCGACGCAGACGTAGTTGGTGGCTCCCGCTAGTAATAAAATACGCTAGTGTATGTTTAGAGATCCGAGTTTTCTCACTAGTTTAGAATTCTTTATTCATACCAGCACGTACCGAGCAGCCCTGTCTGCGGTCTTTGTACCATCTTTAAAATCATTTAGTACCTAACGTCTAGCACGGGTGAGTACATTTTAAAGTGCCCCTTAATACCAACAAAAGTTAAATACAGTAGAAAATTAAAAATGTTGCCCTTATATTAATAATAGTGATCATCATAAATATTTATCAGCAGTTGCATCTAGCAGTTATAGCCGATTGGTTAAGCACGCATCTTGCGGGCACCAGGTTCTGGATTCAAACCCCGGTTCGCACCTCTGGGGTTTTCGAATGCTATGTGCGAATCATAAATTCTCTATTTCTATATAATTATCACTTGCTTACGGTGAAGGAAACCTGCATGTCTTAGAAAATCTGATCAATTTTCGAAAGACATATGAAATCCGCCATCTCATCCCGCACTGGTGGATTGCGGCCTGAATCCCATCATAGTAAGGGGAGGCCCGTGCCCAGGAGTGGGCCGTCAACAGAGCTAATATATATCTATATATATAACTCAAAGGTGACTGACTGACTGACATAGTGATCTATCAACGCACAGCCCAAACCACTGGACGGATCGGGCTGAAATTTGGCATGCAGGTAGATGTTATGACGTAGGCATCCGCTAAGAAAGGATTTTGATTAATTCTACCCCCAAGGGGATAAAATAGGGGATGAAAGTTTGTATGGAACTTTGTCAATTAAATTCCACGCGGACGAAGTCGCGGGCTCAGCTAGTTTACATTATATAATACATTTTTTACTACAATTGTAGCAGCGTAATGTAGAGAATTACATAAAACAATGATTTCAGGGACTAAAACTTTGCATAAGTTGACTTGTAAAATATGCCTTATAGCTACCTAGACTTTCTTGAATAAATGATTTAATTTAGCACAAAAGATTCTGTTTCTGCATAATTAACTTGCCGGCCAGGCTACCTCGCTTTAAGATTAAGTTAATAGCATAATTTTATGCTTAGACCTGGTCCACAGTGCTTGCGTTTATAGGTACTTATTCTAATATTGCATGAGTTATGGCTGGCTATATTGCAAAATAACCATAGATTTTATTAATAAACATACTTCTATAGTACCTTAGCTACATATATGCTTGGAAAAGAAAGCATGAATTAAGTAGAGAATATTTTTATGCTTGATCACGTAGACTTGTTTAGTAATTTAGATTGTATTTGATATTGACCCCTTAGGTCACACTGCTGGGCAAAGATCTTCCTCATCTTATTCAAACTGTAAACAATACTTCTTAACGTTCAGAAATATAATGACCACATCACTTACAATATCTTATAGTTCTTCTAGTTGTGTTTTGTTTCCTTTTCCTCTTCATAAAACCTAGATCCGAAGCAATAGAAAGGTACGAAAAGTTAGTTTGCGAACTTGGCCCTTAATTCCATAATCTTTCGGATTACAGATCTAAAGCCGAACTAAGGATTTCATATTTCGGCACAGACATCTTACCGGCTTATTAGTTACCTTTCGCGTTATAAGCCCATTAGTTCGGCGGCGCCGGGCCGATCAATCAGACAGCCACCTGGCGCCTTTGTTTAAATTCAATTTCAATCTAAGGGCCATCGCAGATAACCGTAGATAAGCAACAATGATCCTTATGGAACTTCGTTGTCACTATAAATTGATACTCCTCGGACAATTAATGCATAGGACTAAAAGCCGTAAAAAAAGAGGAATAATGTTCCATTTTTAAAACATTATCATTGCATCGTGTATTTTAAATGATATCCAAATTGTAAATGAGGATTGCAATTATATTTTCAATCAGTAATATTATAGCGGCTAGATTTCAATAAATACAATTTGGCACACATATTTCGGTCGGGAATGAAACAGCAGACACGGGGTTTGCGGTTTTCATTGTATTTAAATGCCACCGTTAATGTTTTTATTCAAATTATATGCAACAAATGCATAATAATGATCATTAATCAATCAGTTCACTTTTAATTTCGTAGTTTTTCATTTAGTAGTTCAATAATTTTAGAATACTCAAACGGACATCATGGAATCACGGACAAATCTAAAGTGAGTTGTTATTGTAATTTTGCTTGTTCCCAAATTAGCTAAATTAGTTTAATTCAAACGGTTACTGAAAACATGCCAAGCCACAAAATTGCTACGATATGCTACGAATGGTCACTACGTGCTACGAACCGCTACGAAGCTACGAGTTAACAAGTAATGCTACGGGCGTAGCCGTTTAATAAAGTTTATTAAGGTGATGGGGGCGGTCGTGTTCTCCATACATATTTCATTCCGAATTTATACGAGACACACAAAGTTTTTCCTTAAAACAATGGATTTTATCACTTCTAAATAAATTATTGTATTCGCATCTAATGATTTCAGGCATTTAAAAATAGATTAACATAATCAAAATCGATCGTAAAATTTGTTAAATTTTACGCCTGTGTGTGTGAATTTGTCAGCGCCATCTGACTAAATTAGGCCATTATTAACATAAAATTTGTACTTTGAGTAAACTGCGTGCTAATAGTGTACTAGTTGAAATGACAGATGGTGGTGACCAAATTTTTATTGCAAATATGTATATCCCTATATTGCGCCATCTATATTAATAATTCCGTCAAAGGGTACGGTAGACTCGATTGAAACGTTACCAGAATAATAAAACTTAAAAAAATAATGATTTTGAGTCGACAACATATGTCCGCAAAATTCGGATTGTCGTGATAAACAATGTTATAATTATAATATTCGGCACAGTACCGCCATATTTTCTATGGACGCATGTCAGTCAGTGTCAGTGATGACAGTGCCAGTGTTCTTAGTTGGTGGGCCATATTTTTAAAGAAAGAAGAAGAAGTGCATTTATTTATTGAGCTGTCAGAACAAACAAATTCAGTGTTCTATGTTCATGATGTTTCCGTACGAGTATTCATTTCATTTAGTTTTGCTTTGCATAGTGATTAACTTTCATCATCATCATCATCAGCCTATGCTTGTCCACTGCTGGACATAGGCCTCCCCTAATGAGCGCCATAGCGCCCTGTCTTCAGCTTGCCGCATCCAGCATCTGCCTGCAGTCTTTCGCAAATCGTCATCCCACCTGATCGGAGGGCGTCCTACACTACGCTTGCCGAGTCGAGGTCTCCACTCAAGAACAAGTTTAACCCAGCGGTTGTCGGTTCTTCGCGAGATATAGCCAGCCCACTGCCACTTCAGCTTGCTAATTCTTTGAGCTATGTCGATAACTTTGGTTCTCTGTCGGATGTATTTGTATTTCTATTAACTTTGTTTGGATGTAAACACATCATGCCGAAAATTGTAATGAGTCACATTTCACCCGAGCGAAGCCGGGTTTTCATCTTTTATTATCATAATAATAACATTCAATAAAAAAATGAAGTAACGAGCTAAGTATTTTTAATATTTTCCGGACATAATACAATACTAAGTTTCTAATAAATAAATTAATGTATCGCTGACATGATAGGTATCAGATAAATAAATAAATATCGCCAGACTTACTCATCAACTATATGGTGCCAAACTAAGCAACGCTTGTACTATGGCTACCATACATTAAACTGGTGGCGATCCCAGTGACACCCAGACCTGGGCAAATTACGAAAAGGCCGTTTCAGAAAATTTCCTTTGTCGGGAATCGAACCCGCAACCATCCGATGTTGTGAGCCGAGCGGCCAACGCTCAAACTACAGCGCCAAGCGGTCGTCAATTCGCCACACGAGGTACTACGTTGTTGCAGACGCGACGTTGTCAATTGGTAGAGAGCGGCGACTTGACAACGTCGGATGTCTATTATAAAAGCGTTTGTTGTCGGAAATATTTTTTTCGTTTAGTGTATTATAGGTAGGATCACAGATATAGATTTACATAGATAACGCAAGTATCACGATTTGTATTGAAACCAAGCGTGCCAAATTTTTAACACTTACTGTGACGTCATAGATGGTGGGAAATCCAAACCGATTCAAAGACACCGATGCCGCTGATGCCCCTCCGCCCGCTACGATTCTCTCGAGTGATTATCTCGCTCATACTCATATTTTTATATCTGTAGTCGTGAAGGACTGTAAGTTATAGGCGACCAACCTTGACGCTTGGTCGGGGTTTTCCGACACGCTAAGTACATACATTTGCGTTATCTATGTAAATCCATATATGTGGGTAGGATAGTGTTGCCGCTGGCTTAGGATTACCGTATAGGTACATAAAAATGAAAATTTACTGTATTTGCCAAATAAATACCGAACCTGGTATATACAAACCATAGATACTACTGTACTATCTATACAAATAAATAAAATTGGAGTGTCTGTTTGTAATATCAAAATAACACCTTTTCACTAAGTGCATATCAAAGTACATACGACACCTAAAGCAAAAACGCGATTAAAAATTTTTTTGTCTGTCTGTCTGTGTGTTTGTTCCGGGTAATCTCCGAAATGGCTGGACCGATTTTGACGGGACTTTCACTGGCAGATAGCTGATGATAAAAGGAGTAATTTAGGCTACTTTAATTTCGGAAAAACAATTAGGGTCCGCGTAAAAAAAAAAAACACATGAAATCAAAGAGTATCTCCGAAACGGGTGGACCGATTTTGACGGGACTTTCACTGGTAGATAGCTGATGTTATAAGCAGTAACTTAGGCTACTTTTATTTTAGAAAAACGAAATTAAAAAAAATGAGTCTCAGAACGCGGGAGCGGGCTTTAGTTAAATTCCACGCGGACGAAGTCGCGGGCTCAGCTAGTATTATATATGTACACATGTACTAGGTAAGTCCTACTAATATTATAAATGCGAAAGTTTGTGAGTGTGGATGTATGTATGTATGTATGTATGTATGTTTGTTACTCTTTCACGCAAAAACTACTGAACGGATTTAGATGAAATTTGGAACACAGATAGATTATAACCGGGATTAACATATAGGATACTTTTTAACCCAATAATCCAATACTACGCGGATGAAGTCGCGGGGCACAGCTAGTATGTAATAAATATTGGAATGAAGTTCCTTATCGCGCGTTGCGGAAGGGGGCTAGACGGAAAAAATTAAGACCAAAAAATGTGTAACGACACTTTTTTCGCTATATGTGCGGCGTGCGCGTGTTTCTCTGTATGTCTCTCTCTCTCCCTTATAGAAAGCAAGCCAGTTATTATTTTTTTCGTATCGTCTTTCTATTTCGCATTGAACAGTGTGGTGTCGCGACTAACTTTTCCTTTTCCTTTTCCTTTTCCTTTTACCTTTACCTTTACCTTTACCTTTACCTTTACCTTTACCTTTACCTTTACCTTTACCTTTACCTTTACCTTTACCTTTACCTTTACTTTTACTTTTACTTTTACTTTTACTTTTACGTTTACTTTTACTTTTACTTTTACTTTTACTTTTACTACCATCGACGATTGACGACCGTTTGGCGCAGTGGTTTGAGCGTAGGCCGCTCGGCTCACTACACCGGGTGGTGGCGGGTTTGATTCCCTTCACGGTAAATTTCGGAATTGGCCTTTCCGTAATTTGCCCTGGTCTTGGTGTCACTGGCATCGCCCCCAGTCCATTGTACGGTATCCATTGTCCAAGCCTTGCTTAGTTTGGGACCATACAGTTGGTATGTTTGTCTGGCGATATTTGTTTATTTATTAGTATTATTTTGATTGAGCTGAAGCTGTGATAGCCGATTGCTTAAAGCACGCGTCTTGCGGGCACCAGGTATTGGGTTCAAACCCCGGCTCGCACATCTGGATTTTTCGAAATCTATGTGTGACTCATAATTTCTATATGATTATCACTAGCTTACGGTGAAGGAAAACATCGTGAGGAAACCTGTATGTCTTAGAAGATCTAACCAATTTTCGTAAGACATGTGAAATCCGCCAACCCACACTGGGCCAGCGTGGTGGATTATGGCCTGAATCCTCCTCATGTTGAGGGGAGGCCCGTGCCCAGGAGTGGGACGTCAAAAGGGCTAAATTAATATAGTTATTACTAGCTGTGCCCCGCGACTCCGTCCGCGTTCTGCTGAAATTTTTCCTGAATTTTCTTTGCTATAAACCTCACGGAGCCCGAGACCTTTCCAACGAATGCAAAACCGTGTAAATCGGTTCGTGCGTTCTGGAGTTATAGCGTCAGGAAGGAAAACCCGACTTATTTTTATATAGTAGACTAGCTGTGCCCCGCGACTCCGTCCGCGTTCTGTTGAAATTTTTCCTGAATTTTCTTTGCTATAAACCTCACGGAGCCCGAGACCTTTCCAACGAATGCAAAACCGTGGAAATCGGTTCGTGCGTTCTGGAGTTATAGCGTCAGGAAGGAAAAGCCGACTTATTTTTATATAGTAGATTATCTTTGTTGCAACCTACGTAGTGGAAATCATCAAAGAACTGGCCTGTTAATAATTAGTTTTTAAATTCCGTGTAATTTATATTGACATTTGTTTTGACATAGAATGTATTCTCTTTGCATAGAGTTCTATTCTGTCTGTCAAAATACGCTGTACATTAAATATCTTGTCTGGCCTCCGTATATGTTTTTATTTAATCTGCTACTCAGAACAGTCGTCGTCAAAGGTACAACCACAGCAAACTGTCTTTAGTAGCTCTTCAACAGCAGTGGGTGCCAACACAACGTTGAGCTTCGCAAAATTAAAGGGACAGCGAACTATGGGACTGCGTCATGAAGCCTGCGGAGGAAGTTGACGACTTTCAACGCAAAGATGCCAAAGATCCAAGATTTGCTTGAGTCTAAGCGAACATCTATATCTCATCGTCATGACAGCTGAAACTTCGAAGGAAACATGGAAGCGACTTCGGGAAGCCTACGCTGACAGCGGGCTTGCTCGACGCTTACAACTTATGAAGAAATAGCTTGGTACTAAACTTGTATTGTACTCGAACATAGAAGCCTATGTGAATGACATGCGTGCAACAACAACTGATTGCCAATCAAGCTGGTCTGGAAGATGAACTTGTTGGTGTGATTATGCTGGCAGGACTCAAGGACAGCTACAGCCAATGGTGATGGCAATAGAGCATTCCGGCACCTCGATATCTACAGACTCGGTTGCATCGATCCTGCTGAAGGAAGAACGCCGAGATGCCTCTGCTACATCTAGTGCCTTTTCGTCGTCTAGTGTAAATAGTGTGCCTAAGGTGTCGTGTACATATTGCAAAATAGTAGGCCATGTAGTGTCTCAATGTAGGAAACACTACTAACGCTACTCTGTATAGGACTCTAGGTCCTTTAATTTTGATAGAGACACGATTTTTATGTTGATTTCTTGTAATTATTGTTGTTGTTATAAATAAAAATATGTTCACATGGAAAACCACATCTATTTCTCAGTAATGTATCTCATATGTTAGAAAAGTGGACTACACAAACAAGTGTATTACAGTTATATTTTCACTATATTTAGTAACATCTAAATATATTACTCAAAGGTGACTGACTGACTGACTGACATACTGATCTATCAACGCACAGCCCAAACCTCTGGACGGATCGGGCTGAAATTTGGCATGCAGATGTTATGACGTAGGCATCCGCTAAGAAAGGATTTTGATTAATTCTACCCCAAGGGGATAAAAGAGGGGATGAATAATCCCGAAATTTTTGTTAAGTTAAATTACACGCGGACTAAGTCGCGGGCACAGCTAGTCAGACAATAAAATTATTCTATAACAGATGTATATTTTTTATCGGTTTTTTAGAATGATGAATACACATACAATAATGAATTTTACAATAGCAAAAATATAATATATTCGCTATTTATTATAAAATAAAAAGGCCGCAATAAATATAAAAGTACGCCCTCTAGTGGCTAGTGGCTAAAATACACCTTTTGTCAATGTGTGCGTGTATGTATTACAATAAAATGTGACAGAAGTTTTTCATCGGAAAACGCTTTGATTATGAATTATTTTAGGTTGATATTATTGCGTATGTCAATGCAGTATAATAAGCCTTATTCGCAAACAATAGAATTATATCTTAGAAATGCTCAAATTTTGCGTAAAAAATAAATAAGTAGAATCTGTTGACTACAGCGTCATCTTGAGAGAAACTGCAATAAACCCGACCGACGCTTCAACCTTAAAATGTTATTTCTGCAATAATAATAAATAATTAAGCCCTTTTTTGATGTCCCACTCCTGGGCACGGGCCTCCCCTCACTACGAGGGCGATTCAGGCAGTAATCCACATTTCACATATCTTTAGAAATTTGGTTAGATTTTTTAAGTCATGCAGGTTACCTCACAATGTTTTTTTTCATTATCTACGATGAAGGAAAACATGATAATATATAAATTATGATTCGCACAGAGATTTAGAAAAAACCCAGAGGTACGAGCCGGGGCTGGAACCCAGGGCCTGGTGCCCGCAAGACGAGTGCTACACCAATCGTCTATCACTGCTGTATTATAATAAAATTTAATCTATATAAGTATAATAAAAATGAATTGCTGTTCGTTAGTCTCGCTAAAACTCGAGAACGGCTGTACCGATTTGGCTAATTTTGGTCTTGAATTATTTGTGGAAGTCCAGAGAAGGTTTAAAAGGTGAATAAATATGAAAGTCCACGCGGACAAAGTCGCGGGCACAGCTAGTATATAATAATTATGGATTATAATATAATGAGGTGATGTAATCGATCGATTGAATACAGCATCAGAAGTAAAACAATTTTGTTCAGCAAATTCTAAGTAAGACCGCTCTCTATTTTAGATTCCTCGCTAACCACCATCAATCTTCAGCCAGCAACCGAGTTGTTTCCGCTCGGCTCTACAATAACTGAAATTTATTTTCACTGTTTCGTCAATCTGTTAGCACTCAACGGGTATTTCGTGTGGGCGGTACGATTTATCTTTGGAACTATTGAGATTATAATTAAAGATTTTCTTTGGCAGGCTCCGAGTTGTAGCTTAAGGGTTTAAGCTTAATTAAATAAGCCAATTCATTAGCTGTACTAAGGGTATGATTGTCTCACAATCCTGAGTATAGCTAGCTATCGATAAAGTTCTTTATGCAATTCTTGGATAGTGGAAAGTCTGTGATCTGGAAATCAGCAAAAGTTGATTGTAAAAAATAATAGCGTGTTAGTTATTTTTATTGAAAGTATAATGTAAGTTTTAAAAGTCGGTAATAAATAATAATGGGAAGCGTCGATAGCCTAGTACTTAGAGAGGCCATCCCGTAGCTGAGAGGTTCCGGGTTCGATCCCCATCCTGGCCATTAAACTATTGACGTGAGCCCACTCCTAGCACAAGCATTAGCTTAGTTGGAGGGGCTAAAGATTATACTAGTAATGTGATAAACACACATTGCAAGTAATACTTTTAAAGAAAAAATAAAAAAATAAAATAAAAAAATATTATTTTAGTGGTTTATGAGCTAGAAGCCATTCGCCTTCCTCTGTCCCCCTCCTCTTCAAGTCGGCAACGTACAAGCAATATACCTTTGGTTTTGCAAGCATCTAAGGGCTATGATAACTGCTTAGAATCAGGCAAATCGTACGATTGTTTGCCGACTTTGATTCATTAAAAAAAAACTCCTTCCTAAATGATCTCCTTGAAATAATAACAGCGGCAAATTTTCCACCGACGTTATTCAGCTTAGCGCAAAACATTAATGGCTCACCATATTGCACATTATATCGTTTAAAACTGAATAATAATTGCAACAGGTTTCAGCGATAGTGTGGAAATTAATTAAACATTTTACACTTGGCTAGGTGCTGGCACTGTGCCCCGTAATTTATATTCCGAAGACTGAGCTCACTTTAGAAATCATTTATATATAACGAAACAAAGCGATATTTTATGGTCGTAGATGGCCGGTCTTCGCAGGTAGCTTTTGTCCTGGAAAATTTCTGGAAAATATCGTAGTTTCAGGGAGTTTTGCCGTGGAACTTGTCTTCGGAAATGTTTAATGTTTATGTGGAAAATGGGTTTGAACTTAGATACAAATAGAGGCAGAATTATGCGTGTGGAATTCCGCTTCAAACCGGGAGAAAATCTGCCCGTGAAATTTCTCCTGTATTTTTTGCTACAGTTAATGTCTCTTAGGTACTTACATATTAATCGCTGAGCCTTTTCTTTTCAGAACTTGTCACTGAACACTTAAAGTTTCTGAAAGAAAATGCTGACTTTGATTTTCATTCGGGAAACTTAAATGTATTAAATACTACTTGAATAAAGTGTACTGTTTGCAACATAAAGAAAAAAAATAAAACAGCTGTATTTTACGTTGATATGAAATATTTTTAATAATGTAAATAAAGACACTGTGGTTGAATTTGAACAAAAAAAGTGTTATACTTGACTTCCACCTTTCGAAAGTCCAACTTTTTCTGGACGATTCACGAAAAAAGCTCAATCGCATTAATTGTCCCGCGGGTAACAAGGCTTTTGAGTGGAGACGGGGCCGCGGCGGTCGATGCGCGCGGGCGGGGGCGTCGCCATCAGTGTGCCTGCAGCCGCGCCGCCGGTACCGCGCGCCCGCCGCTCCGCTCCTCTCGCGGCATGCACCAAAAAACACGCCGAACTCTACAGGTGCCCCGATCGGTTACCGCATGATAAATGACAGTGTTTTCTCGACCCGACAGCTGCGGCCCAGTTGAGTGGTACGAAATAACCAATATACCTACATACAAACTTTTGTTAAGTTATTTTTTTATTTCGTAAGTTTCCTCTATTTTTTTCTAGTGCTCAACTTTTTTTATTCAATTTCCTTATACAATTTGCTAAACGAGGTAAAAGTTACAATAATGCGTTTCCGTTTCAACATCAAGTTTGACGTTTGACAGGATTCTCATTAGAAAGTTGAGTGAAAAGTTTAATGGCGTTAAAGTCGAGAATCGCGTGCGCGGCCAATGCGCATGACCTGCGCAGGAGGTACTAAAAGTACACGCCTATATAAACTATATCACCTGTATTGATATACGTTGCTTCAAGCGAAATTTCCTGTGACCTAGATTTTATTTTGTGGGGTTGTGGTGCTTTAGTGAGGGAAGGTATCTATCACAGATGCGCTTTATCTCGCTGCAGCGACCACAGCGAGGTACCTTTGAGACGGTTTTCAATAACGGTTATTAATCGATTCAAAACCGAAAACATTATTTATAAAAATAATACATTTTAAATTTAACTTTTTAAATATTTTGCTTTTCTTAAGTAATCCAGCTTCAGGGATTCGTGATATCTATTGGTATTCAATACTTTGAACGGTCTGAATAATTTGGTATTATTTTGGTTAGGAAACGGTTTAACCTCTGATTTATTATTATTTGTTTAGTATAATCATAATGTGTAATACTTCACAAATCAGATAACTATTTGGATGTAGGTAGTCAGAAGGTGTTAGGTTAACAAGACTATCTTTACTTTAGAGACAGTGAAAGCTTTCTGCCTGGAATAGGGAGGTGAATTCTGATACTCCAACTGAACCAAGTCTCCGGAATTTTAAACCGGGATATGCGGCTTGGAGGAGTCGTCTTTGCTTGACAATCTAAGAATTTTTGAACAAAATAAATAACTGATTATTTCAGTTTTGGTTTATCCGGGGCGGATCGCTAATGCTCCATAAAACGAGTTAAATGAAACTATTAAAGACGAAATGGACAATATCCGGAACCCAATAGCACCTATATATTTGACTATAATGTTTTTTTATTACTGCTCTAAAAATTTTATGAGTTGAAATCTCACTTAATGAAAATATAAACACTGTGATAAAATATTGCGGAGTTACGGAGGCTAGTAGAAGAGAATAATGATAAAGTGGAATATTTGCGTCAATATATTACTTTATCGTCGGTAAACAGGTTTGAGAAAAGGTTTCTTCAATAAAATTTACCTAAGGCCAGAGCCGAATCACGTTTGAAATAACGAATACATATAGAAAAAAACATCGAAATATTTGAATATTGATAAAATCAGGAAATATTTCGAATATTCGGTATTCCGCTCGTCGTTACGTTCTAAGTTAAGTAGGTTCATAATTCTTATTAGGTTTTAAAGATAAGTGTTCTTATGTTTATTTTTTAGCCCTGGGCGTGCTTTGTTGGATATTCCCTATGCGCGCGCAGATTAGGCGTAAATGATTGTTACTCTCCTTTACAAAAATTATAGATGGTCATTCCATGAACTGTTTTATACTAATTTAATATTTTTAAATCAAAACCAGTATCCATTCTATCGGGTCCTCTTTCTTTAAAAATATTTTAAATTTATCACGGGCAACGAGGAGCGATACAGAAATGAATTAATTGTTTTTTATTAAATTCATAGGTAATTTAAACGTTCCGATTTTATTAATGTTTAATTAAAATTACCATTTTCAATACAGAATTAACCAAGAATCTATATAATGGCAGCCCGAATGTTGGCAAGCGCGGTGGTGACTGATTTGAACTCGGAAATTATTACTATTTCGTGTCGCTTCTCGTTGGCCGTCGTATAGGGCTGGGTACGGGATGGAAACAACATAAAATATTGGGTAAACGATATTTTCCGTATTTATCGTCGCTGTACAAGTATAAGGTCAGGTTTACACAAGCGTTTCCGATGAATAACAAAACAGTAAGTGTCTTGCTTGCTTAGGACTGGCCCGCGAGGACTGATATCAAAACAACTATACTTATACTGGTGTAGTTTCATCGTTGTAACGACTTTATTATTTTAACAGATTGATAAAGATTGTTTTAAAGTTTATAATGGGCAGTCAAAACTGGAGCGTAAATAGTCTAAATCAGAATAAGATTTTCCAGATCGAGGATTTCAGTAGATTTTTTGATCTGCAATAAAAGATTTAGCCAACAAATACTGCCATCACTCGTATTCTTCTGATCTTATGGTAGTATGGAGTATGTTGTATTAAGTATGTATATAGCCTGGCGCTATCATGGCGACCGTAAATTAACACACGATTTTCGAGATATTTAAATTTTATTAAACATTATTATTCATTGAATTATTCAACATTTTCTGATTTACCATTTTGGAGCAGCCTGTACGTAAATAACTCTAGCACAGAGGTCACCTGCCGAGGTCACGGATAATAACATTTCTGCAATGAAATTAAAACGTAAAAGAAATACTATTAGAAATAATAATAATACTATTAGCTCGCCCCGCTCCGAGTAGTAGGTAAGAGCGTAAGAGTAGCTGAATGAATCGGATTTCAAGGGTGATGCCAATTTGATAACTTTATTTAGTATCTATTTTGTTCGAAAATTTTATTTTTTCTATTTACGAAATTTTCTTTTTTTTATTACTATTTTGATTATTGACCACTAGCCCTACCTGTGTGTTAAATTAAAGTCGCCATGGTAGCGCCAGGCTGTATAGGTAAGTAAGATAATAAGTTGGTCAGTATATAATAAGTAGTAAGTGGGGACCTGTCTATTTATAATAATTTCAATGTGGAAACGGCCGCTTGTCGTCGGCATGAGTAAAAAATAGCTCCTCCATAATAAATCAGCTGTGTGCCTGGTCATTTCAATAAAAACGCTAAAATTAGAAGTGGCACGAAGTGGAACGATAATATAATTTGATACAGCGTCGGGTTCTATAGAAATACTATTTAAAAGCATCGTTTTAGAACCCATGCATTGTACCTATTGGCTATAAATTTCGTGATAGTGGTACCTAGGTATAATTTAGGCTAAGGCCATTGATTTTTAAATATATAATATACTAGCTGTGCCCCGCGACTTCATCCGCGTAGTATTGGATTATTGGGTTAAAAAGTATCCTATATGTTAATCCCGGTTATAATCTATCTGTGTTCCAAATTTCATCCAAATCCGTTCAGTAGTTTTTGCGTGAAGAAGTAACAAACATATATACATACATACATACATCCACACTCACAAACTTTCGCATTTATAATATTAGTAGGATTTTTAAAAAGATTACTAGCAATGTGAGTTTATCACATTACTAGTATTCCCGTTAGCCCCTCAAACTTAGCTAATGCTAGTGTTAGGAGTGGGCCCACGTCAATAGTTTAACGGCCAGGATGGGGATCGAACCCGGAACCGAGGGCGGTTCCTCTACCCACTGGGCTATTGACGCCTTAACTTTAACTTAATGTCAGTCAGTTAGGCAGCTGTCGTTAGTTATACATTTGCGTGTCGATACGCCACAGGTGCGGCGATGCTCATAATTATACCACACTGACATCTCTCATTACCGCGCGCGAGCTTTTCCGCCGTCCCGAGCCGCGCCGAGCCGCTCTGGCCTGATTTATGGCGTTTGTTTTCATTTTGTTAAATAAAACAAACCTACTTCGATATCATAGTGTACCTATATGTTACCGGTGAATGTCCAGAAATGTGTGTGCGTCTTCAGATTAAGGATATCTGGGTGGTCATAATACATAACCGCAACTTGAATTACCTATGTTGTTCTGCTTGGGAGTTGGATTTCTAAAAAGCTTAGTTAAGTATAGTTGGTAGAAATGTGTATTTTTTTTATTATACCCTGCTAGTCAAGGAATGGGTAGACCTTATATAAAATGTGTATAACTGTCTGCCAATGTCGGGCCAATTACGGTCGCGTTTTTCTCTCCAAGGATGGCTGAATCGTTTCGAAAAGTGTGTTTATTAATAACGCATTGAATATTGTATACTAAGGCTCTAATTGGCTTGTAAGTTGTCAATATCGTGCATTTTTAATTATATCTAAAGAACTGTTCAATGTTAAAATGTAATTACAATATGCTTAGTATTCCTCGAAAGTTGTGGAAGTTTACCCTTTCCAGTTATCGATTTCGAACTTTGGCTGGGGCAAACTTTGCCATTTGTTTTATCTGACGGTACGCAGAACTTGTGAATGAATTATAATATACTTTACTAGCTGTGCCCCGCGACTTCATCCGCGTAGTAGTGGATTATTGGGTTAAAAAGTATCCTATATGTTAATCCCGGTTATAATATATCTGTGTTCCAAATTTCATCCAAATCCGTTCAGTAGTTTTTGCGTGAAGGAGTAACAAACATACATACATACATACATACATACATACATCCACACTCACAAACTTTCGCATTTATAATATTACTAGGATTCAATAAAGGACTTTAATACCTGCAGCATACCAGCCACCGCACATGAATGGGAGCCATTGTTGTACATTGTAGGTAAACCATAATTGAATGATTTTGATCTTTGTTATTTTCATTACCTATGGTGAGCTGCGGTGATATACTGAATTATGGTGGTTATTCATACGTGGGATAGCAATATAACACAAACGATACAAAGATCTTACTAATAAGGCTAAGAAATCAATCGTCTTTATCAAAATAATATAATAGTATTTATCAAAAGCTATAGCAAGTGTCATAGCGTCATACCTATCTAATTAATGGCACAGGAGCACCTAAACGCCGACAGTCAAAATTTCACGCTTTTCAATTTCCCACGTCTGTAATTCTCGAGCCCAATTACGCAAAATTAGGGCTCCTGAACATTTGCTTCACAATAATCATTTGAAAAAGATTCGCAGAGCACCAAACGCGCCGAGCCGACGTGATAACGCAGCGGTATTTGTGCATATTACCCGGAATTTTCCTCATTTCCCTTTTTAAAATCCCTTAAAGACACCTTCGTTAGATGTGCCTACCTATATGATAAGATTTCTGTGACATTAGGAAAAATATTTAGAAAACCCTTTGAGACGCTTCGTTCCAGAGTAATTTTACGGTTGGCAGCCCCAGAATAAATTCAGCTTTCGGAATAGGGTAGGCAGGGCGTGTATCCCTACAACATATTTGAAAAAAAATAATACCTATTAATAATGCTAAATATAGTCTTAGGGTAAAAAAGGCTAAGCGCAAATATATATAAAACTAGCTGTGCCCCGCGACTCCGTCCGCGTGGAATGTGGACCACCCTTAACATATAGGGGTATGAAAAATAGATAGTAGCCGATTCTCAGACCTACCCGATATGCACACACTTTTCGGAGGAGTATGTTAACCAACATTGTGACACGAGATTTTTTTATATAAGTAGATACGTACCAGAATGGTACAATTCGATTGCAATTTTCTGTAAATTTAGAAGTAGGTGTCAAGTTTGTAGAAAATTAAAATCAATGATTTAAGTACCTTAATTTCTGTTCATTTTGAACAACGCAGAGAAAGCGTTCAATGAGATAGTAACCATATTTTATTTGCAGATTTATTTGGGGAAATGAGTCGCGTTTAATCCTTTTAAACGTTACACCGACAAACCGGACGATCCGTCCTAAAATCAGGCAGGATCCCCGCCTCGGGCGTAGCGTAGGCTTGTTTCAGGCACGTAACAGAAGAAAAACCCGCGTTATCGCTTCGTCACGGTTGAGACGGGAACTTCTTTCTACCGATTGTCGACAACCATCCCTCACAATTGTAGTACAACAGTTCTAATCACTTCGTTTCGTTTGCTCAGTCTCCCCGCTTCGATTTAAGCGCCCTCTATGTTAATTTTCGCACCCAATTCTCGATTTAAAATCGAGAAACGGTTGCCACAGTTTACTTTCTGACTAAAAGTTTCCGAATCAACCTTTCATATTTTATCGATTACATAGTGCAACCCTTTTAATAATCGATAGTGTCCGTTATTGCGTGTCGATGTAGCACTCGGATTCGTGTTCTAATTAACTCCAATTACCGATGTAAAAAATGAGGATCGTTTTGTTAGTCGTGAGGGCTTTTACCGATCCAAGTTACGTAATTAGACTTTGTACCTTTGTCCGTGGGGCTATTGTCTGGCGTTTTTTATCTACTTTCTCACAACTCCCCTCAAAAGAATTAAGTACTGATCGGCTTTTAAGAAATTGAGACCGGATGCTTCGTTTATCTTAAAAATAAATGTTAACTTATTCGGATTTCGCTGCGAGATTGTTATGGTAATGTTAAATTGTGATTTTCTTTTCGTTATTATAATTTTATATTAAGGCTCTGTTATGCACACTTTTATGATAGTACTACGCATATAAAGCTGAATAGAGTGTAGATTAAAATAAAACATTAAAGGTTCTCATAGATTAGCGACTTGGAGTAAATGAATAAAGCAATCATTACTCTGGTGCGTGTGAATCCGTACTAGCGGCCGCTAATAAAAACAAGTATTTATGTACTAAAATCAAGCTGTAGCCAATTGTCTACAGCTCATATACAAGGTGGGGTAGTACCACCCTCTCATAGAAAATCGGCGTAAAGTAGCTGCGTTTCGTACGATAGGTGAGGGAGCCCGAAGCCCAACCCCCCTGTTCATTCCCTTCCCACTGTTCCACTATATTTTATTAATCGGTATTGTAAGAATCTATAGGCTACACACGGCTAGGAGGCAATAAACTAAGTTAATCTCGTTTTACGGGTAGGTATGCATTATGGATTAATATCTCCGAGCAGTACAATCAATGTAAAATATCTGTGATTCTTATCACGTCGCAACCAGCGAACGGATTATAATGAAATCTCTCGCATTTCAACTAAATACTTTTATCTTTTGATTAAATTTCTATGCCTGCGCTATCAGTATCTCAATTTTTTTTTTATAAATTGTATTTGCACATTCTTGTCAACTTTAAAAAAATATATATATTAGAAAAAGCAGGCGGCTTTTATAACAGAAGCTGGGTGATAACTCAATCGTCGAGATAAAATTGATTATTGTGGACGGACTAACTAGAAAATTTACTAATAAATCATCAGCTCCTGAAAAGATCCGGCAAGAGACCAAACGGCTTCGTCTTTGTGGCAATATTAAAAAAATATGTATGATTGGAGTTCATTACTTGTTCTCAAGCAAAAGCAAATTACTTACATACTGATAGAAATAAGAACTTTGAAAAGTTAGAATTTTTTGTCATCGATTTTAGACGCTTGCATTACTTATCTAAACAGTCGGTACGACTTAGCTAACAAAGTATCTAAGGACAAATAATTACTTATTTATTTATAGCTACGGGTATAGAAGAAGGCTAATTGCTCCTTATTCTTCCATCTCATTACTCTATCCACGTGGAGTTTGAGCACTATGTCCGAATGGCTCTTGGTCACGCGCGAAAGCTCCCTAAAACTTCAAATATAGTTAGATTTTTCCAGCTTCACAATACTTCTAAAATGGCTCTACTTCTGTCGTTTCGAGTAGTCTCGAGACTAAGTATTATTTTTTAGTAATAATATTATACAGTCAGCAAACAATCGTAACACCCGCCTGATGTTAAGCAGTTATCGCATACTTACTTGAGACATTTCTCGCAAGTAGCTGACCTGAAAGGGGGTGGGTTAGATGGAGGGGAAGATCTAAAAAAATATGTTCCATTTTTGAAACTCAAAATAACCCACTTACTACCTCGCTGATTAAATACCTACGTTACAACAATCTTATAGTCTTTCTTATTATAGTCTTACAACAATCTTGTAGTTAAACACAATTCCAAAGTTACAATTAGATCTAGTTTCGGCTTTCACAGATTCGACAAACATCCCCCTTCCGTTCTCCAATTTATCTAACTACCGTATGTTAACTTCCTATATGAAGAGTTGTATGCGGAAGCGAACGCACGGCTCGTCGAGGCGCCTGTATTGTTTAATCCTTTAATCTAGAGAATGGAGCTCGTCTATTGTCCTCCATTGTTATGTCAACTTGTGCCAACATATTTTGATATGGGAATGGAATTTGCGAATGATATACCTATATCATTCACAAATTCCATTCGCGTACCTACGCGACGTGAAATTTGGCCGTATTTCTTGTATCATTAGAATTTGCCCAAAACAGCACATTACAATATTTTGCGAAACATTAAAGAAGTGGCATTTTCTGAGGAGTAGGACACACAAGAAGTCTAGTAAAATATATACATATAAGTACAAAAGTGTTTTCTGTAGAAAAATTACGTTTTTATATTTTTTTATCGATATCTCATTAATTGATAAACCATACGTCTAACTTTGGAAGCGAGCGGAGGTGCAGGACACTTTGACTATTAAGTGGTAGGACAAAACAAATAAAATTATACAAGTGCCAAATTTAACCATTATTATAGTAAGCTGATAACCTTGGTTCTTAAGAACGAACATAAATGAATGCAATGAAAAAATAATGAGGTCATAAAGCTCACCAAATATAAATCACCGTACGTTAAGAATAAATTGCCGCCTGTCAAATGCATACACATTATTTATTTCTGCACTCTGGGAAATCTGTTAACTTATTATGATGGCTTTTATTTCGGTAAAATATTCAGTGTTGTTGCTTTCCTCCTCCAAGGGTTACCGGTTTATTCTTTTGAACGCACCCAAGGGATCGGTAATCCCTGTCACCAAATTAACTCGAAATAAAAGCATTTTCGTATTTATGGTTTTGAATAATTTAAAGTTCACTCAACGTTGTAGAGTTTCTTTTGAACGATAGGTAGCTTGAAAAGAGGAATGCTCTAACAGTTGATTTATATTTTGAATATTCATCTTCATAAACAAAAATTCCGGTTTGCGTGTGTTCGAAATTATTCTCCTCCTAATGGTCGAACTGATTTTGATTTCATAACAAGTACTTCCCTTAGGCTCCAAGTACTTACCCTCGGGCCACAAGTACTTACCATCCGACCCCAAGTACTTACCATCCGACCCCAAGTACTTACCATCCGACCCCAAGTACTTACCATCCGACTCCAAGAACTTCCCATCTGACCCCATGTACTTACCATCCGATGCCAGATATTTTAATAAATTAATTATGTTGTGAAACAGTTAGTTAATCAATAAATTAAAACATATTCCAAAATATATTCAAAATTCGTCGATGTAGTCGATCTACCTATGCAGGTAGGTAGGTATTTGAGAATGTATATACTTTGAATTTATACCAATATAGTTTTATGACCTAGGTTATAAAACTCTCAGACATAGCCCATCAGACCTATGATATGAATTTTAAAACGCCAGCCACTTTAAATAGCCCACTCAAATTACGAACCAGTAAATTAGATTAGGGAAGTTAAAAAAGTTGGCTCATCATCCCCTAGGTGGCGTCTCGAACGCCCACCTCACCTTGTTTAATGGCTAGGGTTGGACAAATGAGCGGTGACCTTTGAACGGACTTACGTAAAGATAGTAGGGAAATGGGTAAGGTGCCTCATTGAAAGTCTTATAATAGACTAGCTGTGCCCGCGACTTCGTCCGCGTGGAGTTTAATTGACAAAGCTTCATACAAACTTTCATCCCCTATTTTTCCCCTTGGGGGTAGAGTTAATCAAAATCCTTTCTTAGCGGATGCCTACGTAATAACATTTAACTGCATGCCAAATTTCAGCCCGATCCGTCCAGTGGTTTGGGCTGTGCGTTGATAGATCACTATGTCAGTCAGTCAGTCAGTCACCTTTGAGTTATATATATATAGATGTTTTACAGTGGTAGAGCCAAGGTATAGCCAGTTGACTACAGCTCATAAACGGACGGGCTGATTCAACCAGGGTAAAACCACCCTCTCACAGAAGATTGGCGTGAAGTGACTGTGATAGCTGCGTTTCGTACGATGAGTGAGAGAGCCGGAAGCCCGTCCACTCCCCCTATTCCTATGCACACTCCCATTAGGTTGGCTAATTGCGAGCAATGCCATAGTACCTATTGCAAGCATCACTATAGGCTACAGTAACTGCTTAACGTTAAGCGGATGGTACGATTGTTTGCCAACTGTTTATATTATAAAAAAACAGAAGTTTCTAATGTAAAATAGGCACGCCAGCGATAACTTTTTCAACATGACAAGAACGGTATTATTATGCAATAAATCACACACTCATTTTTAATAACGTTAAATTTGATTCTATTCACCGCAGAAGCTGAAACGGGCAATAAAAGCTCCCGCTAATTCCCAAACGCCCAATTACGACGTTTTAATTCATCACCGCGGCTCATTAAACATTATCCTTCAAAAATTATTACACTTGTAACACAATGTTCACATCGCTTCGCGGGTAACGGAGTTGTGGCCGCCCGCGGACGTTCGCTCATTTCAAACGAATTTACATACCAAAGTATTATGCGGGAGTATTTTAGTAATGTATGCAAAGTAATGTGTAACAAACCTCATGAATATTCTTCGTTTATATTTAGTACGCATGCGTTTCTACTGCATTTCAGATGTGTGCAAACATTCAATCAGACAAGCAAACATCGGTGTATTGCTGTCGGTATAGGTGATAATTTTATTCTGATGTCAAATCGCAATTAAACTGAATTTGGCACAGTTAAAACTACTTCTGTCTTCCTCAAAAAGGTTATAATAATTGAGGTACACTACATGCTTTCTGAGTTATGTTCCGTTAAATTTTTGTTACAACTTTACTTTTGTTATCATGTAAGGTGAAGAAAATATTAATAGTTATGAGCGCAAAAAAACCCGAGAGGGATCATAATAAGTTTAAAATTATTTGTTAACGTATATAATATTATGATCACAGATAGTATCGTTTTCTCCCGATCCAATATAAACGCGTTGGTATGTGCGCCCCACAGAGCAATGATTTGCTGCGCTGTACAAATCATTCTTCTGAGGTGCGCTTTGCCGCCCTAGCACTTCCGCCCTTGGACACTTTCTTCAAAGGCTTCCTGTGAGAGATTGCACACTTTTAAAATTTATTTTCTAGTTTTTGCCGTTTCTGTAACTATAATATAGGAGTCACTTCTTTGAGTTTCTTTCACTTTTATGTCACTATTGATTTGACGCACTTATAGTTTGTAGATAGGTTCAGGTAGTGATGTTACGTTTGGTTTCATGTATGATCTTGTTTCTTTACGCTACGCGCAATTAATTCGAATATTATTGAAAACGCCCTGTGGATAAATAGTATTTTTGGGCGCTCACAGAACACGGTATTATTTTAACACTGCAAAACGAGAATTCACTAAAATAATTCGTGGGAACAAGAATTTCAAAGCGTAGCTACAACCGACGACGTTGCTTGCGAAATTAAAAACTCATTTGGCATGACACCGTCCGAGAACATTTTCCGTATGTACCGCCCGTGACTAAACTGAACGCGAAGTGGAACATTGTTTGTGAATAATAAGTATCAGAGATAAGCTCAACAATTTTAATTGGGATGTGTTCATATAGGACGCATAACCATAGCTCAGAGTACACACTGACTTCAGTGTCTACGCCTACTTTGTCTACGTCTATTGATTTCATTATGTAGCGCTTTCATTGGATTGCTAAAAAACAATTTTTGTCTAAAGTCACACTCTGTACCTATTCACAAAAAACAAATAAGCCAACCTAATTGACGACCGCTTGGCGCAGTGGTTCGAGCGTAGGCCGCTCGGCTCACTGAACATGGTGGTTGCGGGTTCGATTCCCGCCGGGGTAAATTTCTGAAATGGCCTTTTCTTAATTTGCCCTGGTCTGGGTGTCACTGGGATCGCCCCCAGTCCATTGTACGGTACCCATAGTACAAGCGTTGCTTAGTTTGGGACCATACAGTTGGTGTGTTCGTCTGGCGATATTTATTTATATTTATTTATTTAATTATGAAAACAGAAGGTCAAAGTACTGTGCAACCAAACAAACACAAACAATATTTTTTGATCAAATATATTATATTTTGTTATATGAAAAGCAACATCTCGCTTTGTCTCCCTTATCGTGTTTCCACTTCGACATGTCTATAAAGCTATATAATAATTGGCCCGTATTGTGTGGACATTGTATCCCGGTGGCTGTTGATTTCTTTCTTTTGAATAATATAAATAAAATGGTACCTTTGTCTGAATTCTTTTGACAACTCATCAAGGCGGGATCGTAAAACCACGAACAGAACGCCCTGAATACGTTTGCACAGAATAAATTGCAAATCAGGTACATAAAAGACTGTCTAAAGAAATAGGGCAAAAAACATTGCTTTGCTTTACATTTTCTCTGGGTATTTTCGATGTCATTAATTAGAATCAATTTGTACGCCAATTATTGGCAGACCATAGCGATCAGTTAACTCTACCTTACATCCATGGATTTCCTATGTTCACAAATAAATTATGATTATAATTACGTACCTTTATCATCCAAAATCGTTGTAAACATATTTTAATAACGTGGTGACCTAACAAGTATTTAGCTATCACAGCTCAATAGTGCTGTAGGGTCAAAGTGCAACTATTGCATTGACCTCTATAGTTTACTATAGAGGTCAATGCAACTTCAAAATATATTGTAGAACAAAGATATTTTAATACTCTTTGTAATTATATAACCAACTGGCGATTTAAAAAAAATTATAATAATAACAAAATGTAAAAAGACAAGGTCGCGTTCCTATCCGGTTGTAGTTGTTAGAAGAATATGTGAAAATGACAATTTTAAAGTACCCCCGTAGGCCTAAACAAAATAAACGCTTTAACATTGACTTTTTCTCTATCGAAACCTACTTAAGGCTATCGGCACACTTAGCTAGCGATATGGTAGCGAGGCGCCGCCGCCGCGCCGCCGCCGCCTCGTGTATCAAGCGGTAACGATTCCCGAGCAAGTCACTTCGCGTTACGCTGATACGCGCGCCAATAATGGCCCATCAATTCAATGGATAATAATCGCTCAGCTGGAATATTGGCAAGTGAGGAATTTTCTGCCATTTTAGGGTTCCGTCGTTAAACTAGAAACCCAATAGTTTCGACATGTCCGGCTGTTCGACGTACGTCTAACTAATAATTAGGGCTAGAAAGCTGTAAGTAAATTGACACACAAATAGTTTTTATGTGCTGATACAAAACTGTGTACTGTGTACTTATTTAATTATTATGGGGTATTTCCCTGGGAATGGGGACTGAAAAAACAATGTTTTCTCATCCTCTTGATATTCTTGAATAGGTAGTTACTTATTTTAAAATCATTTAGAGATTTCTTTGACAGTTTTTCAATTTTTTTTCCCAATAATGAAAAATATACCTCCAACCTTTTTTAAGTTAGTTACACGATTAATGTTCTAACTCTTGAACCACATTATAAATACATAATTAAAATGAATAATCACGTTTATTATTATTGAAACGCAACGGGATGTCTACCGGGCCCCATAGAATGCGTGGTGCGACACGCACTTCGCCAATTTTGGTAGCATGTGATGTCATTGACATATGAGTTTGCAATTTGAGCAAATTGGTTTTTCGTTCAAAACTTATCTAATTTGCGTTGATACTTGTAAGCATGGAGAATGTACATATTTTGTTATGTTATATACATATAAGTACGTTACTACAGGATCATAAATCGAGCCATATTCATATCTAAAATCAGGCACAAGGATATATTAAACGCTCGAATGAAAATTATAATCTCTGATTCAACGCCAGCTCTAGCGCGGTCGTATCAGTGTCAAGTGCGACAACCCTTACCAACATACCGACATTGTGTCGCGGGCCGGGATATATTAAATGTAACAATTTACTCATCACTCTAAAATGAAACTTAAGCGCTTAGCAGCTTTATATCTGTCGTTAAACCTTTTATCGCCCTATGAATTTATGAAACCTCTTTTAATCTATGTGTTCAAGCTTTTGTTTCTTACAATATTTCGGAAGGGAAAGGATGACTTATCTCAAGGTGCTACTGAATTAATCTACAACAGAAAATGTGTGTGAGGTTATGTAAGTAATTCTTGGTTTTAGAGAAAAAACAATGCAACGTTTCTAAATACAAGATAAGATGAATGATAAAGGCCCCCATTACGTGGGAATCAGTAGAAAAATACATGATAATTATAACCACTTGGTCCGCTAGTTGAGATCCTTTTTAAAATCAATTCCATCCACCTTTTAGGTTTATTACAATTTTAATTTGCCGTTTACACTCCCCGTCCAATCACAAAGGCTTTTTATGGAGCCATAAACCCTAGCGATGAAACGTGTCGTCGCGAACAAATACTATCCTCGAGGTTATACCTGTCGTGTGGGAGGTGCCTAAGTAGGCAAACGTAGTAAATTCCTTTTTTACTTTCGATTACTCTACCACTATAATGTTAAAGATGATGTTACCACTATAAAAAATATCTGACGTTTATTTTCTTACAACATCACTCGCTACCAAAGATTATTCAATAATTGTTACAAAATCTTTGCTCGCTACCAACCAACTGTACCGAGAAATTGAGAATATTTATACAATCGGACAATTTTTTCATTATTTTTTAGCATTCACTAAGGCTTCATTCAGATAATAATCGTGCATTATAAAAATAAGACCTTAAGAACCAAGAAAACCTATACCAGAAGTAAAAACTTTAACAAGCTGTTGGCTTTAAAAGTCCATCGGATCGCTTGCAGTGCATACAAATATTTGTTTTAACACTTCTCAAACAGACGTCGAGGCTGTTCAATTAACCATCCCTTATTGCTTTTTGTTTAAAGAGCCGGGGTCTATCTTGGGAAATAATTAGTCGGTAGTCTCGAGTATTTAGCTTAGCAGAAGTTAATTAGTTCGTGTAACAGCTGCGTCGGAGAGCTTAAGGTGACTACTATAGAGTATAACTATGTTGTGCATCGTCTTAATACTTGGTTTATATACTGAAATGATACTGAACGAGGCATAGATTTTTATGGCCTATAAACTTACCTATGTAAGTGTAAGCCAGCGATCGATTTTGTTGCCTTATCTTGGTGATGTTTGTAACCAAGAGCTTTTACGCTCTGAACAAGTAAATACTTACATAGAATAGTAAGTTATGTAGAGAGAAGCTTCTTAATTTTGTATTTCGGTTACGTCATGAATGCTTAAGGTAATAGCTTAGACAGCTCCAGGCTAATCCTTTAACTTTTGTCTGATTTCAATAAAAAAACGTAATAATTAAGTGGTCGTGTTTACAGTTCGTTCAACTCTACTAATCATGGAGTCAGTGTTCTTAAACACATATAAATAATTAATGAATAGTTATTGAACCGCAGAAGTACATTATAAGCTGTGATTTCGTTCTTATGAGCTGTGGATCACATGATTAACCCAGCACCGATAATTTATAAAAAAAATCCTGTACCCAGATGTCAAATACCTACGGCTATTATCTGACAAAAAATTCACGACAGAATTGTGTTTTTGTGGGAATGTCCGCTGAGTTATTGCCAAAACAGTTTCTAATATTGAATGTACCGCAAAAAAATTAGGGAATTAGGAAATCGATTCCGCGTCCCATATCCGCGTTCAAATATTCGATATCAAAGTACTTATGATGACGTTCAAATGTGCAAATAATGCATTTATGCATTAATGCATACAGCACGGGTACGTTCCGATACACTTCAAAATACGAGTAGTGTACATTAAAGATAAGATTGGCATAGCGATCTCCACAATCGAATACATTTTGAATTGAACCCTATGAATTGGAGCAGTGATAGCCGATTGGTTAAACACACGTCTTGCGGGCACCAGGTCCTGGGTTCAAACCCCGGCTCGTACCACTGGGTTTTTCAAAATTTATGTGCTAATCATAATTTCTATATGATTATCACGTGCTTACGGTGAAGGAAAACATCGTGAGGAAACCTGCATGTCTTAAGAAATCTAAACAATTATCATAAGACATGTGAAATCCGCCAACCCGCACTGGGCCAGCGTGGTGGATTAAGGACTGAACCCCCCTCGTAGTGGGGGAGACCTGTATCCAGAAGTGGGACGTCAAAAGGGCTAAATTGTTATTATTACCCTATGGACAAAGCAATAAGGGCCAATATTGTAAATTTTGTGAAAGTTGTATAAAAAACACTAATCGCACTTTACAACTCCACAAATGATATAATTATGGTCTAAGAATATACAAACTTTATATACTTACGAGTACATATTACTTTGTCACATTTTCCGATCAGTATTAAAAGTATTTTTGCTCATCGGATTCTTCATTCCCTTCGAGGCATAGGTCTTGTCATCAGCCATGTAAACGCAACGACGGCGTTCTACACGATGGGGTCAACTGAGCTCATTTATCAATGTTCTGGATGCCAGGGCCCGGCTGAAAGTACTTTGATGGATGATCATTCAACAATCAAGCCGCTTAGTGTACTTACAATACAGTTTTCGAAAATAATTTGTTTATTTTTTGTTTCTTTTCTAAATTAATTAGACTGGAGTTGTTATTTTTTCTAATTGATTTGGCGTTTTCACATTGGGTAATGAACTCGGCCCGATATCGTTGACCGATGACCATAGACCACAGAACTTAGTACCGTGTTCACCAACACACTAACTGACCGTTAGACCGGTAAACGACTGTTACCAATATATCAAGGAATCGGTTACTACTCTTACGTTCCGTTAAGGTGTTGGTAAACTCGATGCGATCAGTGGAGTCAATATATCAGAAAAAAAATGATATAGGTAGTGTACTTTCCTATCAATCCATTTTTATTCCTAAATCATTCAAGCAATAAGCATTATTTTCCTGTACATAATATAAAGCCGGTTCCGCATCGACGGCCGATAACAATATCCCTTTGATTCATCCGCCTTTTGTATCTTTGATGACAGCAGCTATCCCAAAGTAGATGAAATCGCCCAGATGGACTGTGAACAATAAATATTTGAGTACCTAAGTACAGGAAACGCTGTGTTGCTGTACTAAAAGTATTATTCAAAATAAAAAAGATAGCGTCTGTTTTAATCGCAATTTTTATTTTTATATAAAACAAATAAATATAGCCAGACTGACACACCAACTGTATGGTCCCTAACTAAGCAACGCTTGTACTATGGGTACCGTACAATAGACTTGGGCGAATTACGAAAATGCCATTTCCGAAATTTGCTCCCACGGGAATCGAAGCCGCAACCGCCCGGTACAGTGAGTCGAGCGGTCTACGCTCAAACCACTGCGCCAAGCGGTATATTTTGGAGTCTTAAGACAACTGATTTTTGGTATATTAATTGAAGGTGAATCATGGCAATTATACAATAAATATTACAAGGTAACCAATTATATTCGACCGAATAATGCCTCGCGGAAAGAGATATGAGGAGTTCAAAGAAAAGTAAATAGACTTCTGTATAATACCTATTGTTCCTGCAAAAACTTACCTACCTACAAAACAACAGAATATCAAACCGTATATTAATAATTACCTCGTTCCGAAATCCCGGCGGAGTGTGGTAACTCTACCCACAAACTTACACTCGAGGAGATATATCGAAGGTTCATTGAATAAAACGCCGGACGGTCGGGACGGACGGACCCTTTATTATCATGTCGAGGCTGATGTAGGACGATAAAAGCCCGGCCCTGCACATTATATAGTGTACAGACCAAGTATACGAAGGCATACGAATGAGTGCGAAAGGCAAGCGAGCACTTTTCTGTGATCGGTTAAAAGTCTATATGGACTCTGTGGACGAATTACATGGTTAAAGCACAAGACTTAAGGGCGGTAATCACTTGCTAGTTTTTTTTGCATATATACTAAACGTTTTGTTCATCTTGGTCGCATGATCGTGGCTGCCGGCGTCGGGGAGCGAATCCTCTCCCACCATCGATCCCGGCTGTTAGCATTTTGTAATTACAGCAAATAATTTATAGGAATTGGCATTCAATAAATTATTGCAGTGATTACATAATGTTTAGGAAAAAATACTAAAAATAATGTTAGGAACTACAAAAATCATTTGTATTTTTTATATTACTTTTCTGAGTGTACAATGTAAGCCTAGACGCTCATAATATATACGGATAGATCTTGTCAGTTAAATAAATATACCGACGACTCGAGGCATAGTCCGCTTAGTCTGTACACGCCATTAAACAAATACCTAGGGCGTTGGAAATCTCGCCATCTCTTGAGTAAGCGTTTTCATAGCGCTTGAGCGTCCAAAATGTAATCTTAGGTAAACAAGTTTAGGTCTCTAGGGTTGTTCATCAGACGGTTCATGTTTTGCAAGTTATTTATGTTCCTACATGAATATTTTTATTGCTTTGATACTTTTTTAGTTACTTTACATTGCGTTATTACGGTATTTTTAATTGTTTTATGAAACTTTATACGAAAACAATATTTGCGTTAAAGAGTTAAATAGTATTTCATGCGTTCTTGATTGTTTATAATTTGAATTAGAATTTTAGGTAAGTTTTGTTAGGCATCTTTTTTTTTGTTATATCAAATCCACGAATATTTTCACTTTTAACTCGATTTCTCATAACGTTTGTATTAACAGTGCTTACGAAATGACAATAAACTAGATAGTGCGTGTGTATTATGTTGAATAAGGTCAATAAATTGTGATAATAATGTGCTAACGACTGTTAAGGGATTCTGAAGTGATGGTGTGAAGCGACAAGCGATGGTGCAGTCACCTATGACGCCATGGCTATGGATTCTGCCCCTCCTGTTCTACGCATTAAGGCTGGGTAAGTTCCGTTTTTTATATTTTTGAACGAAGTTACTTTACGCGACTTGCGATAGGAGTCAAAAGGCCGATATGATCACGCTTGAAAAGCGTAATTGGCAACTTTGTAACGTCCACTGTGAAAAAGTTCTCTAAGAATCAACTAGATGGCGTAAGTGAGACATTCAGGTGACTATCCAGTCACAGTCACTATCGTGCGATATCGTAAACCTTAAAATGTTGTGCATGCAAAACACTTAACACAGAACTTCGTTACTGACGGGGGTTATTATCCCCCACCACACAATTTCAAGTCAGTAAAAGCAAGCGTCGGATCGGGCTGATGTTAAGCAGTTATCCTAGCCTATAGATTGCTTGCGAAACCATGGCATTGCTCGCACGTTGCCAACCTGAAGGAGAGTGTGCCAGAGTCTCCCCACTCATCGTACGAAACGCCGCCGTAATAGCTACTTTAGGCCGATATTCTGTGAGAGGGTGGTACTACACCGGTCTAGCCAGTCAGTATGAACTGGAGTCAATTGGGTACAGCTTTTAATTTTACTGTATCTACATTAATAAAGTAGCTATAATGGCTGAGTTTTCTATGATGAGTGAGAGAGCCGATAGCCTCTTTCCATTCTCCTCCTTCTGTCTCAGGCCACAAGGTTGACTCTTCTATCATCGAATCCTGAATTTCCTATAGTTTCATCTTTTTCAATCGAGTAGTCCACATGTGATGGACTTTTTATTGCAAAGACATCGACGCAAAGTACCTGCTTGCATCGGCTAAGAGACAAGTTCCCTCGAGGCGGCTTATCTAAACGTTTCGGGTATCGCGCCGTTTTATGCTTTTGCGGTGTTTGTGTATCCGAATGGAAATTAGGACAATCCCATCGAGTAAATTAGGCTCAATTGATGCTTCCGGAATGTAAGGACGAAAACGATTAAGGGTCTTGTTCCATTGATCGCGATAAGCGATGTTGGGCTCTATAAGTGAAGCCAGATGAAATTGCTTATCGCAAACTTTTGTAGGTATTACTTTTTTATCTCAGAAAATAGGCAAACTAGTGTGATAGCCAACAGTGACTATGGTTATGGTTTCTATATGTTTTGGTTGTCGTATTAATCGTGAAGAGCCGCTTATTGTATGCAATACCTCCCTTTTAAATAAAAGCTATATAATTAAACTAGCTGTGCCCCGCGACTTCATCCACGTAGTATTGGATTATTGGGTTAAAAAGTATCCTATATGTTAATCCCGGTCATAATCTATCTGTGTTCCAAATTTCATCCAAATCTGTTCAGTAGTTTTTTCGTGAAGGAGTAACAAACATACATACATACATACATACATACATACATCCACACTCACAAACTTTCGCATTTATAAAATTAGTAGGACAGCATCTGATAAAATATTGAAGTCCTTCTTAATAATGTTTGAGACGTCTCGTAATCTTTTTTTTGTATGTCCTGCCGAAATTTGAGTTTCGATAACGTATAGAGGCGACAGTAAGTTACTAAGGCTTGTATATAAATTGGTCTAAAGCCTGAGACCGATCTTGGAAATGTCATTCTTATGTCATACCACTACAAAATTACTTGTAAGTACTCAAGATCGCTTTAAGACTTGAGATAGATTTATTACTACCTTAAAGTTCTATGATCGTCAATATGTTATATCTCATAAATTCCACGCGTGTTTCAGTTTTAATATGAATTCTTAAAAATGCTTTGGTATTTCAAGATATGAGTTTGATTACGACTCATATAGGTACAAGCTATTGTCCCATATCTGGCTTACCTAATTTCATCCTTTTTTCGTTTCTATACAGTCAACTGTTATTTAATATTGCGCTTTCTAGCCGACAGTGGGGCAGTCCCCGCACGGCAGTAGGTCACTCCGTCCCTCAGTAATTGACAGGCGAGCGGGTACAATTTGCAATGTCTATTTTCCGGCTGACAGATTCCGATTTTGATTTCGGAACCAAAGGCTTGGTGTTGAGCGCCGGTAGAACGCGTTATGTCGGCATAAAAAGTGAAATAGGATGGCGAAATAGGATTTTCAGAGATTTCAGATCATTAGGGAAAATTTGCTTTTCCTGTGATGTAATACGATAGTGTGAATGACAGAGCTTTTGGGTCATTTTCTATAAACCCCCATTTCCATACACCCAAACCCAAGACGGTTTTAGATATTTAATTAAGTTTAATAGTTTTTCATACCTCTGCCTTCCTTTTTTTTTTTACTAAAGCCAGCAGTGGAAATGATAAGACGAGTGTTTAATATTTCCTTACATGTCGGTTGCATTATTTTTCTGTACAAATTTAGTTTAAGTAAATTAAAATAGTATATTTTAATTTACTTAAACTAAAAATTTAAATATTTTTTCATTTAATTGCTTACTTTTTAACAGTTAATTACTTTTTAATATGTTGCCAGCAATAATAGGTCTTGAATTAATTATCCAAACATAACCATCTTACCCCAATAATATTCTCAAATCAAGCCAATAATACCCAAAATGTTGGCAATACCATCTCAAATGTCAACTGCAGTGCCGCCGCGCGCCATATCACCCGACCCCGATCGGGGTTCCCAGCGTAAAAAATATATTACACCGCCATTTATTCGATACCCCACTGCTACTTAGAATTACCGGAGTGAATTGTGCGCAATTTGTTCGGTCAGTTGCCCACCCCGAAATGTAGGTGTGCTGGGCATTTCTGACACATTCTTTGTTATTTGATAAAGTAAAGTAGTATTCATGTGGATCTATGATATTAGATACTAGCTGTGCCCCGCGACTTCATCCGCGTAGTATTGGATTATTGGGTTAAAAAGTATCCTATATGTTAATCCCGGTTATAATCTATCTGTGTTCCAAATTTCATCCAAATCCGTTCAGTAGTTTTTGCGTGAAGGAGTAACAAACATACATGCATACATACATACATACATACATACATACATACATACATACATTCATACATACATACATACATCCACACTCACAAACTTTCGCATTTATAATATTAGTAGGATATTCCGAACTTGAGTGTGCAATAAAGAGTTATTCTATTATATTTATTTAAATTAATTTTATCAAATTATTGAATGTTGAGAAACTGAAAATTTGCGTTTTTTGTGTCAACAATAGCTAAAAACTCCAAATGTAAAGGTTCTAAATGTAAAGAAAAATGTATAATCATTTTGTTATGATATACTACACGTAAAATTTTATATAATAAAAAAATGCTATTAAAATTATTGCGCAAATAAAATTATTCCAGTCCATTTCTTCTGACTTTCTTTCTGACTGACATACATACAACAGTACAATATAAAGGAATATTTTTTATTTACAAACAAACCAACAAGGCGATTACCCTAATACCTATAATTGAATGCAACCGTACCAGTAAATATTTTGGTACGTCTACATTGAATTATTTAAATGGCTACACGAATTTGCTTTCAGACAAATTGAATTTTGGTCAAGTTATTAGTGGCGAAGTTGCGCCAGCTTATTCAATGTTTAACTATGTTTTGGGTTCCAATTCATTGACACGTTTTGTTATTTTAATTTAGATTATGTGGTAACTACGTATTGGTTTTATTTAATAACTGTGCTTGTAAATAGATATTTAGCACATAGCGCATAATTTTATTGAGCCGCGAAAAATTAAGCGACCCTATTGGTTGAAAGCGACCCCAGCCAGCCTGGTTCAAGTGGACGGGCACCCTTAAAACGACCAAATCTGAAACGCTACTCAAATATTTAAACTCAACTCAAAATTAATTTTATTCATGTAAGCCAACAAAGCATTTATGGATAGTCAGAATCTACCACCGGTTCGGAATGCTGCTTCCACTTAGAAGATCCGGTAAGAAACTCAATGGTTACTCTTTTCAACGAATAAAAGATGGTGTTCATTCTCAGGAACAGCAACAGAATGTGAGCAGGCAACACCATTGTCACTAAATAATAAAATAGTAATCAACACTCACTCAGATTAAGGTATTAAAATAAAAAGAGAAGGCTAGATTAGTGAGGTGTGCATACCTGCTCAAACTTTACATCGACCCAATTGTGATTAAAGACTGCCAGTGTCTGTGATTTTGTTTATAGCGCTACTAAAATAAATAGCTCTGCAATTTAAGTTGCATGGAACAATTCGGCATTATTTTTCTTAGGACTAGTCGTGGCCGATTCATTGATAACTTACTTCTTTTTAGCCTATTCGTTCGTTCTACTGTTTTCTACTACTATTTTCCCTACTGTGTTCTGTTGTTATGTACTGTTTATTTTACGCCTATCTTTTGTGAATACCCTTTGGTGCTACCCTGTTTGAGGCAGCCCATATAACAGCTGTAGTCAGTAGGCTACAGGCTTGGCATCTTGGCTCTACCACCAAAACAAAACAAAATTCACTTGAATTAATAAACATATAATAGTTACAGCCTTACACTACCCCTAAGGTAAACAAGACGCAGGCCGTGACATGCGGTAACCAGAGCCCGAGAGGCTACGGGCGTGTATTGGATATAATAAACTTGTTACATGAACTAATAGGCCGCAGTTACTTGTATAACATGACCATTAACACCGGAGAGGTAAGAGTCACGGTTTTTGTGGTTTAGTGGGTTCGTTTTCATTAATTAATTGTTAGTCAGTAACGATTGTGTCTCCAAGACCTGAGGGAGAGAATTTACAATTGACGGATTTCTTCCGATGTTTGAAATAACAGCATTCCTCACTTTTTTTTAATTAGTAAAAGGATGAAATATGAATCGCTCCCTGAAGTGAATGTTGATTCTGGGAGACCACTGTAGAAATGTTTCACAGGAGTTAGTGGTAAGAGTAAGTACATGGTCGAACAAGTCCGCTAAGGGTCCACACCATTCGAACGATAATTGTTCTATGTAGGATATGTTGGTTGACGTTGACTCATCTCATTCTACCACCGATCGATTGATCGATCAAATAATGTGGTAATTAATACCCTCATTATAAAAGGGAAGTATGTATTTCTACAATTACTACCTAAATACCTATATAGGACGACGTAATAATTTTAATTCAAAATTGAGACCAAAACGTTAATAAAGATAAATTTAATAAAATACTTAATCTTTTTAGTTTCGTTGCTTCCCGTTGGTCCCTTTTATATATACGAGTAGATTATGTTTTATATACCGACAAAAACATAATATGATACCTTAACTTTACTGCCTGTTGATATGAAAACTGGGACCGTATAAAATTATGCAAGAGAGTATGTTAACGACGTTAACATGCGTAAATAAACAAATAACTTTTCGCAAATTCTCTCACCCCAAAAAATCTTGCACGCTTTGGTTTTTCCACACAAGGGGTCTACAACACGCATTCATTATGTATCTTCCCTTTTACTTATATCCCACGTCTCAAACTCGCATGGTGAATTCTGGTTGTTAAGTAATATTTTTATTTATAAATAAATATCGGTGTGTGTACCTATTAAGACAGTTCTTATAGTACTCTAAAAAGTCCCTGAAATTGGCTTAAGTAATTTTGTCTATCAACAAAATAAAGATAGGTATTATAAAGTCTTATTTTAATAATGACTGATATTTGTACGTGTTAAAATATTTACGTATCGTATTCTAATAATACCTACTATAGTATTTAATTTTATCAAATAACCTAGGTAGAACCAATTCATTAACTGATACATTTTTAAAAACAGATATAGTAAGTACTATTAACGAAAAAAATAAAAATGAAAATAATAGTTAATAGAATTAATTAATAAAATTTAAATCGGATAATTCTTGTCACAGAACTTTACCGACGTACCAAATCGAATGCCATATAATCAAATTTGCAATACCTGACAACCCTGCGACATACTCATTGTCCGGCGTCAGTGACGCGCGCACCGGATGCACGTTCCCGGATGTCGCCCCCTATAGGGGATCTCCACGTCGACCCCAGACCCCCAAGACATTTGCTCGTATCTACCTCTTCGTATCTCCGACTTGACATCGCGGATGCTCGCATGTTTGCTTTCGAAATGATATTGCAAATCATATTCATTTATATATGCTAACCTCAACTCTATTTAAGAAAACTTAAAGCCCATTTTTGAAAATAGTATGATGTTCTTACTATCGGGAAATTTTATGTAGGTACCTATTTTTTATTATGGATATGAATATTAAGTTGAAGACGCTGTGAGAGATACCTACGTCAAATTTTCATCAAAATCATATTTTTTCTCAGTTCTTGCGTCGTTGTGAAAATTTCTTATAACCCAGTCAACCGAAGCCTATTCTCACACCCAGTCAAAGATATCTTTCTTCTTTAGTTTGAACATGATTTCAACAAACACTCCGCGACACGTTTGAGTCGCCTATCATGTAGTACACGCCTTATATTTTGCAAGGGAATTGAATTTCACCCTGAATCTACACGGAATAAGGAAAACTCAAAGGACTCGAGTTAGGTAAACAACTAACGGGCGTTGTCTTTGCGCAAACAATTTTGTTTAGTTTCTACCTTTGGGGGGCTATTTGGAAGTAATTGACCTAGTGACGCTGCGGGCTCCAGAGTGCTTTTAAAAGTATGTTGTTACCCTGTGTTTCATATTTATTTTGTTACTAAGTTGAGAAGACTTTCGCAAATAAAATAATAACAGCGCGTCATACACAAAATAGCAGATTTCGATGTCTCAAATGGCTGACAGAGCTTGAACATTTGAGTACCTAGTGTTTTAGAATTTCATCGAAAGTCTGAAAGCGATCTTGAGTACGCTTTTCACGTATAATTTTGTACGGGTATTTCATAATAAGAGATCGATTTATTAATACGAGTTAGTTTGACAACTCTTCGTCTTTATGACTCAACAGTTAAAAACTGAATAAGAGTGCCATCTATATTTTTTTACATTGATGACATAAAGACACTCATAGTTCAATTTTCCCGGCTCTCCTCTCTAAAGTCCATCTGCCCGTCTACGTGGCCCGCCGCAAACGACACCAGACATCAGCAAAATTGAAACAAACCACACGATCGCTGCCATAAATTTTATATTAGGTACTTTAAGGTTCATCATAAAACAACAAGGCTTCTTATTTTCCGCTGCGGTTGTATACAATAAGCGCCACTATTGTGTCTATAATAACATTTCATTTATATTTAGTAGGTATACTCTTTACACTATACTACTCGTACTTACTCAAATATAACAGATGCCGACGATAAAAAATTACGGAGAACGGCGTCGGTATGAAAACGTGTGGGTACGTACGGACCTAGCTCTTACAAATCACCTATAATACTCGTATTGCAGTAATAAGGTCGCTTATTTTTAACTAATTATTTTGTCCATACAACAGTATAACTACAGACCTATATGAAAGTCTAACCCCTCGTTTACACTGACGCAGTTCATGTATTGATTTGTGCTGTTATCTCTTATTTCCAGCTGTCATAAAATAGTCGCAACTCAAGTACATAAATCAATAAAGTACCTATTAATCAGTGTAAACGAGGGGTAATTAATGCAGTTATTTGGACAATGTAAAATTAGATTAAAAATCTGAAAAATTCCCGTAGTAATAATTAAATTTTTGTCCTAGGAAGCGGTCAGGCAACGGATGTGGATGTGCGCCTGACGGCACCGAGCTGGGTGGCTCGCGGCGGCTCGGCCACGCTCCGTTGCCTCCACCAGGTGCCGCCGCAGCTGCTCTACAAAGTAGAGTTCCTTAGAACTGGCACTAAGCTACTGCAGTACGTGAGGGAAAGGAGCCCGCCGTTCACTAACTATACATTTCCTGGTGGGAGGCTTAATGTGAGTGTACTTCGTATACTAGTAGAGTTTGGAGGATTGTATTTTTTATGTGTAATAATATATTAAGTATTTATTAATCGGAGACAAGTTCGTAAAATTCATCATTATCTGAAGTGTTAAATATTTAGATGTATGCCAACGATAACCGGTACCTCAATATTTAGAACTAAAACCAAAAGTTTATAAATTATTTAGGGAAATCAAATAAATTTACCATTTAACAAGTCAGTAAGTGTATGTTAAGTACCCAAACTACTTGTAACTATAATAATAAAAATTACCATAATTTCACAAAGAAAATTGTACAATAAGATACCTAATTATAATACACACGGTACTTATAATACCATTTAACGATGTAACCCAAAAGTTATCTCAATCCCGTGTCCTCCAAATACAGATCTAATTCAGATACTTGTAGAGATCTCGTCTGAGATTTACGAACATACCGAAGACAAATACCGCTCTACACGTCTATTTATAGAGCTCCGTTGATTAGGGACGTAATCTCCATGACAATAGAGACTAGTTATGTTGAGAATAAGCTCGTAAAAAGCATTTTTACATGTTCGTTTAAACGTATTGTTCGCTTTCTACTCCTTTCAGGAAGATTAGAATCTTTGTTATTTATAATAAGGAAGAGTTTATTTTGTTCAACACAACAGGTTTTCGCAGATGTTGGAAAAAAGAAAATGTTATTCGGTACCATTTGTCTCATTCACCAGAATTATCATTAATTCATCTCCATGTACAGCATGTTGCTTATTGCAGATGTCGATATCAACAGAGGACTCTATAACAATAGAGAACATGGACCCCTCGGCGTCAGGACTCTACTGGTGCGAGGTGTCCCTTGATACGCCCATATACACCGCAGCCTCCCACCCACACCAGCTCACCGTCGTATGTGAGTAAAATTTATTATTATCGAAATATTTGGGGTTATCAGATACAAAAAAAAGGTTTAACGTCTCGGGACGCCCGGCAGATGTGAAATAGGTATGTGTAGTGTACATGTATAGTATGCGCGCTCACATATAAAGGAGAGTCGGGAGCTATGGCATCCAGGGTCATGACGGCGTGAGAGAGCGTCATGCCATTTGCCGTGACGGCAAACCGGTCGATTTTTCTGCCAAAGTGCGCCAATAGATGTTTTATATCAAAACATTAAGTACCTACACGATACAAGCACAAGATAAGATAAAATAGAAAAGCAAAAGTTAGTTGTGTATAGTTAGTTCGTAAAGTGTTCGCGTTAATAAGTAAACCTAAAGGATATTGGCGGTACCAAAAACTTACCAAAGCTCGTCTATCTCCCAAATTTCCCAAACAACTGGCAACACTAATCATACGTAGCACACGCACCCTGAATACAGAATGGCAACATTAGAATGAATAAGTCATTTTAGGGGATGTTGGAGTTCCTTGCCCGTCGCTGAGGCGGCAGCCGAGATAACTGGATCTAACCCAATTGTTCCGACGTTACCATCTGGCGAATGACGCGGAAAAATTATGTTAAAACATGGCCATCAAGAATGTATGCTTTATTTTCTTATTATCACGTGTTATACGCACCTGAGCGAGGCTGCTAATTTAAAACGAGGCTGTATTGACAAAAATGTGATATTTTTTATACAGACGCGAAACGGCTGGGTGAAAGAAAATATCTTGGCTTTTTATCCTCGTCACTGGGTCTTGAAAAGTAAATTGAAACTTTATTGCGATATGTCTAAAGTCCCTTTTAGTTTGTCAATGCTGTTGTTAAATATTTAGTGCTCTATATAGAGATAGTCTTATCAAAATGTATGTAGCTGAAAGCTCATTTCAGCAGTCCCTTTTTTTTCTGGCTTTATCAAAATTGCACGAAACCCCAAAATCATTCCGGAAAAACTGAAGAACCTACACATAAGCTGCTCACTAATTAATATAAAGTAGGTTCTAACTATCGTTCAGAGTCCTACTGTGTACACGCGCGAGTATCGTTCAACGTTGTTTAATGTAATAAATTTAAACGCTCACAGACCGTCATTTGATTTCCCACGGGACATTCCATCAAAGGAAATATTACCGTTATAATTTTAACTTGATTAAACATTACGCTGAGGAATTGTGGAAATAAATCAGTTTAAACTTTTATGTATGTACTTGGAATAATAGTAGATATACAAAATCAACGCATCTACCGCAATGAATATCGTACAATAGACTTGGGGCGGTCCCAGTGACACCCAGATCAGGGAGACTTACGAAAAGATAATTTCCGAATTTTGCCCCGACGGGGATCGAACCCGCAACCACCCGGTGCAATAAGCCAAGTGGCCTACGCTCGAACCACTACGCCAAGAGGTCGTATTAATATGTGGGTAAGTAATAAAGGTATATTAGTGGTAATAGGGGTAGACTAACATCAACGTCATATCCAGAAGACATTTCCATTTTAATAATAGCTGAGTAGTAGTCATGAATATAAATGGTTCAATCTCGCGACGTTCCTGAAATGGTACTTGTACCTAGAAAGATTACTTTGCGTACTTGACGGTAGGCAAAATTTAGCGAGACAACGATGGTAGATACCTATCGAAATGTGAAACAAATTGTTGTCTTTCCTCGTAACAGGATATTTTGTTCAATTCTTCCGTGGGTTTTATTCCAATCATTGAACATTTTGTTTTATATTATTTGGTTCTTCCTATAAGATTTACGGACCGCCATTAAGGTATAGAAATATAATAATTTAATATTACACAATCCGTTAACTATGTAATTTATGAAACAGTCAACAATATGTTTAGATAAATGTCTAATTTTTCTTGCATCTACTCCTATTATTTCTTTCGATTAAAATCTTGCGGGTTCCAAGACAATTTAATTTTTCCCCGGGACTCATCGAGGGTCGAACCTCGACGTCACTATTGTCGATCTTGGTTTACATGAGTAACAGTGGAAGTGTGTGGCGGGACTAGTTTCAAAAAAAAAATCCTTTGTCAAATTTAGTGCATTACTTAATAATGTTATTATCCTTAAGATTTTATAATTATAATGTCATGTTAATCTATATATGTATATATAACTCAAAAGTGACTGACTGACTGACATATTGATCTATCAACGCACAGCCCAAACCACTGGACGGATCGGGCTGAAATTTGGCATGCAGGTAGATGTTATGACGTAGGCACCCGCTAAGAAAGGATTTTGATTAATTCTACCCCCAAGGGGATAAAATAGGGGAAAAAGTTTGTATGAAACTTTGTCAATTAAATTCCACGCGGACGAAGTCGCGGGCACAGCTAGTATAAAATATAAGTACAATGTTAATTATCACCATTCCCGTCTAGTAGGTAGTAGTCGTAGTAGGTATGTAGAAATGTTCTTAGATTTTTATAACTTCAGTGAACAACAGCGAAGATTGTAGAGTTTCTTATACTTCATGTTCTGGATAGAGCCCTGACCCTTCATTTTGCACCGTAATATCTCTATTTTATCAACGGCTCATTTCGGTTTATAGGTTATTATCATAAAAGCTTCTACTGAAATGTTAGCTCCGTTAATAGATCGCGAAACATAATGGATAAATGACGTCGAGCCAACCCGCTCCCGCTGAAGCCCACACATTCATATTAATAGGCAATATTCGAGAAATAGAATCTAATGTGTCTACAGGTATTATTCTACCCGTAATGTCCGACGTTTGATGAAGCTATTATTGGTAACAGATGAATAATGATTTCTTGCTTCTTCTAGGATAGTTATTGGTAATGATTGGTGGCAATTCGTCTTACAATATTGGCTGTAGTAACAATACCACTCGGACTACTAATGTTTTAGGTCTTATTTTAATAATGCACGATATATTCCTGGCGCTGTGTGTATCTACCACAGTATTGGTTTATGAAATCGCTCGCTACCAACGAACAGAAAATATTTATTTATCAGATTATTTTTTGTGGTAGATAAGTATATTATCTCTACTGAGGAGCCATGTAAAATATCGTGCGTTAATTAAATAAGGCCTTCTCCGTGTTATTACAAAAAAGTATAGACACTTTATAAATTAACATTTTATAATTTGACAAAACTCGTGTTAATCGCATCTCTTACTTTTTTTGTAACAACAGCGTATATGTTTGTATGCCATTAGATTCTCAGAAACACCCTCCAATCATAACGTTTGGTAAACCGGACGTAGTAGTGGGAGGGTTACTGCGAGCCAATTGCACGAGCGCACCGGCTGCGCCCGCGCCACGACTCACTTGGTACATCGATAATGAAAAGGTAAGGTGTCTTCAAATATTTACTTACGTATTTATTTACTATAATCTCACAGCCTGCTCAAGGGAAATAGTTATTAAAGTAATCATACTTAATATTATAAAGAGGAAAACTTTGTTTGTTTGATTGTAATAAATAGGCTCCGAAACTACTGAACCGATTTGAATAATTATTTCACTGTTGGGAAGCTACACTATCCCCGGGTGACATAGGCTTTAATATATTTTCAAAAAAATTAGGGATCCTTACTAAAACTCGAATAATGTAACCGCAATGTACCCGTGTGAAGCCGGGGCGGGCCGCTAGTGATAAATATAATGTACTATCAAAGATAATCTGACCTCCCAATATAAGACCAAAACTCTTACACGCCCTTTGGGTACTTTTTAGGGTTCCGGACCTTACAAGGAAAAACCGGAACCCTTATAGGATCACTTTGTTGTCCGTCTGGCTGTCTGTCTGTCTGTCAAGACCTTTTTTCTCAGAAACGGGTAGAGTTATCAAATTGAAATTAATACCAAATATCAAATGCTATGGTCCCTGGTATGTGTAAATAAATTAGGCTTCTAAGTCAACGCAATCAAAAGATACGGTGATTTATGTCACATATTTTGATACTTTTCGCAAATTCAGTTATCAATACAAAGGTATCAACGCACAGCCCAAACCGCTGGTGTTAGAATCATGAAATTTTGACAGTAAGTACCTTATATACCGCAAGTATCCACTAAGAAAGGATTTTGGAAAATTCCACCCCTAAGTGCATAAAATAGGGGGTGAAAGTTTGTATGGGGTAAAAAAATTAAATGAACCTAGAGACATGAAAATAAGTATTGAGGCTACTTATTACAAATAAAAAATATTAATTTCAGCGTTTTGTAAAATTCCATCCCTAAGTGTGTCAAATAAGGATTTTTATTGTAGTTTGTATTCAGTTTGGTTGCAGTTTGTATTGGGTTCCCAAATTTGTTTAAGCATTTTTGGGAACTATTATTAAAATATCTTGCCGGTATCGATATTGGAATCCAGGAATGGAAAAACCATCTAAAATCATAATAAAATGTTGTACGGAACCCTCAGGGCGCGAGTTCTACTCGCACTTGTCCGGCTTTTTCTTGTTTGTATACGATTCATATCACACCTGCGAAAGTTTCTTAATACAGTGGTTTTCTTTAATTTAGCTTATGAACGAAATTCTGAAGCATAAAGATTTTCAGGTCGCGGAAGAGTCGGTGCGATACTTCTCCTATCGCGTGTCAAGTTCCACACGCACTAAAGGCGGCGGCTACCGCCACCGAAAGCACCAGCATCGCTACATAGCGCCAGAATTCAACTACACAGCCAAATACTGGGCACTAGTCAGCGAGACGACAGTGCCAACGCCCGTGAACAACACTAAACACCATAAATGTACTTTGAAGGAGGCACAGAGTGAAGAAATGGCTAAGGTTAGTTTTTCGTAGAGTCGCTTTAGTAACAAACTAAATGGTATTAATTATGTTCTCAAACTAAGAAATGCTTGCGGGATTAATCAATCAGCTGTATTTACTGAATTATAATTTATATTCTTGATTATTATTTTTCATAAAATATTTGTTTGATGTACGAATCATACATTCTATATGATTATCACTTGCTTACGGTGAAGGAAAACATCGTGAGGAAACCTGCATGTCTTAGAAAATCTAATAAAATTTCGAAGTACATATGAAATCCAGCAACCCGCACTAGACCAGCGTGATGGAGTGTGGCCTGAATCCCTCCTCCTAGTGAGGGGAGGCCCAGGAGAGAGACCTCAAAAGGGCTAAATTATTTTTTAATATTTAATTATAAAAAGTTTTACTGGTTTTTTTTCCGAACTAAAACCAAAAATATATATTTAACAGTAACTTGATTTACTTTTACAAACAATGAAAATAATTATATTCAAGCTTACAATTTACACGCTCAACAAATTGAAAAGGCTCAGTGAGTGGATCAGAGAAAGGAACAAATCAAACAACGCGCCGTTCAATAAATAACAATAAGACAATCTCAATCCCGAGTCGATAGGGCTCCAGTACAAACATAATTCCGTTGACTTTGTATTACTTTTTTCCTTTGAAATCGAGGACCATCCACGTTATTTGCAACGCAAACGGTCTGTGAATGTATTCAACTCAAAATCATTCGATGTGGAAACATTTATTGTGGTTACAAATGAATTTTTGAACCCAACTCGCGGAAATCCTTTACGCATTACATATTGTTGTTCTTTTCCTTATTGTGTTGTGAAGCGAATCACATTTATTATTTTCCAAAATGAATGTTTTTTTGTTTGTTCAAATTATTATCGGTAAATTCAAACCTAAGTAGTATGCCTGCTTATTTCTTTAAACTTTTGACTACTAACTCATACCAGAACCGGAAGATATGTTTAAGAAACATATCTCCTTTATTTTTTTTAAATAACGAGGTTGGCAAACAAGCGTAGGGCCCGCCTGATGTTAAGCAATAACCGCAGCCCATAGATGTTTGCAATACTAATGGCATTACTCGCACGTTGACGATCTGAAAAAGAGTGGTAATTGTGATAGGGGGAAGGCAAGGGAGGGGTTTGGGCTTTGTTTAGTGGTTGAATACTGACACGCTATTCAAATGCTTAAGTCTTACTTAGCTGTTTGAGTCGTCGCTATCTGTCATTTTTGTATGACTCGTCAAAACGTATGGTATATCGTGTTCTCAAATTTGAGTTTCTTTCGATTATTCAGCTGTGAGTCTGATATAAATTGTAGAATGCGTTTTTTATTTCATTTTATACTCGTAAATTCAAATCATTCCCAGCCTCCTTATTTATTGTAATTCAGTGTTATAGATCCAAAGTCTCGATCCAAACAATCTAATCCGTTGAAATTTCACTGATTTCTTAGTACTTTGGCATCAATGACGCAGTTTGTACTTGCTTACGGGAAATTAGTCAAGTTTTGCATCTGAGCAGGGATTACGTTAATAATTTCCCTCGAGTTAAGCGAACTGAGGAATATTTAATTGTTTCGAAACCTTCTTAAGGAATGTTTTCAGAGTCATATCCTTTATTTAGGTGCGTTTTAGTAAAGTTCTTGGAAAGGTAGGGGTGTAAACTTCTTACAAGTAGTCAGATTTCGACAAACTTCTTGAGTTAGATAATACATATTTAATTTCGCTGAAAATATGATCTACAACGTTACTCAAAGTTTAATTACTAACGGTCGAATAACTACTCACACTCTTGTTTTAAGAATGACATTAATAAATCGATCTCTCATCTGAGATAGAATGTGAGTACACTTTTGCAATGTAATTTTTATTAGGAACAAAAATACCAAGTTCGCTCTCACATTTGAGATCGATTTTTCAATACTGGTCTAACTATCAGCTATGCAATTTTTATATGGCGCGCCTAATTAAGCAGCTCTCAAATTATAGTGTTCATTGGGTCATAATCTTTTCATTTTCAAGTACTTTCCGCTTTGTTGTAATATTTCTTCATGATCTTAAATCGTCTTCGTAAAGGCAATGAGTCTTGTTGATTTAAACAGATTCAAGAGAGGCCTCGGACTCCGCCAGTAGTGCCTATATCTCTATGGGTATCTATTGCGGAGCTGCGTGCGCCAGCGCACGGCAGGCTCCAGCTTACGTGCACGGCCACAATACCAGACGAAGTCGGTCCGGGGGAAAAGTTTGCTGATATCAAGAAACAGACTGTAACTGGTAAGTCTAGGTATTTTATAAGTCAAAGTCCAACAAAATCTCAAAAGTTAATAACAACAGATGTTGTATCCAAATAAAGAATTATTTCCAACCCAATAAATTATTTACACTTTACAAAAACTCATGATTTTTCAATTAATTGATTATGTTTATTAGTGCAAGCTATCAAGAAAGTCACAAATAAATAATTTCAAAAATAAATTATTCAGGTGAAAGCCCAAAGGTTCCAAAAAGTCCAACAAATTATATAGGTACCTAGTCAGACTTCACGTTAAATTATACCTAATTAAACCAGTTATTTCTTACTCGCCGAGATTTTCAAGTAACGTTGGAACAGTTGCGTTGATGACATTTTGTGGAAGTTGCGAAACTTTAAATCAGGAAATTCAGGAACAAACTAATATTTACATAAATGCGAATACCGCGGAAACTTGGCTAAAGTTACTTCCTACTTAGTACCTAGGAGTCTTATTTAATTCTGGTACTAGCATAGAGCTAATGGAATCTTGTACGCGACATAAAGTTTTGAAAGATTCATTTGAGGAAGCATATCATTCAAAAGCTTAAGAAAATTGTATTGACATAGTACAGTTAAGACATGTTGCTTATTTTGTTGGTTTCCAAACTAAAGTTTAATTAACTAAATGTATTGCAATGGTCCTCATAATTTTGAACTGCGAACAAGGCGGCAATTTTTCTGGAAATGTCAAAATAGTTAAGTGTATTGAGACAACAGAGTTGGCGTTTGGCGTCAATATCAGTAGGTCCTATTGTGGGTATTACAATACCGTCAATATCGCAAGTAGCGCGTATACTACAATCCATAATATCACAGTTATTGACGATATCGCGAACAATACCTTTGGATCTTGATAGGCAATAGTGATTCAGTTTGATAATTTAAATCCCCCATTAGTTTCTAAGTTACTCACTTAATTGCAGTTGCGGTGAATGAGCTAAGCGTGAAGAAACCACATTCTGAGACGAGCCACGCAAACGCCACATCCAGTTGCCCACAAAAGTACCCGCTTTGGCTTATCGGCTGCGGCCTGCTGCTCCGTGAGCTCACACTTCAATTAAATTAAACCATATAAGGTTAAACATGGTCACTAGATGAGACACTGTTGCTGAACAGATGCAGCAGTACAGTTTGATGCTTACATTTGAATGCGAAATGATTTGTGTATATTTTCGGGAAACATGTGGCCGCAAAATCGAATCAAATAGGGTGATAGTCCACTTGGTGGTTCTGTGAAGCGGGCCCGCCCGCTTCGACCTATAGAATCGCTTCATTTGTTGTTAACTTGAGCTAAGCTGTTTGAAATTGAGGAAATGATACGATCCCATTGGTCGAAGCAGACGGGCACGCTTGATAGCATGCCTTGGCTGTGCATGGGCCTCCATCCAACTCGCCCGAGTAGGCTGGCTGGGCTAACTGATAACTTAATTTTCCTCGATTCATTAACATAAAACGATCCTATTGGGTGAAGTGGTCCATCTAGTCCTGCTAGCCCGCCCCGCTGATGTTGATAACTGATCTTATAGGACAGATAAGAAGATGCCTTCTTCTAGCAATGGGACGTCAATAAGCTTAAAGAGGTACTTCAATAGCATCAGTGTACCATCTACTTCTTAGTTTAATCTTATACGACTACGAATTTCGCCTATCCCCTATTAAATATTTTGCCCGCCAAGGCTTAGGGTGACTGTTCACTTGGCTGTGCTATGAAGCAGGCCCGCCCGTTTTGACCAAGCTTACCTTGATGGAATTGTGGAAATGAAGTGATCCTATTGGTTGATCCAAGCGGGCCTGTTTCATGCACAGCCAGTTGGACGGTCATCCTTATTGTTCGTAGTTTACATTTTTCTTAAATACCCTTTATTTACACTACTTGTACTAACCTATGTATACTTTTTAAGCTTTCTCGTCTCACTTTCAAGGTAAAATGGTTGTCCTAAAACAGTTTCTTTGCTATATCTTATACAAAAAAATCGCCCAATTAGTATAGATAAACAATTTTGAAATATAATATGAGGAAATATAATGAAAATTATGCTTAAAATTTCATACTTTTAAATTATTATATAAAACGTTAGCGGTTATTCACACGGTTAAACCAGCACCGATAGTTTTCAAACGGTTTACTGACAAAACGTACGTATGTAATAACGGAACGGTGTCGTCTTCTTCGTGTGAATGACCTTTTAGTCAATTTTTTACTGTGTTCATACATTTAATATTATTATGTTAAGGTTTATTACGGTATTTTTATCTTTTTAAATTGATGTTTTCACGACATCGACTCTACTGCAACTACCCTCAAATGTGTCTTTATTTCTTCCTGAGCTTTTGTACGTCAATTATAATGTACCCAATCTGATCTGGTTACATTAACAGGGTTTCACGGATTAACCAAACTATCGCTATTTTCGACATTATGGCTTTAACTTAACGTCTAAATCTGAATAATCCATTGCAATAGATAAAATGTTACCTAAAGTAAAATCAAGACATTAAGCGTGACCGTCTATTTGGTTGTGCTATGAAGCGGGGCAGCCCACTTCGACCAATTAGATTGCTTTATCTTGTTAACGAGAAAAAACCTGGGTGAAGCTTAGGAAATAAAGCGATCCTATTGGTTGAAGCGGGCGGGCCCGCTTCATAGCACAGCCAAGTGGACGGTGACCCTTTATCTAGACATGGGTTTTACTGCCAAAGTTTATCTAGTCAGTAGGCACCTATTGAATACAATAATAACAATAATAAAACTATGTGAATCCTTCTCGCTGTCGCTTTAACTGTCGTCTTATATACCCTATTAGATTATAAGGTCACCATGAAATATTCAGAATCAAGTTATTCGAGAGTAATAAGCACCTATACTCAGTTTTGCTTTCATCTTTATACCTCCATAAATTTAACCTAAACCGTATAACATTTTAGTGGAGCTAACATTTCATAGATATTCTAGTGAAATGATTTATCTCCTCAGAATATTTCATGTTGGTAGGTGATTTTCAAAGTGAGAAAATATTTTGAGAATTCAATTATTGTCTAATATATTTCAGCAAGATATTTTCGATATAATTAGTGTTACGCTGTAAAGCAGAGGTTATGATATTTAATCGTAATTGCCAAGGGGGGATCGACTTGTTTAAGACTATTTAAATAAGATACCTAGATGTTCTTTTGTTTTCTTTTTTTGTGACGTTCCACGGACTAATTAGTAGCATTGGGTCAACTTGGAACCTTCGTTTTTTATATGAAATTATTTATCCACCGACGCTATAGGCTGTTAGAGCTGTCTACATTATTTATTAAACAATTCCATGGAATAATGCCAACAGCTTCCAAGGCCAGTATCAATCAATGAAGAATTTGCATTGTTCGAAGTCGTGAAGGCTCCCGAGAATTTGCATCAAAAGCCGCAAGAATTTTATTTGATTTAAGATTGAGTCGCGGGTGTTTCAACCCTAGGCCATAAGGCCTTATGGGCTTCTGACGCCCTACAGAGAAATATAAAAAGAAACGAGATATTATGCATAGTGATCCACTCGACTCGAAAAGCAATCGTTAGTGGACTTGGAAATGTGGCTCGATCGTAAATGTCAAAACTGACGTATTGCCAACGATTGACAAGTGCAAGTCGAGCGTTATTGGAACGGTAACAAGACTTGGCCCTCTTGAGCGGTTGGAAAGTGAAAAGTTTTTGATAGCTTCTTGCAAACGTACTGATTTACACTGACGGCCGAATCATGACATGCTACTTAAACATTTAAGTTGCACTCACCACGTTTCAGACATCGGTACTTATCAGTAATTTTAAGTCGCGTCATAATTTAGCTTTATTCGAAATGGAGTTACATTTATAGTTAGTATTGGGTGGTACTCGTAGGCAATTGTACGGTGCGGGGTGTGGTTCATTCATCACCTGGTGCGCCACAAAACCTCTCTCAAAGCAGAGGTACCTCAGGAACAGACTTAGACTAATAAAACAGGTATAGTTTGACGGTTAGTTTGACGACCGCTTGGCGCAGTGGTTCGAGCGTAGGCCGCTCGGCTCACTGCACATGGTGGTTGTGGGTTAGATTCCCGCAGGGGCTAATTTCGGAAATGGACTTTTCGTAATTTGCCCTGGTCTGGGTGTCACTGGGATCGCCCCCAGTCCATTGTACGGTAGCCATAGTACAAGCGTTGCTTAGTTTTGGACCATACAGTTGGTGTGTCAGTCTGGCGATATTTATTTATTATTATAATTATATAGTTCTTAAACAAGATTCATCCCCCCCCATATTGGCGTTGAAAGTCTTCCCGCAGCTCTTTACACTGACTATTGTAGAATGTTTATTTGTTAGGCTAAACGATGTGATAAGTTAAGAGAATGTGTATATTGAAGCGAAATATATTTTAAAAATATAGATTAATTTATTTATGTGCTAATGTATAGATGATTATATAAATAATGTAACATAGCAGTTTAGGTGTAGGTGACATCCGTTGTATATCCGTTGTAGCCGACAATCGCTTCTTTTGAACTCGAAAAATATATTTTATATTATTTATAGTTGTCTGAAGTCAGAAAGACTGAATCGCAAGCTGATTCTAGAATGAAGTGAAAAAATAAAAATAATTGTGTTTTATTCAATTAATTTTAATATATGTCTGGTTAAGTAGATTAGAGCGGAATATACCATTATGTTACTTACACGTTTCTTTTGCATATTCTCGAGCCTTTGATAGATAATATTTATGTCATATTAAATATTCCAATACTCTTTTATATTTCGTTGACTATATAGAAACAAACAGATTGGACTCTCCATTAAAACCAGCTCAAATTCAAATCCAAATCGTTTATTTTGTTTAGGCCTACGGGGGCACTTACAAATTGTCAATTTTACATTTTTTTTCTTATATCTACAACCGGATCGGAACGCGACCTCGACTGAGAAGATCCGGCAAGAAACTCAGCGGGCTTGTCTTTTTACATGTATTTTTTCTTATCGCTCGGTACCTAAATCAAACGCTTATATCAAATACGTATTTATTGCAGTATATTCAGCTATAATGAAGTACCTAGTTACATTTACATGACTCACAAGTTTCAAAAGTTTTAATTACTCTACGATCGATTTCAGGTAACACATTCAGTAAACTCTGAACTACAGTTTATACTGTAACGTTACAAGTAATGTACCGTAATACTCTTTCGAGCCCATTGTTCTCTGTAATGTACTCCAAAATGTAGCAACAATTCCGAGAACGGTTGTCATTTTGTAAAGGGATTGAGTTGGAACACGTAAATGAACAGAGCAATTATATACAATTAACTTTTGTAACGTTTGTTTGGTTAAGGATGGAGTAAGTGGATGGATAAGTTTTTACGGGGTAAATGGCGACTCTTGTACGTCATGAGTTTCAGCAAAAAAAAAACAGAAATTATTTAACCGTATAAAAAAGATAATTCGTTGAGATAATTTAGGTAAATTGCTACTAATTTTAAAGTTATTTAAAAAGTGCTTCTCTGTGAGTGTCGTTCAGGAATGAAATGTAAAAACCAATTTTAATTTTCTGTACCGGAAGCGATTGTTGGCAACAGTAATTTTCGTTAGTCCTCTGGCCATTTTAAAATAATATTTATGTACATGGTCATACAATGTGAATGATAAATAAAAAGCTTAATTTAAGCCTGCTTTGTGTTTTAATTTCAGGTCTCATTTTCCCTGTCTTTATGAAATGTATGTTAAGTTATGTTTACAGAAAAACGTCATGTGATTTCGGTTCCAATACTCGGAATCCGACTATGTAATTAATTTATATTATTATAAATATTGTTTAGTTTTTTTTTTCAATTTAAACGTAATTTGGGATGTTTAAGAAGGTATTTCATACATAAACAACCAAATAATGTTTTCGCTGGACACAACGTGGGCGAGATCAAAGACAAAGTCTCCGGCATGTGTCTCTGTACAAAAGAAACAAGCAAAATAAAGTACAAAGGCACAAAGCAAACATAATAAAATTCAACGTTAGAATGTACGTAACAAGGCACTGGGGCGGAGCAAGTTATCATATTACTTTGTTTATTATCTCTTGGCGTTCAAATAAGTATATACCTACTAACTTCTGAAAGCTTAAGTGGAATTACATCTATTATAATCGATATCACTAGACAAAATATCGCGCACCAGGCGTATTTTTACGGATAACTTATGTCTCGCATTGCATTTTCTACGACCTGCAAGCAAACTTAGTAATAAACCAACAAGATTTTCAAACAAAGACGACGATATAAGAGTTTTACATACATTTCACCAGCATCACGCAAGCCAAAAACAACTTTACCTTGCGAGGAAATCTGAAAGGAAATTGCTAAGGAACTCGATTTTCTGTGCTTCTTTCTGTGTTCAACATGAGTAGGGGTACACTCCCATCGAGATACCTGTATTTATAGTAAGTACGTAAACAAAAAGTGTTACGTTGGTATTCAAACGATGGAATAGTACACTTCCTGATTTGTTTACATACATCTTGCGTTAGGTATGTAAGTAATATATATAGGATCCTCCTTATTACTAGAATCACAGGGTTGATTGAACAAGATATTCAACTTCAGCATAATTTGTAAAGTAAAAAACCGTTCATGACACTTTTTCGAGAAACTGATGTCTAAATTTGATCCAAGTATTTTTTAAATTTGACTTTATATGATGGGGTCTAGAATTGTATCCAGTAAAGATAAGTGCACTTTATTATATAATTAGTGTGCTGTCGTCAAAAGTAGATAGAATACTGTGCGTGCACCAATGAATACTTTTGCTATTGGACTATCGACAGTAGTGAAAGCTGTAATAAATGCCCGATTTTTGACTTCCTCTCATACCAGATAAGATGGGATCAGACTTCAGAATAGCTATCTTGTTATTATAATTATGTTATGCCTATAGATAATCTCTAGTTGTCACGGAAGTGTGACAGTTGCTGTTGTGACAATATCAGCGGAGGCGTTGAGTCTTTCCAGAAAAGGTGAGTTGTGTTTGCGATACTGTATAAAATAATTTATTCCTTTGCACATTAGAATAAAACTTACTTGACAAATGAGTAAAGTAGCTAAGTACCAAAGATTATCTAATATTTTGCAATTGATTCGGACCTTTCATCACACACAGTGTTTTGTTTTTTCTTCTAAGATTTCATCCTCAAAACAACCTCAACATAAATATTGTTCTTTTATTAATACAGAAACAAACATGATGATTATTTTTATGTTCACTCGCTAAAATCAAAATATTTATGAGTGTCCTGAAAGTCGGAAGAATCCAGCTTACGTAATATCCCTGCGAGGCATCGATCGTCGAACGATGAATAATTCATCCGAGTCGCACTGTCTTGTTATCGTTCATAATTCGGATTGCACCCTACAATAATATACCGACCCATTACTTGATAAATTATTACTTTATTGGAAAAAATGGGGAATAAATAAATCCATTACTGCGCTGTAAGTGTCATTGGTGTCTTTATCCAATGATTTCGAATGAAAAGAGTTTAATACAATGTTTAATAAATTCCTGCCAAGTTCCTATATTTGGAGCTTATATGATCAGTATATCTATGCGACTATTTACTAGACCTATAAGACTTCACAAAAGTAGATGACGACAGATAATGGCAATTTCATATTTTGTATGTTATAATATCATTGGGGAACTTATCCTTAGTTGCGAACAAATAACCAAACAATAAGATATTAAAAATACCAAGATTAAACTAGGAAAAAACTTTTCCTCTAATTAAAATATCAAATTGTCGCGGTCTTCCTAACTACCGCCTATCTGTTAAGTTCTTAAGTTTTAACTACCCACGTAATAAAATATGATGTCATCTAAATCCTTGGCTGTGTTAGAGAATATTATTATTAATCAAAGGAAGTATAGAATATAGGAAATATAGGAATATTTTCATTTCGTTCAATTACATTTTTTTGTACCTACACAATTCTCAGTGTTTCTTGACAACAAGTGTGGATCCCAAATCCTATCTTCACCCGTAGACTGGTAACACCATAGAAACGGGTTATAAAATACATCTGTGACCAACATTACTATTTTGCAGACAGACGAAAGCGCGTTCCGGACCAGTGTGCACCAACCTTTTACCTCAACAACTTTTGCGGAGGTGTTCTGAAATCGAATTAGCGGCCCTATAATTTTCATCTTCTGAATAATAATCGACTTTAAGAAAAGCTTTCAGGGGAAACTTTTTAATAGATATTGCGTAATCATGTTTATCTCGTTTCCTTGATTTTATGTGCTGTGTTAAAATTTCCTGAAAATCGCAAATATCCGTAGGATGAGTGCACGGTGATAGAGCTTAGCCGTTGCCAAGCGACTACAGCTCGTATACTAGGCTAGCTCTACCGGAGTAGTATCACCCTCTCACGGAAGATCGGCGTGAAGTAGCTATTATAGTTACGTTTCGCACGATGAGCGAGAGAGCCAAAAGACCAACACTCATGTCTCCTTAACATCAGCTGGATTGTACGCTTGTTTGCAGACTTTCTCATATGAAAAAAAAATATATTTAACTTCATGCGCATATTTCTCAAAGTGGTAGGCAGTGCACTATTGTAAGCACGCTGGAGTAGTGTTGAGAAATAACAGGGATGAGAGCGAGTCAAGCCAAATCCCGAATACTTTTTATTTTACCGGTTCCAAAAGAATAAGTCCATTGCAATTTAGAGAGTCACTTGCAGACTGTGAATTGATATCTACTGTTGCTTAGTTCTTTATAAGGACTTCATAAACAACATAGTATTCTTGTGTACAGTTGAATCTTACTTAATTGTATGTCACTTGATTTATAAATCATACCCTCGTGTACATAACTAAGTTGGTCCCCTTCAATGGAAAATCAATTTTCTACAGCTTCAGCATGAGATTGCGATGCCATTAATCATTAAACGATGTCACGCTTAGCTCGGTGACAGGCTCCCGAGGAATAATTAGCAATTTTGTAAAAAATTGAATCGATATTGAAAATCAAGTGGTTTTCAACGTTATTTTAATATAAATACTACTTCTTATAGTGGCAGTGGGCTAGCCATATTTCGCGAAGAACCGACAACCGCTGGGGTAAACGTGTTCTTGAGTGGAGACCTCGACTCGGCAAGCTTAGTGTAGGACGCCCTCCGACCAGGTGGGATGACGATCTGCGAAAGACTGCAGGCAGATGCTGGATGCGGCAAGCTGAAGACTGGGCGCTATGGCGCTCATTAGGGGAGGCCTATGTCCAGCAGTGGACAATTATAGGTTGATGATTGATTGATTGATTGACTACTTCTTACTGATTTTTTTATAAGTCTTAATAGCAATAATTCGTAACTCAGCGAGTTGAGCCGGCACCGATAATTTCTAGACATTATAGGCCCGTAATTATAAATGGATCTCAAGTCTGAGAGTAGTCTTGAGTATGCTTTGGCACGTCATTTTGTACTGGAATGACATTTCCAAGATCGCTCTCAGACTTGAGTTCGATCTATTAATACGTGCCTTACTGTATCTTAATGTCAAATGAGAACCTACGGCTATTATTTGTAAAAAATGTGCACAACGGAGTGGGCTTCTTCGTGTGAATGACCGCATAAGTAGGTAGATTTATTAAAAAGTTTGTTATCTACGTCAAACTATTAGTTTGACGACCGCTTGGCGCAGTGGTTCGATCGTAGGCCGCTCGGCTCACTACACCGAGTGGTTGCGGGTTCGATTCCCGGCAGGGTAAATTTCGGAAATGGCCTTTTCGTAATTTCCCCTGGTCTGGGTGTCACTGGGATCGCCCCCAATACGTTACCCATAGTACAAGCGTTGTTTAGTTTGGGACCATACAGTCGGTGTGTTCGTCTGGCAATATTTATTATTAGGCTTTGATTTGGAAAAAAATACTTATTTTTCATCAATTAGTATTGAATAGGTACCTATGCATTTTGATACCGGGGAGATTTTAGTTCCTTAGAATCTCACATACCCCAGTCCTTAGGATTAATATTTTTAAAAATAAAACATCTATAATACAAACGAATAAGTAGGTAGGTAACTGTAATTTTATTATTGTCACATTTCCGAATAGCATTTCCTGCGCCCCGTGCATCTGTTCTTTCCAGCTTGAAGAAGAAAACAGATCGCGAAACGTTTTTATTAAAAAGTAACATAGCATAAGTTTGCATGACTAACAAAACAGGCCCGAGTGAAATGCAAAACATTTTCCAAGATTTCAATTAAGTATTTATTTATAATTTATCGTTTTGGAACGGCATTCGGAAAAATAAGAAAACCATGAACGTAGGAATTACCTAGGTCGGTGGGTATACCAACTTACAGGTTTTTTGGGATTGACACTCTATATTAAAATGTAATCAGAATAAGGATTGCAAAGTCAGCAAACCAGCGTACGTCCCGGCTGATGTTAAGCAGTTACCGTTGTCTATATACACTTGCAATACCAACAGCATTTCTCGCACGTTGCCGACTTAAAGGGGAGTGGGATATAGGAAGGGTGGTCTGTTTTTTTATTTAATGACAGGTTTGACCTTTGATAAAATTTATCAAAGGGTTTGACGGCAGCCCGTACTGTCAAATTCATTTTAATTTTGATTGTTCTCCATTTTGTTGTTCCAAAGTGGACAGGCCCTTTTTTGTATTATATTTTTATTAAATGTGTTTGTTTTGCTATTTGTTACTTGACACTGGCGAAATACCTATTAAGGCTAAAGCGCCCATCTAGCCCGCGAAGTTCGATTTTTTTGAGCTCTTTTAGAAATTTTTCAAAATCTGACTATAATAAAAGACAAATTTTGTAATTCGCGGAAAAGACCGTGTGCAGTGCATTTATTAATATATCCAACTTACTCTAAAACATTTCAAGAACGACAGCTATCCAGATAATCTGGCAATTTTTGTATATTTAGTGATTTACTAGTATCATATCCACCGTGATAATATTTAGAGTAAAATAAATGTATTAATAAATGCACTGCACACGGTCTTTTTGGCGAATTATAAAATTTGTCTTTTATTATTGTCAGATTTTGAAAAATTTCTAAAAGAACTCAAAAAATTTGAACTTCGCGGGCTAGACAGGCGCCTTCACCTTAAGCTGGGTGGGCCATAATTTTAAAGAAAGAAAAAGAGGATTGTTTTAGTTTTGGAGGCCGCACTGGTCAAATTATGAATACCTGATGTTTTAAATACTTACTTAGGTATACTTATACCTAAGTCTCGTTTCCAACTGTTTGCTACCTGTACTTAAGTAAACCAGTAAATTTGAATCCTCCTATGCCATAAAGTATAACTTCATTCATTGTCCTATTAACGACGTAGATACATTCATTCTGTCATGGAGCACGTTGTTCTAGAACACTGTGTACCCTGTGCACATAGTACGCAGGGTACACAGTGTACTGGTTGTAATCCCAAGGCGGCGCGGGCGTGGCACAGCACACTGAAGCAGAAAGCACTTTGCCACGATGTGGAAACGTTCCGTTCCTAACCTTCCCATTGCGTCTTACGCTGACGACTTTTCAAAAGGATTTCACTGTCATTTAACTAACAAATGTCTCGTCTGAAAAAGAAAATTGTTATCCAGCTTTGATCTCTTTTGTAACTGCATTAAAGCTCTAATTATTAATTATTGCAATGTATAATGTTTTTTAAATAGACATCAATATGTTCTACAAATTTTAATCTTGCATTGATCGACTAACACCTCAAAACTGACCTGATAGATAGACAATAAATATACATATAATAATATACTAGATGAAACAGAAATGGTATTCTCTTTGCAACTTAACTTTGTAAATCTAAAACTATCGGCTTTGTGGGACAGTTGCAGTACTAAAGGTTTTGTAGGTTTATGAAATCTGTCAACAGCTATATCCCTGTAACACCTTTTGTTTTTTAAGTTTCCTCCCAAGCTGATAGTTTAAGAACTACCTACAAAGTTAAGTTTTCGAAAAAAAAGTGTACCCTTTCTGTTTCAACCTGTATATTTTACCTAATAGAAACCCTAAAATATCACAAATCGAATCGGGAATCGACAATTAATGCGGTAAATTGACAGCCATCAAATACACTCAAATCAGTCGATTAGTTTCTAGCTGTCATGACGTCAGCTAGTTCACTTGACGGCCAAATCGTACAACATTACAGATATATTACCATTACAATTCCATGGCTCACAGGTCACAGATGTATCCGTGGAGGTATTAAATTTAAAAGGTGATCTTCAAATTTTGTTCCTTGGACGATATTAAAAAGTGAAATAAAATCTCAACGAAAACAATATTACGAAGTTTAAAAGCGAACTCTGCTAAAAGTTTTCTTACTCTGGTAATATAGCTCCTTCAAGTAAATCCTGTTTAAACTTGGGATTTGTCCGGGGTATCGTTACATTAGGGTGAAGTGAGGATTTCCGGGCAGGTACAGGTGTCCCGCCAGAGGGCGCTTGATGAAAACACTTTAAATATAAGGAAAACTTGTTTCACAGGCCGGGAGAGCCCCGCGACGCGTGCTTGAGGTAGTTAAATCAAACAAAAGCCCCTTTTAAGGGAATGTAGGGTACAAATCTGAGGGAAGTTGGGCCGCGGAAAAGAAAAATAGCTCTCTTTTCGTGATTTTCGGGTGTTGTGGCTTTCATCAGATATTGAAGGTATTTTGTTTTGTTGATGACTTATTTAAATACAGTGTAGTAGCCGTGGTTTAATACAACAAAGCGTACATCAAGGACCTGCTAATTTTGTTGAATACCTATTACCAAAATATTGAACTAATTTATCGGGTCTCTATTTTTTGACAGCACACGATGCTCATACGAGGGTTATGATTTGACAAGTGGGTAAGATAGGTATTTTTTATGAGATAATGAAGAAGTATTTTACTGAAAATAATTACGGGATTGTAACTACTTTTCACCGAAACTCCAGTATTCAATAATTCTTGTAACATAAGATAAGATACTAATTTCGGACAACTTTCGACTTATACTCGATCATTTCTTGTAAGTTTTAATTACTTCGGCACCAAGTTATTACTTTACCGATACGCGAAGTTTTTAGCGAACATTCTATGTATTTATTTGAGCTTAATACTACGTTTATTTGCAGGTAATTGCAGACAATCAACAATTTATGGCATACTGAGGGAATATCATAAACACGTATTTTATGTATAACTAGCTGTACCCTGCGCGCGTTGCTACGCTGTCAAAGATTGGTCGTACCAACTCAGAAACCTTTGTGGGCTCATGCACAACACTTTTCTGAAGATGACATGATCAAATCCATAGTTTACGATTCTATAAAGGACACACAGACAAACATTAATTTTTATATATGTAGATAGAAAAGTCAGCGAATAAGAATACTTGATTTTAAGAATTCAAACGCCGTAACGCCGTTAAATAATCCTGTACTTTACGACGATCTTCTGTGGGACTACCCGTAGTACTACCCCGATTGAGCCAGCCCATAATTGAATTGTAGTCAATTACCTACAGCTTGGCTCTCCACTATCAAGGTTAGCTTTTGCAAGCGTGGTTTATGGATGGCCCAAAAGGTATACCTGGGCTCGATTCTGGGTTATCAGGATAAAAAATGAAACAACTGACAACCTACAGTGATAGTACCTACCTACTTAAAAATAATAAATAAATATCGCCGGACGAACACACCAACTGTATGGTCCCAACAAACTAAGCAACGCTTGTTCTATGGGTACCGTACAATGGTTTAGGGACGATTCCAGTGACACCCAGACCAGGGCAAATTACTAAAAAGCTTTTTCCGAAATTTACTCTGACGGGAATAGAACCCGCAACCACCCGGTGCAGTGAGCCGAGTGGCCTGCGCTCGAACACACTGCGCCAAGCGGTCGTCAAATTGTATAAATTTTCAAATTATATAATTTCTATTTGAAAAAAGAATTATCCAACGTAATGAAAATAACAATGTACCGAAGGACAGAGTTTGGCCCTCTATAACTAAGTTTATACGAGAGTTTGGTCCTCCGCCGGTTGTGTGTGAAGCGCTATTGGGGCTGAAACTTGTTCTACCTACTTTGAGATAGATCACATCGAGGCCCTAGTATGGTGTAAGCTGAAATGGTTATGCAACGGCACGGCTGACACGAGCAACTGGGGATAATGACCCCGTACCCGAACCCTTATCAACGAAGTGTTGGGCTTCTGACTCAGTCATCATATGAAATACAGCTATTACAGCCACACAACGCCGAACTTCTGTGAGAATATGGTACTACCCTGTTCGAGCCAGCCCATATATGAGCTGAAATCAGTTGGCTGCAGCTTAGCTTGGTTAAAATGAATGAATATGAAAATTAATCAAAGGCCTATCGCCTTCAAGGACTTAGTAAAAAAGTAATGGCCGATTCCAGACCGTATAAGTAAGTCATAAAAACCAATGGGACATAAATATTTCATTTTTTTTGGCTGTTACAATGAAAGCGGGCGAGTGCGAAGAGATAGCGCCCATACCGACAATTTTACGACGTGAGTGATGACGCTGAATACACAATCAAATTGAACGTGATGTCTTGGGAAGTCAAGACGGATGAGAAGAACAAACTTGAAGCAATAGTAAAGCAAGTATTAAGGAGATACCTCGTTTTAACCGCACAAATACTCTCTTTGAGCTATAAAAATATAGGTATCTGATATATAAAGGCTGAAGGTTAATAGAAATGCGGAAACGATAAAATAATGTGAAATAAAAAAATGCCCAATCACTCTATCAAAGTAAATTGCAATATGATCTTACTGAACAAAACCCATAGAGAAAACATCATTAGACTATCATAGTGCGAGTAATGGCGACAAACTATAGCATTTTGTGACTTATTCCCACTCGGATAAAGCCATTGAATACCAATTAGTGTATGTGATAAGTACCTTACTTTTGAGAAGACCTTCTAAACTCTATCAGAGTCACGCAACCCACGCTTGTTAGAGTTCATAAATGAAAAATATCAGTATTATTCGATTGGGCGACCCTTTACGTGAGCTCGTTTATATATTTGCTCTCTCTGCGATACTGCTGTTTCAAAGAGCAATAAGTATACTAGGAGCCAGTAGAGTTAATAATCTAAAGGTATTTTCTTTAAACTAACGGGCAGTTCTTTTATCGCGAGTATCAGCAAAAGCAATGTCTTAAGAACTTACAAAAGTAAGGCTGAAATTTGTTTCTTTTTTTCACAATTTTAGCTGTTGCTATTACTATATTTATTTATGAATATTGAAACTGGCTGTTATTTAACTGAATTATTAAAAATAACATTATTTATAAAAATAAACCTATATAACATAGTCTCTGTAAGGAGAAAGCTTCAAATGATAAAACTAGTATTTTGTTTATTTTGGAAGATATTGATGTAAGCTAATATAAATGCCAGACAAATAAAAACTATTTATATTACTGTGTCTACCTCCTTGCCTCTATTGTATGATCTAAGCTTTAAATGCAAGCCGTGCAGTCTGGCTTCTTCTAACCGTGGAATCAGCCAAGTTTGATTTTTCAATAAAAGTTTCACTGTTATAAAGAAATAATTCTTAAAACTTTCACGGTAGAGTTTTCAAAGCACTGCTAGAGCTAACAATATTATATCTTGTGGGAATTAGCAAGCTCATAACAATATTGATAGCGGTAGAGAATATTATGGTGACTCAATTGCAATATCAAAGCCCTAACAGAATCAAATTATTTTAACTAATAGGGTCTCTACGTGTTAGATCTATGTCAAAATAACGAGATATTGTTAATGTTACAATTCCAAAACTAAAAACTTTTGGTACCTTATATTGGCTTGGGGGTTTATCCCATTGGTACCGAAATTTACAAAAAGCATATGGTGTTTATAAGAATATGTGATTTCATGTTATTTAAATTGTAAACTCTATTATCCAACGAATCCCACTAAAAATATAATTTCAGACTGCACCGAACTGATTGCGTCAGTCTCGATATATACAGAGTGTTTGTGTAAACACTTCATAGATATAATTATATTGGGGGCTCATCGAACGGCTTTGAATTGAATTAGAGCCGCAGCAGTGCTGCCCTCTATAATACACAGATTACCAACATAAATCAACCCCTCCAATGGCGAACTTTGAATGGAATCCTTCTGTTACTTAAAATTATTATTAGAACTGATTTCGCTGAACCCATCCGGGTTTAACAATGGCGTTCCATTAATAGAATGAATGATTAAATGTGGATTGTAATTTTCTGTATAATTAATGATAATGATGATATTTGAATGGTGTTCACAATGTGTCTACTGTGATTCATTAGTCACAATCATTTTAACATATATGTCACGCTTCAGTTGATGTCTTTAAGAATATTTTTATAAGGGGTTTGTTAGACTGATATAAAACTAATAAATTGTAACGCAGAAGGCGTAGTTTGGAGTTACCTACAAAATCCAACATGAGGTATAATTACCGCAAACACTGGGGCTATTGTCACATTCTATACCATGCTTTATAATTTGTTAAAGTGGAAGGAATTAGGTTTTGCATGTCGCTATTTTTGATCTACATACCACAAAAATCTGGAACAATTCATGCTTAAAACTAATACCAGCCGTTCGCTCGCACAAAACATTCCTAGCGTTCAGTATTTCACTTTTTGTTCAGAATAGAATTGAAAATGCTTGCTCGGGTTATCGAGTAAACCATGCATACTTGCAGTGGAAACGATGGCGTAACGGTCGTCTGCTGAATTACATTTCTTGGATTCGATTCCCATCACCGATATTTACTTACACTACAGAATTGATTACAGCCCCCTCTTCGTGCAATTATTTACTGTTAAGACTTTCGGAATTGTTCGTATTCTTGTAAAAACAATATACTAGAATTGTGAACCCCTTTTAAGGTCAACTCTGGTGTCTGTGTTTTCCGCCAGGTTGGAGGCAAGACGGTGATCACCGGACTTAACATCTTAATGTTCTCTAGGAAGTACTTGTACAAGTTGATGATGCAACGCTGACAAACCAGAAGTGTTTTAGTATTTGTTCTCAAATTTTATAACTTTATTTTTATCATCGAGACAGATATAATATAATTATTATCAACAAAACTTTCAACAATTTTCATAAAACATCACATTTTCATACAAATATGCCCAACAATAGCATGATATTGTCGGGAAGCGATTTTGTCAGGCTCGGACACGGACGCGTTTTCAATAATAACAAAAAAGCAAGCGAGTCCCGTCGTCGGTGAATAGGCGGCCGCAATGAGACGCTTATCGCGCTATCTTTTTGAGTAGAGACACAAAGCGCGCAATAACTCGTGCCGCCGGCTCTCGTTCTGGGCGGTGCGCCTCGTAATCAAAATTCCCCGGTTGTTTATGTTTTATTTTCGTATTTAATCATCTCTACATTTTTCTAATTAAGGTTCCATGGTCTTAATAATGAACCCTTATACGATCATCCAGTCCGTCAATCCGTCCGTGCGTCCGTCTGTTCTTCCGTCCGTCCATCTGTCTGTCCGTCCGTCCCAGTCAGTCACAGTGCTCTAACTTCTACTGTCTTTGTTTAAAGATTGCTAACACTGTGAGGTAACCACATTACCCCGTGAGCCCCTCCAACTAAGCTCAATAGTTTGATGGATGGCGTTTAACCCGAGACATGTCTGTTGAGTGCGGGCTCTTCTAACCACAAGGCTGATAACGCTTTCATCTTTACATAATTTTTAATCGTATCATGATATTATTATTGATGATATGAAGAAGAAAGCATTATTTTGGTACAGTATAAATTAGTACCTACTCTGGAAGATCTTAAACTCTACATAATGAAGCAGTAGATAAATACTTTATTACGAGCGCTATGAATAATAAAACGAAAGCTCTTTTTGCAGATTATTACTCAGTGTTGTTAAGCTCTGCAACATAAAAAATCTATAAAATATGAACAACGTAAACAGGCGGGCATCTGTTCACTGTCTCATGGAAATCATAAAATCGATACAAAATATGAGCAGCTAGCGTTGTATTTCGTTAAACCTAAGTATGTATTATGAACCCCTAGTACCCGCGGATTATTTATATTTTATTCTTATGGTAATATTGGCGTACTTATTGAGGAGGACAGGGGGTAGAGCTGTATTTCATTGTGCGTGGGTCTGATGGGTCAAATTTTAATTACAATTATTAATTGCAATTTAATAGAACATTGTTACACAAGGGGTGAAAGTGACTTATTTAGTCCCGAGACGGGGTTTGGCGCCCGAGCGCAGCGAGGGCGCCAATAGTTCGTGGGACAAAAAAAGTCTTTCACCCGAGGTAAACACTGTGCTTTTCATTACGAATACAAGGAAAGTAAAAACAAAAACAGGAATCAGCTAAATAAATAATACAATGCAGTATGAATAATACTCTACAACTCGAAAAAACAAATGAAGATCGGATTGCCGCCTATTTTAAAAGCCTAAAGTAAAAGTAGCAGTAAAAGTGGCAGTAAAAGTAGCAGTGAAAGTAGCAGGAAAAGTAGCAGTAAAAGTAGCAGTGAAAGTAGCATAAGTAAAAGTAAAAGTAGCAGTATAATTAGAATTAGAAGTAGGCCGGCCTGGTTGAATAGAAATGTCAAAATAGAACTAGTTTATTTTTAATAATTTGACAGCTGTCAGTTGAAAGCGATTCTCCCGGGCCGGAAAATTATTACTTTCAACCCGCTCCTCAGGCAACTTCAGACCTACTTTCAGAGTATGAGTAATGAAAAAAACTATTTCCAGATAAGATACCTAATGAAAAACTGCAAGGAAGAAGCAACCAGAACCCTATTAGGCCAGGGTGGACTATGCTTTAATCGCATAACCGCCCAGCTGCTTTAGAATAGTCAGCTGAATACAACAGCGGTAACAACAGGAAGCCACCACACTTCAGTTTATTACGGCGCGGATGACGCGCGGCTCGACGTGAAGCGACGCACATTTTCCGATCTATTGTGTGGTGGGCACAGCCATCACGTCCGCCCCAGATGTGTGCCGGTGTCTGTACGTGCAACACCCTATATAAAGGTTCCTTTGGATTGTCAATCGGATCAAGTTCTAATGAAAATATATTGAGAAAATGCATTGAGGGGAAGCCCGTGCAACTGTATGATTAATTATTATTCCTATACCTACGTATTTGTAATATGTAACCCATATCATCCCGTAACTTAAGTACACACGTCCTATATTTGCATTCCCATGTTTACATAGGTTTGAAACCGCCAAAGTACTTGGATAAGTCATACGTAATAAGTCAAGTGTGTGTTTATTTAGGCTTTATAATAGTTAAGTACAACTTGAGAAATTAGTGTTTCGCCACTATCGTATTTCAGTGAAGAGTGTCTGTTTCAAATCTGTTTTACTATTTGTAATGACTCTATTATGGTTATATGGTAAGTATGTTATGAAGGTTTTAAATAAAGCAATCGCAAAAATTTGCAATTTTCAATAATATTTTTTGGATTATCAGATACTCATTTCTACATCTTACATTGCTACATCCGGATATCCGGATATCTCAATTTCATTCACCCAACTCCGTATCATTTTCTTAAGTAATCGTATGATAAGCGATTTAGAATCATAATATTTAGCACTTTAGGTATACATTTCTAAAGCTATATTCTAAAATAATATACCCGTATATCCGGATGTCTCTATTTCATTCACTCATCTCCATATCATATTCCTTAAACGGCAGGTAGAGCGGAACTACATACATCGTATATTTACATAACGACAGGTTTGTTTCGTTGCCTCACGTTGCAACATGTTGTTCAAGCTTCTTAGTTTTCATATTTTGTGTTGCTCTTTGTGCATGTTCGACAAAGACTTTATAACGAAAATAGGTATGTATAATAGTACTACTATAGTAGAAAACGTAACTAATCTGTTTTGAAATGTGCAGTTGGTGCCAATTCCTGTGTCAATATCGGTAAGCAGAGAATTATTGGTTTCCCATAAGATATGTCAATAAAAATGCGCTCAGACATTTTAAAGAGTGAACTTACGAAAAAACAAAACAAGCATACTTTCGCACCTAATCTATATAAATTAATCTCTATTTCCTTGGGCTTCGCGTAAACGGATGAAACATTTTGCTAATTCGTTTTTGTCGTGTTTATTATTGTTAGGAGAAGATTCTTATGAAAGAAAAAAAATATAAATTTGAGCGGAACAATTCGAATTCAATATTCAAAGTTAAGACAGGACAACGTCTATCTGGTCAGCTAGTAGTTAATTAGTGGCACTCAAGCTTAGGAAGCTTTTACTTATTTTAGTGTGCAGTTTGTAATCTGTGATAAGGGTTAGTGACGTCAGCGCCAAGCAAGTCGGTCGAGTAGAGTCTGCGGCGTGCGCTTGCATAACAATATCAGCTTATACGCGAGCCTAGATCATCGGCCTGACCTATTTCTTACTAGGACAGTGACTAAGGCAGGTTGTTTCAAAGGTCCGAAATAATAATGTGTGTTTGGATCACTATCAACAACGGTAAGTGACAATACAGGTACCTTTGACAAGTGTAAATAATACATAAATTCAAAACATGGAAGGGCAATAAACGGCTGCTTTATTGAGACGCCAGCCGACTTCAAACTGTTATGTTTACCTCTCCAATGAAGAGTAAAACTAAACAGTTTCTATAGCTAATCTGAGCAATGTAATAATATGATCTTTGCAATATTTTTTTTTATAACAAAATGTTTCACAAAAGTTGTTAAAAGAGATACTACCAGAATCATGTGTTTTCCTTTTTTTACTGTGAACTAGCTGTACCAGCGACTTCGTCTGCTTGGAATAGTGTTACACTCTTGAGGGTAAAACTTTTACAAACTTTGAATGTCATATTTATTTATATCGAATTAACAGCCTAAATAAATACTTTCAAGTTTCTAGCTCTAAAAATGAAAATACGTCCATACAACTTTACATCCCCCCTTTCAACTCCTTACAACCATTTTTTGCATTAAAAGGTAGCATATGTCCTTTCTCAGGCTCTAGACTATGCCTGTACCAAATTTCATTTAAATCGGTTGAGAAGTTTTGGCGTGAAGCGCGACAGACAGACAGACATACAGAGTTACTTTCGCATTCATAATATTAGTAAGGATTGTGAATTTTACGCTCGCTTTCCAGTTTTAACTCTTTCCTATTTAAAAGTCTAGAAAGTGGAATGATATAATACAGTAGGTAAACTCAACTAATGTCTAAACACCAACACTCTCTAAAGATGGGAGTACCTAAACCCAATTCTTTTAGAGCAGTATTCTATTTCACTATCCTCTAATCAAACTTTACGATACCTCTCTCAAGACGTTTCCTATCTCTTGTCTTTTTCTACCACGTACTAAAAAAGACTCTACCTACTTGTACATAGATATGAACTACTTTAGGAGAAACACGAGTCCAAATATACGATATCGCGTGTACTAAAGATGTTTCAGCATGTGACTTAAGGAAAACGACGCTCTAATTGTAATTTTTCCGGAAAACCTGACATTTAGAGGGTCCACACGCCCCTAAATGAGGGTAAGTGGGATACTTAATACACTTTAACTTAACATTTAAGTCGGTAGGAAGTTTTATCTAGTTGGTTAACATTTATAATGCAGCCAGAAGATAAGTCGATGTATGTAATAGATTATGTAACATCTGTCACCATGGTGAGTCCACGTCAATTTGGACGTTGGATAAAAATGCCACTATCCCTTGGCGATGTGATTAAAACTTCAGCTTTTCAGCTCAATCACGGGATCGATTCCCGTGTGTGGTAAGGGCATAAATGATTACGTACCAATTTTTCCGGGTCTAGGTGTAGCTGGAATAATTTCCTGTCCATTTTATATTGCCTAATATGAATAAACAATGATAATCAATATCGCAGACTGACACACCGACTATATGATCCTAAACTAAGCAACACTTGTACTATGGGTACCGTACAATGGACTGGGGTCGATCCTAGTGACACCCAGACCTGGGCAAATTATGGGCCATTTCCGAAATTTAGCCCGACGGAAATCGTTCATATTTATGTCCATGTCCTTTCGTATCCACTGCCAAACATTGGCAGGAACACAGGACTCCCGTAGACCTATAAAGAAAGTAATTTAATTACAAACAGTAGGACCAGACCCCGCCATACCGGAGGTCACTCTAATATAATTACACCGGTGATGACCTCATCATCCCGCCCCGACCTTTGTTTCATACACCCTGAAAGGTTATCTGCGGGGCGACATTGAAAAATTGATACAGACGTGACCCCATTCTCGTTGGGGTCAGCGTTACTGGAGGTTCTGTTTTTGGGCGCATCCGGCGTTGATTCGTTTATTATTACATCCTAATGCATCGTAATTAGGGATGAAAGAAAACCCTTATTTTAGCTTCATATTTCGAGAGGAGTGTTTTTTTTGCTTTTGTTACAGGATACCTATTTTCTGATGAAATTGGTTTAAATGGTTACGTTTCTATTGGTTTTTGATGCCTTTAATTAATGTGAAATAAATAGTTAGGCATACTTTTTATATTGGCAGGAAAGAGCGGTCACTTAGTAAAGATACATTAAATTGTGTTGTATGAAAGTGTTGCGACAATGAATAAAGATAACCCTTCAATCGCCTATTTTGTGTCCTATACCTAAACATATATTATTAGAGACAATTTCATTACATACTTACCTACATTTCGCTAATCCTTCCCCCACCTTTCTCACCCCTTTGTCCCTCCCCCCTTCAGATCGACAAGGTGCGAGTAATGCCTTTAGTAGTAGAAATGTAAGCGCCTATAGCTTAACGATGCTTGCAATATCTCTTAAGCATAAACAAATAAATGAGAATAGAAAAATTTAAAAAACTAAATAAGCTCTCCGACCACCATGTCGGAGGAAAAGCGGCAGGTTGTGCTCATATAGAGCACAATCACTTTAAAAATATATATATATCTCTTAAGCACTACCTAATCGTAGTCTATAGATATAAGCTACAGTAACTGCTTAAGATCGGACGGGTCGACCGCTTGTTTGCCTACTTTGTTAATAAAAAACATAAAGACATGCATTTTAAAATCCTGGACGGCAAACTGCGGGGCAATAACTTGACAAACGGAAATTGAACGTCGCATGTTGCAGAGCCAACACTGTGTCGCACTACCCGCTGCAACTTTACAGTACTGACAGTACCCTGGTCCACTTCCGCCCAAGTTCCAGGAAGAGTAAATTTTAATCGTTTATGTAGAGACTTGACAGTTCTCGCTGCGCTTCCTAAATAATAAATATCGCCAGACTGGCTCACCAACAGTATGGTCCCAAACCTAGCACTGCTGGTACTATTGGTACCGTACAATGGACTGGAGGCGATCCCACTGACACCCAGACCTGGGCAAATTACAAAAAGGCCATTTCAGAAATTGGTCCCGGCGGGAATCGGACCGCAACCACCATGTGCAGTGAGCCGAACGGCCTACGCTTGAACCACTGCGCCAAGCGGTCGTCACATGTATGGTAATATGAATACAATCTTGGTTTTGCGAATCATCGCCGTATCTTTAGACTTGATTATTTTTCCTCATGGGTCATGGATCACTTGAAGTTTATGTAGTCAAAAATATATATATCCGTACTAAATTATTATAAAAAAAATACGAAATAGGTACTGAAATACGATAAATATTTAATGAAAACAGTTGCCCATATAAAAAATCTATTAAGCAATTTAACTTATTGCTTTTCGCCTTTATTGGATCTTTTTATATTTCAGAAGGCATTAAAACTCCGGTCATGTTTCCGCCGGGGTTATTTATTCACAATTGTATTTGTTACGATAATGGGCCTGTTATGTAAAAAACAATATTTATCATTCTCAATCTTAATTTTATGGCGGTTACAACTAACGGTCTGTTAATTTGTTGGGTAACTTGACCCTAAGCCCTGGTAAATTAATCAACAGAATTCATATGGTATGTTATACTCCCATTACTCCACAAAATTCGCAACATTGCTATGAAGGCACCCGAAATTCTAGACATACCAACCAAGATGGAATTGCAACTATATGCCGGAGCACTAGCATTCAGATTCATGTGGCGCATACAACGCAAGTAAATTATAATTCGCAAATTATTGTTTCGTCACACTTTGATGCTAATTCTGTTGGCTTTGATTGCGACAAAACTAAATTTTACTAAACTATAAATTGCTTGCTCATGTATCACGATCATGTCAGAAAGACAACGTATACCTACTGTCAAGGTACTTAGTCAAGTTTAGTGTATGTGCTAACAGAATTAGCGTCGTTAGCTTGGTGGGTAGAGAGGAACGCTTTTGTAAGGGTCTGTTATTAAAATAAATATGGCCAGACTGACACACCAAATGTATGGTCCCAAACTAAGCAACGCTTGTACTATGGGTACCGTACAATGGACTGGGGGCGCTCCCAGTGACACCCAGACCTGGGCAAATTACGAAAAGGCCATTTCCGAAATTTGCCCCAGTGGGAATCGAAGCCGCAACCACCATGTGCAGTAAGTCGAGTGGCCTACGCTCGAGCCACTGCGCCAAGCGGTCGTCAAACATTACAAAACTAATCGAGAGACCATCGAACTATGGAAGAATAAGATAAGTCGACATCGATCGACAGTTTTTACATAGGGATGGTCCATTGATTAATGCAACACTTAATGACCTCGCGATCCCTGATATGGTCCATTTTCTAAGTGACAGCCTCACGTCATTTAATACAGAGATAAATTTATAAACTGTCCATTTCCATGTTAGCAGGTGACGGGTGAAATTGGGTATCATTACCAACAACACAGCCGGGTGTAATCGCGGTGTCAGCGTGGACTGACAGACTGCCGGATACGGTTGAAATTCGCCCCAATTCTGTATACGCAATGTGAATTTTGATTACCTAAATGGATCGCAGTTTTAATTCTTTGTAAATTAATTTAGATTCATACTTTTTTTGGATTTTTTGTTACTGTTTATGTTTTCATAATTTTTTTGCATGGCGGCATTTTAGTCACAGTCACGCCATTATAAACTTTAGCCCTCCAATCCGCGTTTATTTATAAGGGGGTAGCGGAATAGTGAAGATGTTCCAGCTGAGCGGCAGCTATGTTACAATACTAGATGTCGAGGTCTTGTTATATACTTATGATGCTTGCGAACTCTAATACCGTGATTCAAGATTTATATAAGGAATTGCACATTGTAATGTAACTGCATCTTCAGCGCCATCTATCCTAGCCTCATGAATTTGAGTATAGCTTGGCTACGATACTATAGATGACCAAATACAGTTTGACAGCAAGACACCTAGATAGATGCTGGTATTCTTATTCCAGTTAATTTGCGTATATTCCTACAAACTGTACTTTTGTGCATTTTTCCGCCTTTAAATTTGCGATAGAATCGCTAAATTTCTCAATACCATTTTCCCTATTCGCAAAACGTAACCTACCTTCCATGCCTACAAAAAACTAAACCTTTTTCCGTACAGACAGGCATGATGGATGCCAGTCATGTTAATTCAGCTCGCGTCCGCGAACCGCCCGGTGTGAACGAACTACCGGAATCCTGAACAATGTAGTATGGATTCTTTATATTCAAAAATTACAGTGTTATTTGCAAATACCAAAACACGATAATAAAAAACATTTTGCTTAATCAAAAAAACTAAAGACAAAAATTATATGTAACTAGCTGTGCCCGCGACTTCGTCCACGTGGAATTTAATTGACAAAGTTTCATACAAACTTTCATCTCCTATTTTATCCCCTTGAATTAATCAAAATCCTTTCTTAGCGGATGCCTACATCATAACATCTACCTGCATCCCAAATTTCAGCCCGATCCGTCCAGTGGTTTGGGTTATGCGTTGATAGATCACTATGTCAGTCAGTCACCTTTAAGTTATATATGACGCCGCCAACTTGCTTAATTCGCCGTTCAATTAACAGCCTAGCCACTTAACTAAACGGCGCCGTTCAACTAGTGGCCTAAATGATATTCAGCCATTTGATCAAACAGCTAGGCAAATGACCTGGATCGATGACGTTTAACTACCTGCCTAGCCTGTTCATTTTAATTTAGTTCTACTTTCTGCCACCTAGCGCCGAAACTCACCAAACTGTCAATATCTCTATATTCTATATTCTCTTTGGTCAATATGGCGTCGGAAAAAATCAACTTTGATGGAATCATTTTATTAGGTACTTAGGTTTTTTACGATTTTTTTAGATCCACCGAATCTATTTGCCGGGTGGGGTTTCTGTGGGGTCAAAAAACAAATAACCCTAACCTAAACCCATCCAGGTCGTTCTGCTTGGGTAGTATTTGAAAAAGTTTTGTAGTACTTAAATGTCAACCAATTGCCTAAGCATTAGCCAGCCAATTTATTAAATGTTGTAATAGACTATACGGCTGAATATCATTTAGGCCGTTAGTTGAACAGCGCTGTTTAGTAAAGTGCCTAGGCTGTTAATTGAACGGTGAATTAAGCTATTTGGCTGCAACATATATATTTAGATTGATGTACGACTGATTCTTCATTGCGAATTAATGGTTATGATGACTTACCTTGATTACTTGACAACGACTCACAAATAATGAATCTACCAAATACACATAGGTATGAACTAATTAGCCTTATATTGTATATCTAAAAACAATTTTGATATTGTTACGTACTGCAACAGCTAAACAAAAGCCTCAAAATCTCCTTGTTTCAGGTCTGGGTTTAAATAAATGTAAAATTGTGGATTCGAGTTATACTTAGCAGAGGTTTTGTACACATTTCATATGAAAAATAATTCGTGTTCACTAGTTTTGCATCGAAACATTTTTCACGAACTCAAAGCAACATGAAACTCGCAAAGCAGGCTTAAGATAAATCCTTCTTCGCGATAAGCTCTCCTTTTGTTCGAAGTAATAAGGAAAAATAATATTGGGCTACACATTTTAACATTACTCTGATGAGTTTTTGAATTGTTTATAATGCCTACTGTACCATGCTGATTTATATTCTGAGCTCCTATATCCAAGTGAGTGGAAGATATTCAAAGGAGTATGGAATTAGGTATAAAACGAGTTGATATTTCCCACCGTTGGGCAAGGATTACGATTTCTCAAACATGGTCGCGTTTAGCCCGCAGATGTAAACAAATAGTAGTTTCGCCATCCTTGAGTCGACTGTCTCCAAGTCAGGTCTTAACAACATTTTGAAGATCTATTCGTGCAATATCCATATTATATAATTTATTTTCATCTAATTTAAATTAGGCGCGTATTTTCGAATTGGTAGGAAGTACTGCTCCTACATCGCCGGTAGCATTTTGGCCCCAATGTATTAGGAGGCAGGCTTATAAAACACCCACTTCCTCAATGCGAGGCCACCACACTGACCCAATGCGGGCTGGCGAATTACACTAATCTTTTCGTAAGACGCGCATGTTTCCTCACAATATTTTGTTTTACCGTTCAGATAGTAGGTATTAATCTTTGTTGAAAATGGAAACCTGTTTGGTACGCAATAGGTATCGTTTCGCTGTCACGAAAGTGACGTCAAAAGGGCAAAGTTTGCCACTATAATGGATCAGTTTTACGTGACATGACCTGTTGAACTGCGGCATGTCGGCTTCGGCCCCTGGCGGCCAGCCAAACCCGGCTCTTTACATAACTCCGCGAATCCGTGATAGAACACGTTAGCTGCGATTGATGACCCCCTCCCAGTTGCAATTAAGTCTTGGGGACTGAATTTCCTTCAGGACATAGGATGACTGAATTTTGATTTCACAAATGTTTTGCTTTCAAATCGAAATACATCGTACGATCTTTTTCACAATAAATCCGCATAAATAATCGTCACAGCGGTAATTTGTTGGACTTTTTTTTTCTCTTAACAATTTTGTTTTATATGTATGTATGTATCTATGTATTTATCAATATATGCCTATAGGTAAAAATTCCTCACTATTTCTCTCGTATAAGTTGCACCCGCCATGTTATTTCTGCACCACCCTAAGGTCGACTGGTAGATAATGCCTAAGGCATTAAGTCCGCCTTTGTACATTGTGTTTTTACTTGTGCATAGAGTTTAAATAAATAAATAAATTAATTAATTTAAAATTGGCCAAACGATTGGACATATCGCCTTAGTAAATGCTGAAAATAAACCTTTCCGCTTGGTTAGTACAGCCCTAGGATCAGCTAGGTAGTTGTTAGCGAGGATTTTTTTTTTTTTTTTGACTGTGCACAGAGTGTGCACAGCCGCCGCTTTTCCCCTGACATGATCAGGGACCTTTTCTAGGTTTTAATTTTGTCGGTAAGGGTGATTTTCTTTTTCCCTTGGGTAAATAGTGAAATGGGTAAAAAGTATCATTTTATTGGATGGTTGTTACATTTTCTTACTATATTTCTAATCTTAATAGTAACAGTCACAGTTTCGTCCTTGTTTTCATATGTATTGCGGCATAATAGTGGTGTATAATTTATAATCGGTTTTTTACAATTTGTAAATTACTTAATTTTTCTTAATTATTAAGAATTTTTATAATGTAATTTCTTAATGTAATGTAGGATAAAAGTGGAGTATGTATATATTATAAATATTGTATTTTAAGATTTTTAAATGTTAGAATTGAAATGGTAAAAATATTAATTAAGGTAAAATGGTAAAAATGGAAAAAAAGATGGTAAAATTGTAAAAATAATAAAAATGGTAAAATTGTTTGTACATGGCTAGAATTGAAAAATTAAATTATAAATTGGTTTAAAAATTAAATTTAAAAATCTTTGGTATTTGGGATTTCCGGCAACGCGACACGTGTTGTGTGTGTTGTGATGTGTGTGTTTATGGCCCTGTTCAGTTTCATGCACATTTTTGCTGTATTCTTATGAATAAAGTACAATGTTACACTATTTATGACAGGGCCATAAACGTGTGTGTAAGTGTGGGAGTATTTTATGTGGAGTATGTGTTTTGTATTGTGTTTTTGTGTGTGTGCGGATTGTATGTATACACAAATGCATCCGACAACACTTTAGTGTTGTCGTGTACATTTGTGTGGTGTGGTGTGCTGTGCTTTCAAGTGCGGCCTGGATACTCTCCAGACCAACATTGCGCAGAATGTGGCTGTCAAATAGAATTTGTACGGGTTCGCAGGTCGCACTTGAGAGTGTTGTGTGGGTTGCGTGTTGTGAGTATTTGTGTAAGTACTTGTGTAGGGTTGTGTCGCGTTTGTCGGGAACGCCGTGCTTGTTTGGCCTCTGTTGCACGCCCGCGGCGACCTCAGCAGTACGCGACGCTCGACCGCGCAATGCTGTCCCATTTCTTGCGAATGGGACAGTCCCCGTCGAAAGCGTTGTGCCCGGTGTCTTTGCACTTGGAGATAGTGCAGTTCCTGCACTTTGGCGTACCGCCCGCGATATAGCGCGGGCAGTCTGCGCGGGGGTGCGGGTCACCGCAGTAGCTGCAGAGATCAATAGGATCCTTGCAGCTTCTGCGGCCATGCCCGTACCCCAGACACCGGGTGCACTGCACCAGGGGGGACTGGTCCTCGACCTCCACCCGCTGCAGATCGACGTGGATTTTCCCCGCCGACGTCAACCTCAGCCATATCTTGGGAGACACCTGGAGGACTACGTGGTTCTCGAGAGGGTTCCTCGCTCTCCTCCGGTATCTCACCACGACGGCGCTGAAGTCGGCGTCGGTGAGGTCGGCCAGTCGATCTGCGTAGCGAGGAATTTAATCAATGCTTTAAGAAATCAAACTATTCGTTTTTGTCTTTGCGGTAAGTAATAGGTAGGTAATCTTAAACATTTACTAAGGCGCAATGAAATATTTCGTGCATCATTCAAATGAGACCTTATATAAGAATAAATTAATATTACGGTATATAAAGGTATGAACTCATTATGGACGTAACGTGTGGGCAATATCGCGTACAGAGTGACAGGTGCGGTGGTGGCGCGGTTTACGAGCGGCCCAATTCGAATACCCCTCTGACAACCGAATTTCCGACATGTTTTGATGTCGCTTTGATATTGAAAATTTTGCTATGCTAACACACGAACACGTAGTATAGCGAGCGAATAGTTACACACTGAATTATCTCTGTCTGTCATCAGAAATTTGACATGCGAAAGAAGAATACAAAACATGTTTTAACTACACAACCACTAAACCACGTTTACAAATAAGGAGGTAACTGTATAGTCAAACTAAGCAACACTTATGCTATAGATACGGAACAGTCCATACTGGATGCGATAATAGTGACACCCAGATAAGGGCAAATAATTAAAAGCAATTTCCGAAATTAGCCTCGACGGGAATCGAACTCACAACCAGCTAGTGCAGTGAGCCGAGCGGCCTATTGTACCACTACCCTAAGCGAACGAATCGTTTTCTCTTTATGCTAGTGTTTGACTCAATTATGTCCAAAATAGTGACGGGAAGCGTGTCCACAATGCAACAGTTAGTGCCGACAAGCGAGCGTTCATTAATCAAGTCATGCGATAGTGGAAACTTGCCAACTCTTTGTGACTGCTACATTTAAATTCATATTTTCTACGAAGAAAACTTTGGGAGCTGAATAATGCGGCTTAGGGAGCATTCACCTGTGTTTTTTAAAGATATTTTACATTATCTTGAAATTTATTCAACTCTGCAGTTTCCAAATAAAGTATTTACCGCCTAACTATACAATATTTTTATAAGCTTTAGTAGTAAATAGAGTCTGACATGTTAGTGGTCATTCACACGAAGAAGCCGACATCGTTCTGTCTATACATTTTCTACAGACAACGGCTACAGACAACCGTGTACGGTCTTATACAGCCGTTGTCTGTACGGTCTTATCTACGCCGACGATATTATCGGTGCCGAGTTAACCGTGTCAATGACCGCTTATGGTCAGATATTATCGAAAAATTATAAATATTTTTCACAGCACGTATTTTCCGTATTTGTTTTTCCTTTCAAACTAGAATTAAAAGTGTTACCTAGTGGTTACAAGTAACGCGTTCATCTATCAGTATAACTGACATCTCACGGTTACTACAATGATATCGATATTTAATATAATTTCCTTGATTAATAATAAATAACAAAATATCTAGAGACCTCTGCTCAGTTACGACACAGTTTCAAGAAATCTAAGTAAGTTAGTTTTGTTATGACATTTAGTTTGGTACGGTCCAAAACAGGCCAAAACTCTACAAAAGTGTAGAAACACAAAGATCCCCGAAGCTCGGTGTGAACTGAATACAAGCACCTCACAAAGAGCAGTTAGTAATACAATTTGCATTTCACATTTCCCCGTGTTAGTTGAATTTGCAAAGATATGAAAACCGACCCGTGTCCTGTGATGTCACCATTACGGATTGTTTGTTAAACTTCAGCTGCAGGAATTTTGCTTCCTTAATAACGCACGATGGATCGGACCTATGAATTGCCATAATTTTTTTATGGTAGATACATATGCAACTAATTTTGCATTATATAATACTAGTTTCTGCCCGAGACTTCGTCCGCGTAAACTTAAGTAAAGTATTCTATGTGTTCATCCAGGTTATAAACTATCTGTTTTCCAAATTTCATCCAAATCCGTTCAGTACTTTTTACGTGAAAGAGTAACAAACATACATCCACACTCACAAACTTTCGCATTTATAATATTACTAGCTGTGCCCCGCGACTTCATCCACGTAGTATTGGATTATTGGGTTAAAAAGTATCCTATATGTTAATCCCGGTTATAATCTATCTGTGTTCCAAATTTCATCCAAATCCGTTCAGTAGTTTTTGCGTGAAGGAGTAACAAACATACATACATACATCCACACTCACAAACTTTCGCATTTATAATATTAGTAGGATAGTAGGATAGGCCAACCTCTCTATTTAGAAGAATAGGTTTCCCAAACAAACGCAATAGCTGCATAGCTGGAGTTCTGATCAAAGTTTTTGCGGCTTTTAAAACAGTACCTGTCGCGGGAAAAGTGCTGTGTCCTGATTAGGTAGGCTACGCTGGGCTAAATCCAAAGGCAAAAAGAAGGAGGGAGGCATAACTGTTAGGGCCAGGTCAAGGTCAAGTGAGTAGGTACATTACCGGCACGATGGAGGCGGGCGCATTCCTCGTGTGGTATGGCTGGATCCTCAGGTCCTTCAGCTCGGCAACAACACTAGAGCGCTCTCGAAGGGTTAGGAGTTCACACAACACAAATACACAGAAGACTAGGTAGATTTCATCCGATTAGGAATTTGAGGCACAGGAGCACGCGCGATGTCGTCTATGCCACACGGAAGTCGGTCAGTCGGAAGTCACGAAAGTCGGGGAAAAAGACAACAGCACAAAATATCACATTAATCGGGGGTAGGCAGATGACGGTAGTCGCATTTTAACTAGATACCCACATAGAAAAATATAAAACAAACAGCCTAGATACTGTACCTAACTATAAAATTGTGCTCTAAATTGTATCTCCTGATAAGTATAATTCATTACCTTATATTATCAAACATTTTTATCCCGTTTACGACACAAATTGTTAATTTTTATGGTCATAATCTTATATTAGATTTTTTGTAATTTCTTAATAAATAAAGTTATAATACTTAAGAAGAACCACTGTATTTAATGTATCTTAATATAAAAATAATAGAATCGGTGATGAATTTGTCAAACATTATTCTTAGCGGACAATGGGCGTCGTGTTGTAACTCCGATTTGTTCGCCTCATTCCGGTCCGAGAGCCGTTGGACAATGCGGTATCAATAGGTAGAGATTAGGCATTGATCCGGAGAGATTTGCGGACATATTGGGGTGCTATGTGATAAACATTTTCATTATTCTTCCAACCTACAGCCGACAATCACTTTTGGAAATTACTTCATCGTTATTTTAACTTGTCCTCTGCCGACACTTTCAGCTGTAATAACTCAAATATGTCTTGCTAGTATCTGCCCGCGATTTCGTTTGCGTGGGCTTAAGTAAAGTATCTTGAGTTTATCTGGTTTATAAACTACTAGCTGTGCCCCGCGACTTCATCCGCGTAGTATTGGATTATTGGGTTAAAAAGTATCCTATATGTTAATCCCGGTTATAATCTATCTGTGTTCCAAATTTCATCCAAATCCGTTCAGTAGTTTTTGCGTGAAGGAGTAACAAACATACATACATACATACATACATACATATATACATACATACATCCACACTCACAAACTTTCGCATTTATAATATTAGTAGGATCTATGTGCCAAATTTCATCCAAATCCGTTAAGTAGTTTTTGCGTGATGGAGTAACAAACAGTTATACATTGACTACGAAATTATTAATAAGTATTATTTTATCATCGAGGTTAGGAAATGAGATTACAAAACGAAATACCTCTTTCTGCTGATAAACATTGTGATGAAACCAACAAGTCTTTTAAAATGTAATGTGAATTTCGCTGACAAGCCCCATAGTATGATCGACCAAGTAAGTATATTATGTTAGACCTTCTGTGAATTTGTTTCATAAGCAGATGAACATTCTCAAAGATTATGAGGGAACCATAATTTTATAATTTTGGGAACAAAACAGCTTGTATATTGCGCTTGTTGTATCTCCCTAATGATCATTAAACAAAATTACAACACATATTAAGCACATTGAACAATTACACACGCTTTACGTAACCAAAGTCTATTTGCTTACAAAATAATTCATTTGAAACTTAATTTCACATACAGAAGTAATTCCGTAGGTATATGGTCCATGTTACCCAGTGAATACATTCTATAATGATTCTTAAGCAGAATTGATAGGACTTAAAATGGCGTGTACTTCGATAAGAAGCGTAATAATTGTGCGGGTGTCTGTATTTAGTGGTACGTTCCAATAAAACTTTTTTGCGTTTTGTCACACCGTGCCAAAGGTACGTATACAATAATACCTACTCTTAAAATTGAAATAAAACATCAATGTCTAATTACTGGATATCGATAAATTGATCATATCTTATGCTGAATATAACATAATATGTACCTATATTATACTATTTTTTAAACATAAATCATACTTTATTATAGTATGCAAGGTTAAAAGGAATGTAAATTATAAGTTAGTGCGCATAAGGAAGCCTTGAATTAATATTTTTATGGTATTGTTAGATAATTCTCCTACCCACCTAACCGGACCGAGTGAAAAAGTATCAAACAGCGCGCAGAACAACCAGCAAGGCACTTGTTGTTGTAATGGGAATGCTTCCTTATAGTTGTTGTCAAAGTTAATATAAACGCTGTCAGTTAAATTGTTAAAGTAAAGATCATTGTTACAATTAATTAAGATATTACGCGAGAAGTTTTTAAAGAATATAATATTTATGCATAAAATGGCACGCAGTAGTCTTTAATTGAAGAAATAATCACGTCAGACATTATTACGGTGATAAATATTGATGCTCATCTATTCATACACAAACTAAACTTAACTAAGGCCCGTATTAATATATATCGATCTCAAGTCTGAGAGCGATCGAATACACTTTTGACGTGTCATTTTGTAGGTACTGGTATGACATAGGGATGCCATTTCCAAGACCGCTAATTTCATTATTTAATACGAACCTAAATGAACTGGGTTGCAATACTTATCATCGTCGTAACTTATGAGCGAGACAGAAATATTTTTAGATGTGGCAAGTTACCCGTTTTAATCCCGCTCGACATGCACTTGACTCGCAATACGTCAGTTTTGACAGTTTTCTGTGGTCTGCTAACCACTCGACCAGCCGTGCCGACCGATAACTATCTAAAATAATGGGCATTGTCCAATCGTTTCCTATAGGGCACAAAGAGACTGTTCCAATCTATCCTACGCAGACAAAATACACAGGATTTACAAAATCGCAACAGTGAAATCCCCTCTAAGCGGGTTGTAGGTAGGCGACGTAAATTTATGTGACGCGGTACGTTCCCAGACGCGAGATAAAACGAGTTATGCCACCGTGCACCCAATGTTATGAGGACGCTTGATAATTACACGCGGCACGTCTCAAAGCCGACGGTTAATTAATTATACTTTGTAATAGTTAGTAGCTGTCGCTCGTAGAACCGACAACCGTTGGGGAAGAAAAGTTCTCGAGTGGCGACCTCGAACCGGGAGACGCAGAGTTGGACGGCCCCCCACTAGATGGACCGACGATCTGGTGAGAGTCGCGGGGAGCCGTTGGATGCAGATAGCGGGCAACCGTCCCTTGTTGCGTTCTATGGGGGAGGCCTATGTTCAGCAGTGGACGCCTTCCGGCTGATGATGATGATTAGTTAGTATAACAACGGATAAGCATGTAAACAATATGAAAATCCATCTTGCGTTTAGTTTTTCATTTGTTGTGAGATGTCCTAAAAATTATAGGTTACTTACTAACGCTATTAGATAATGTGTACATATATATTTTAGAATCGTGGTTGATACTAAGAAAATAACTCTAAAATCGATAGGTATAGAATTGAAAATAGTCTATTTTTAATTGTCTCAAATGGGCAAACTTAGTCTTTCTTTTCACAGGCCATTTTTGTTTGCTTACGTATACGTCTCTATGTATGTATGTTTACTAAGGGGTCCCCATTCACTCATGATTTGTATAAGGGAATATAAAGACAAACAATATAAAGCAGATATAGATATTATCTATATCCCACAAACAACGCAAATTGAGTATAATATTTATACACACTCTGAAAGGAAAGTATATTTGCATCATACGTAATTTGCTTGATATAATATACTGTAACCTGTTAACGTTTAAATAAAGGCGTAATTCCAAACGCAAAACCTCAATTTATAATTCATCATTGTTAGCTTAATCCAAGGACTGTACACTAACAAATAGATACACTGAATTACTGTTGGGTTTAGGTTAGGTTAAGTAAGGACGCGGATTTGAAGTGATTAAATGTATGTTTGTAATACCTTTTCTAAGAGTCCTTGGTATTTATATTTTGATTTAACAATGTACATGTAGCAAAAACTAATGAGGAGAAACCTCTTTATTGCCTTATTAAAACATTATCATCATCTGCATTTACCTTCACGGAATTATTTTAAACTAGCTATGCCCGTGACTTCGTCCGCGTGGACTTTCATATTCACCTTTTAAACCTTTTCTGGACTTCCACAAATAATTCAAGACGAAAATTAGCCAAATCGGTCCAGCCGTTCTCGAGTTTTAGCGAGACTAACGAACAGCAATTCATTATAATAGGTGAAACAAAAAAGGTGTACTATTTTTTTGAAACTTAACTTTGTAAATCTCAAACTATCGGCTTTGTGGGACAGTTGAAGTACTAAAGGTTTTGTAGTCTTGTGAAATCGGTCAACAGCTGTATTCCTATAACATCTTTTGTTTTTCAAGTTCCCTCCAAAGCTGATAGTTTTAGAATTACAAAGTTAAGTTTTGAAAAAAAAAGGTATACCCTTTCTGTTTCACCTTGTACTTATAATAAATAATAATAATAAATATCACCAGACTGACGCACCAACTATATGGTCCCAAACTAAGCAACGCTTGTACTATAAGTACCGTACAATGTACTGGGGGTGATCACAATGACACCTAGACCAGGGCGAATTACGAAAAGGCCATTTCCGAAAGTTACCCCAGAGGGAATCGAACCCGCAAGCACTATGCTCGAACCATTGCGCCAAGCGGTTGTCATGGAAGTACATTTATATACCTGAAATACAATAATTAATTATCTAAATAGTTAAATATATAAAATAGAATATAGTCAACCGTCAAAACAAAATTTACTCACGAATTCAATTCGGTTTTACGAACAATATAGCACGGACTACCGCTTTCAAATTATTAATGGGAATAGTCGTGAAAAGCGCTTGATTTGCTCCATTATCATCGATGATCGAACTGTCGCACTCGCTCTTACTTTTCAAATGCGAATACTTCATGAATATAAATTAAATTTCAAAGTTGTAGATATATTACTGCCTGTCACAAGACTGCAAACTTTTCTATTGCAAGGCTTTTCTTGACTTAGCACTTTTAATGGCGTCTGTAGCACCACCTTTATTAAAACATTTTAATATATCTATTATAATTTAAAGAAGCTTTAAAATACTTAAGACTTTTATAAGGGTTGTGATTGAAATGAACGACAAGATTGACCTTTTCACTAAATGACTCGCCTTAGGAATGTTAGTAGATATTAATACAGCCATTCGAACAATCCCAGATAAAAATTTCGAGCCTCCAGCAATTTGTGTTTTAGCTAACCTCGCCTCGCAACAAACCATTCAGAAAATATACCTAAATCTAACACAATGTGTGTATAAACTAATCAATAATTTCCACTAAGAATTCAATACGGAATATTGGATCGGTTAATCGGATATAGAAAGCAATTTCGAAGCGCACAACTTTTCGATATCGCATCTCCGACGTTAGGTTCAGTTGCAACCGACACGCAATGAACTCGCTAAAACCAATATTCCGTTGCCAAACTCGAAAGTCACTAACATGAAAGTGAGTTATAAACTTATGAAGCACCTAGTTGATACAATATTTAAAATATGGTGCACCAGACAACTCTACCATCATTGCGAAAAACATAATCTCTACTTAGTATTTACATCACAAATTGCATAGGCAAAGTTTTAAAACTGGTAATTAACTTGATTTTTAAATGTTTAGTTACAGAATACTCTGCAACGTCAGAGGCCTTCGGCCGGCCTGAAAATTCCAGACTCAACTACTAGCTCAAACAAATTAAAAACGATCGTATCCCCCGCCTTAGTACCCATCCCAAATTGAGTTATTTCAAATTAAGAATCTTCAACTACCTTTCTTTACAAGGTGGAGAAAATTACATTGTTTTACGCGTTCCATAAATAATGAATATTCTTCTCTCATGTAACCGAATTAAAAATGTAATCTCCTCGAATAACCTTATAATGTTTTTTTAAATGTCACCAGACAGGTGCGCAATGCCCCGCTGAGCATAAATAAAGTTCACACGTGTCGTTGCGCACTGTGAAAGGTCACTGAAGGCTTGAAAAGTGTTTACGTGCCACGCGACATTCTGCGAGATATCTTTTACCTTTTATAAGTCGTAACTTCATAATATACTCTTATGAAAGGAATTTTGTTTTTGTAAAAACTTACCTTTTTTCTTAAAAGCTCTACCATGACTTTTAACGTTCGCTAGAGTCGCCAATCGTAAGGCAATATTTTTTATTGTTTTTCTGTTAGCTTTTTACTGATAGCATTTAAAACCCTTGGCAAATGAAAAAGCCAATTCAAATCAATTGTGCAATCTAACTTGTTCTTTAATATGGATGCCAAAAAAGAGTCTGAAATAACCTGGGTAAAGTAAATGTTGTAAGTGATCAACTCATAAAATGATTGAAACAGTGTTTTGTTAAAATAATAACCTCATTTTTCTGGCTTCGGTAGCGGAGTAAAGCCCCAACGAACAATATAGGCAAGCTTATTTTAGCTCATAAACAAAAATTGCCCAATTCACTTGAAGGAAACCTGCGTACTTCAAACTCCGCGTAAAGGCTACATAAAAGAAACTGGAAGACTTACTCTCTGCGTTATTATACAACGTAACTCTAGTAGGTACAGCGGTTACAATATTTTTCACACTCACTAAATTTATTTCTAACTAGTTTCTGCCTATGGTTTTTGCTGCGCCGAATACTCAGACGTATAAACTTGAAATAAATAGGCAAACAAACGGACGACCCATCTGTTGTTAAGCAGGTACCGTAGCCTATAGATGCTGCAATACCAAGTCATTGCTGACCCGTTGTCGACCTGAAGGGGTGTAGGACAGATCAAGGGAGGATCATCGTACAAAAAGCAGGTTCTATGCAGAATAGCGGAAATAAAGTTAGTTAAAAAAACAATATACGAACTGTTTAGTTATATCTAGATATGTGCGGACAAAGTTTCCGTTTCTTTGTGAAATTTAATCCCTATATTACAAATCAAATTTTATTACGTAAATCTACTATTTGCTATCGCAAAAATGCTGCTAAATTGCCTCAAGGGTTTTTATTTCTGTCATAAATCATATTTAATTGTTTTCGAGAAGCGGCAGAAAGGGTTTGTATTTGTTCTCTTCCCTTCATTGTTTAATGTCACGGCTCCTTTGTTTGTGTACGCGCAAATCGATTAGTAAATAGTACCTAGTAGTAATTGGTCGGATTTTAATTGGTTGTATCAAGTTCTTCTTTCGGCTCTCTCACTCATCGTGAGAAACGGATCTATAACGGTTACTTTACGCCCATCTTTTGTGAGAAGATAGTACTACCCCAGTAGAGCCAGTCCATATATGAGCTGTAGTTTCGTCGCTACAGTTCGGCTCTAACAAAAACCTTTTAGAAATGTTTGCTTCGCTCGTCTCTACCACCTCATACATTATATTATGAAGTGACATTTATTGATTGATATACGATGGTAAAGAGCTTATTTCGATTTCTAGGTACCTATGACTTGGGATTTCCAACGATCCTGCTTTCACACAAGGGTGTCATAAACCAGACTGGAAAAATGATGACTCTACGTCGAGAGATAAAGTAACTACAGTTGTTCACGAATCTTGATTTTGTTTATTTTTATTAACCAAATTTCAAAAAAAGATAATAATAATATCTATTTATTCGACAATTTTTTAAAAAAATCTGTTCCTTTATTAGCTGTTTTCCTGTACCTTTCATTTACGACTAGTTCTTTACGATGATCTAAAAATGTAGAGAAAGTTTTTCCCAAATTTCTGTCTAAGAAGGGTAGTCCGTAATCTGCACAAGACAAAACCGGCGTAACATACCTACTTATACCTCTATTTTCATCCAGTCAGCGCTGCGTCGTAGCCCGACAGATTTTATGTGAGGACCGGGGGTTACAAATAAAATTGAAACCCTTTGTAATGCAAGAAAATACCCTTTGAATATCAATATTAGAGAAAGCCCACAGAGGCGCCTCTTCGGTTGATGATCATATTCTTGTATTGGTTTTCCCTCTGCGATTTTGGTCAGAATGGGATGAAAAGTAATGAAATGTGATATAAAGGATGTTTGCTTACCCTTTTTCTGTGGTTTTCCCCGTCGATACTAGCTTAGTATTCACTGTAATATTAATACAACTTGCTGAAAAACAGAAATGCATTAGGTACTATTAATTGTTTTGTTCTAGCTGTATGCTCGATGGGATTTACATACAATCTTTCATTGATTATTAACCACCTTATTCAATTTTAAGGAGATTACATTTTTTAAAATCCTTTGTTAGTGCTTGTTACAAAATCCTATTTTAATAATGCACGATATTTTGCATGGCGCTTAAATAATGCTAGAGATCTACCCACTACCCACACATTTGCCATTCGGTAGGCGATAGGTAGACTACATTGTTTTCATAGTATTTTTAAGTACTACTGAAGTTGAAAGTTTATGAAATAAAAGAAACATGCATAACTTTTTTATACCTTTATAAAACGAAAAGCAGATTGCACGGTTGCAATAAGGAACTTCTTCTGAATCTTCCCTTAGCATTTGTATGCTGAATAAATTTGATTGGTGTATATTATGATTTTTCATTATAGTTACGGATTTTCTCTCTACTAACTAAAGTATTCTCAGACTCTTGTTGGTGAGCTGATAGAGCTCTTTCCATCTGTCTCTATCTAGGTCTATTTAACCACTAGATTTTGCCTTTCTTACGTATACCTACTCCACTAGCCACGTACCAAGAAAAAAATGCCTTGGTCTTTGTTACGCTGTCTACTCTAACATGAAGCGCTTTCACTGTCTAATAAGTTATTGAAAGTGACAGTGCTTCATGGTAGAATAGTGCAACAATAGTTCTCCCCGCGCGAAAATTGGTTGAACGTTTTTTCATACTTTATCGAGTACTGCGTCCAGCGGTTAATTCGTCCTAGATCTCTATCTAGGACAGTCTCTTCCACTTACTTAAGGTACATAACAATGACTTCTGTAATCTGGTTCATGGTCTTCCTCTTCCACGCTTTCCATCTATCTTCTATTTATATGTAGACTAGCTGTGCCCCGCGACTTCATCCGCGTAGTATTAGATTATTGGGTTAAAAAGTATCCTATATGTTAATCCCGGTTATAATCTATCTGTGTTCCAAATTTCATCCAAATCCGTTCAGTAGTTTTTGCGTGAAGGAGTAACAAACATACATACATACATACATACATCCACACTCACAAACTTTCGCATTTATAATATTAGTAGGATTACAGTGAAAATATTGTTAGCTCTATCGTTAGTTACGCAGTCTAATGAGCGTTCGTAGTACAAAGCAATTATAATTCACCCGCTGCATTCAAAGCATTCAGTTCAAATTGCAGCTGGGTGCCATTCACTGAAACGTTAAGTTGTGTCTATTCAATTTGGTATACAACAACAGGTGCAACATTTTGTAAATAGAATGGTTTATTTAGTTTTCCATGCATTCAGAATTTTAAATAGGAAAGATTTTTTTTACCTACTATTATTGAAAGCAAACTTTGCCTTAGACATCAGCAGTAAGGGTGACCGTCAACTTGGATGTGCTATAAAGCGGGCCCGCCTGTTTCGACCAATGGCATCGCTTCATTTCCTCAGCTTAACCTTCTTATATGAAGTTTAAAGGACGGTCACCCTGATGGCAGTGACTATTTGACTTGTGACCACTGTTGTCCGTAGTGAACTAACCAGTCGTCCGTCCGTGCCGACCCATTCTCGACTCGACTCGAGAAGCAGGCGTTAGCGGACTTCAAAACTTATGGCTTGATCGTAACTGTCAAAACCGACGTATTGCGAGTCCAGTGTCAGTCGAGCGGTTATGGAACGGTTAACAGACTCGGCCCTCGGCTTTGTTGGTCGAGTAGCCAATTGCATAGCACAGAAGAGTTGGTGCAAGTTGCAACAAGTTGTGACTGGCCCGAGCGCGAAGCTCGACGCTAATGGGACAAACTTGGCACCGAGTCTGGGAAACTTGCTGCTCGTGAAACGGAATTATGGGCGTTAACAGTACATACTGTCTCAGTGAGGTCACTTCTGCAATACCAACCAGGTTTTTCAAACTGAAAATCAAATATGTAATAGACAAAGAATTTTAATGAAAGAATTTATAGTCAAAGAAAAAATATTTGGTAATAGTGTAGTAGATCGATAGTAGAGAGCACCCTTCTTCACTGAAAGGTTCTGAGGATCTCTATATCTCTATCCTGGCCATTAAACTACTGACGTACAACTCATAGCATAGGTATTTATTTAGCTTAGCTGCAGAGTTTAACTAACTAGCATCGTGATAACTTTACAATGTTGCATATTGTTTTCTTATATTTACGCGAATACTACACATTGAAATAAAACTATTTTTCGGATTTTATCGCGTTTATTAACTTTATGTTCCCGACGTTTCGGTTGCTTTACAGCAGCCATGGTCACGGGGGGACTGAGGTGTTAGACGTCCTGATGTCATAGTTAGTAGTTACTGGTGGAGGGTACCCAGTTGGGTACCCTCATATTTAGTTGTTGTTTGCGGTCCGATCCACGCAGAAAGTGCTCACAGTGTCTCGAGGTCTTGCAATGGTACACTTGGTTTTGGATTTAATTATATTAATTACTGGATCCCAAGTGGTGGCAGCACCCAGCCATCTTCCCTATTGAAATTAGGATGTTTTTTTAATTTCAATGGCCTCACGTATCATCCTTGGTCGGAATCGGTGTTCTTTTGCGAGGATCTGTTCAACCGAAACGTCGGAAACATAAAGTTAATAAACGCGATAAAATCCGAAAAATAGTTTTATATCAATTTACAATGTTGGTTAATTAACTAACAAAAAAAAGTATTGCGGTCTTACAAGTAATCCTCAATACCTATGTGTACAGTCTATTTCACGCAAGAAGTCCCGCGGAAAATTACGGAACTAATTGATTTAATTAACATCCACAAACTAAGCAGCTCTTGTATTACGGGTATACTATACAATGGTCTGGGGGCGATCCCCGTGGCAACCAGACTAGGCTAAATTACGAAATTGCCATTTCTAAAATTTGCCCCGATGGGAATCAAACGCCAACACGCGACTACAGTGCGTCTGCGTAATTTCGTATGTGAAATAGACTGTAGGGTAACATATTTTATGAATAAAAATAGCAAAAGAATGGCCCTCAGATGCTGCTAGAACCAAGAACTGCATCTACTGGATTAAGGTAGGCACTCTTTAGCTTTTTCTCCCTAATCATTATTTAAAACACAGGTACGAACGCATTAAACGGCCCCTTGTAGTATTGTATTCTCTTTGACGGCCCCTTTTTCACGTAGCGATAATTTTAAAGTAGTTTCCAATAAAAAAACTATTATTTTCTACAAACCAGAAGCCGATACCTATCTCCTGTCTTAAAACAAAACCCGTGAAATGTTATATCGTGTTCATCTTGTGACAAAGACGACATGTCTTATCGTGGTCCATGTGCTTCAGAAATAGATAGCCAATGAGTACACTCATGATGGCCATGATTAAGAATGTATATACGTACCCTCCACACAACGTTTTCTTCCTCTATGATAAATATATCTCCAAAGACGCCCACGCTAGACTCAATATTATTCCGGTCTCGGATGGGTCTCGGCGTATAGGTAATATTGTGTTATATTTAGATCCCTTTATACGTGTTTCTGGGGGACGAAGAAAGAACACGTTTTTGTCATATCAAAGGTACTAAGGTACTTACGTATACAAGCAGGCACTACTCGCATGTAATTCCACTGGATATGGAACGGATGGTTATGACATTTTTTGGTGTGATTCACTGATTCTTCTATGAATTTAGACAACAACTATGTGAATTAAACTGCACATAAGAATTGGGTTGGGACTTAAAGCGATTGTCATTTTCCACACGGCTGGAATCGGGCCATGCGCCCACAACCACATTGTTAGGATTACCTACTTGTGTGATTAGAAACGCCAGAGTACCTCTGTCATGTGCCAGTCAGTGATTGGATGGACGACCGTTTACCGGAATTTATTGGCTTTGTTCTTCAACAAAGGCTTGCCGACATACATTTTCAAGAAAAGTATTATTTTTCAGCGTCGATTAAAGATAAAAGTTACTAAGCGACATTATAGATTGAAATAAAAAAAGTTACTTTACAGCACAATGTCGTTTAGCCACTTTCCCTCAATAAATAAATCCGATTAGTTATTTTTACTTTTTTAACCGACGCTGTTTTAAAAAATGTTGTATGTTTTATTCTAAATGTTAATAAAGGAAGCAAATAAAAGCAAGTAGTTCCAGCATTGCAGCCGCATCCGAAGTTAGACACAAATTAGTTTTCCGTTAGTTTATTGGAGCAAACTCGAATAGACTCTACGAACGATATTGACTTCTAAAATAAGCTCAGCAACTGTTAACAAGTGGGTCGCAATTCGAGCCGAAACGCCCAAACTCGAGCTCAGTGCCATTAATCCTAACATCTTAACGATTGTTTTCAAGCTTTAAAAGCCATCTGCGGCTAGAGGACGACTTTCGGCTGACTTCTAAAGTAAGGATTTGCTGGATAGCAAGGATAAATTGTTTGGTAATTGCATTAGTTTTAAAATATTACATACATTTTATACACGCTCAATCACATATTGCCTATGCACAAATTTCCGATGCGAAAACAATAAACATCTGTATAATTTAAGAAATAACTATAGCATCCGGTGTTTAACCTATAAAATTGGAAGTTACGAAGGAACACTGGGGCAATAAAATAAATGTGTTTGAGGAACATCGTTTTCACATCAGCTCGGGGCTGGTGGCACCCTCCCTGCCTCTACAGTCTATTTTCTCCGTGTTATCAGTCGTGTTCCGAGCTATTGTAAGGGTTATCACGGATAACTTAAGATCTAAATTTAGTATTTTAATAACTTGAATTAAAGATTCAAATGAAAGGGATAATGTTACGTCAGATGCTGCAAATATAAATTCTATTTACTTTATAGAACCAGGTATGTTTTATGCTTCATTAATTTTTCATTAAAAATGTAATTACTTTATCACTCATACAAAGGGTCTTAACCAAACTCCTTAGCTAAAAACTTAAACCATATTGTTTGGTCATAGAAAAAGTCCGTGCTTTTAACCCCTTATTAATAAAAGTGGTTTAGTGGTTGTATAGTTACACTATGCTTTGTCTTCTTCTTTCGAATGTCAAATTACTTATGAAAGAAAGGGATAGTTTGGTGTCTAAATATTCGCCCGCTATACCACGTTTGATAATAAAAGGGGTAATGTCTAGCAACCCTACCCACAAACGGTGCGAGTTACACAGCTATAATCATCTTTATATCAGAGCCGTGTTCTGGCTGAAGCAGCTGAAAAAAGCTTATGGAAATTTACGTTGATATAAAGTGTCAGCGTCACCTCTAAACTTGCTTTACACTCTAAGTGGTATCATTAAAAAACCTTTTTGCATTCATGTAATACTTATATCTCCAAAACCAAATGGGTAGAAAGCAACATTTGTGCTGTCATCTCATAACAGACTCACTTGTGACTACACCGTAATATGTATGGTCGCGTTGTATACAAATGATGGCGGGATTAATAAAGGAATCCTAGGTAAGGTAGATCTGGCAAATTAAATGACTATACATACCTATTTGCATAGGTAAGGAAGGTGCTTACATAAATTTTATATGCTTCTATGCGATATAACTTCGCAGCTTCAACCAACTGAAGGTAGTAGAGACTATCTTTAGTAGTTTGTCTTTATAGTTCAATATCAAACACGAAAATGTAAAAACATCCCTTTAAAAAGATTAGATAACTTCAAATGCATGTACTTAGAATGGTCTTATCAGTACACTAGCTGAGCCCGCGCCTTCGTCCGCGTGGAATTTAACTTAACAAAAATGCCCGCTCCCGCGTTCTGTGCCCGCGCGACAGTCCCAATTTTTTTTTGTTTTTCTAAAATAAAAGTAGCCTAAGTTACTTTTTATAACATCAGCTATCTGCCAGTGAAAGTCCCGTCAAAATCGGTCCAGCCGTTTCGGAGATTACCCGGAACAAACACACAGACAGACAGACAGACAATTTTTTTTTAAATCGCGTTTCTGCTATAGGTGTCGTATGTACTTTCATATGCATTTAGTGAAAAGGTGTTATTTTGATATTACAAACAGACACTTCAATTTTATTTATTTGTATAGATAACTTGGTGAGATTTTGACGAATTACAAGAAGGTAGGTTACCATTTCCATAAACAAGAAAAATATTAGGTAAGTACTATGTACTTATATTCTAGTTTCCTGCGATTCAATTAGGTATTGAAAGCCAATCCACTTGACCTTTTTTAGCGACAAGGCAAAGCGAATTAAAATAAGAATTCTCAGTTTCAGAATCATAAGTAACATTGGATTTTCAATTCATAGGTAAGTACTTATTATAAAATATAATCTTCATCAGAGAATGACTAACGCACTGGGTCTTTACCCTCGTTACAAGATAGTGACACTAGCCAGGTTAATCTCTTGAGACAGAAGTGGCGTAGCGACACCTGTTTCTATTAAAATTTAATTGTCTACCTCAGATTTTACAAAGTGTAGGGACTCCGCATAATTGCTTAATTGCGTGCTTATTAGCTTTGTACCGGGAAATATTAAATTCGAGTCTTCGGGACTGATGTGTGTCTACTGACTACGGTCGATAGGATATTTTTTTTTCGAAAATAAAAGTTGTTCCGTTTGTTTTTTTTTTACATGTGATTAGTACCTTAATGTTATCACCACTTTCCAATCACTATAAAAATAGTAAAAATAATAATTTCAAACGACAATAAATTGTTACCAAATTTCTACAACCATCGTGATATTTTAATACTTGTGGTGCCATCTAGAGTAGCGTATCGAAAGTAACGTTGAAAGTGTTCGTTGTGTTTGACATGAATTTCCACAGAAAGAGTTGGCAAGTTGCTTCCACAGTTTTCATTACAATTCCCAGATGGCGGTTGGCATTTTCTATTTTCCTCTCATTACGTCGCCATCTTTTCTGATTCATGAAAATTTAGGTACTAGAAACTGCGTGGTGGGAGCGAGCGTGAATCCCAAGGTTGTAAGCATTGTAATAATATATTTGCCTACGAGATGTCGCTACTTTCCTCTAATCAACAATTTTTGACAAGATCTTTTCATATAGTTTCATCATAAAAATCTCGTGTGTCAACAATGCGAGTCTGCAGAACAGTGTTATTTACAGCACACATTCAATTACAAATAACCTACCTTAGATTTAGAATATTGATTCGCTTTACTAATTTAATTAAATTACCAAGATGCAAAAATCAAAGAAACTTTCCGCAATAAAAACCGCTTGATGCGTGCAATGGACACGGAAAGAAACCACAGGTTTTCACGCACCTACTCATCAGGTCAAAAGATCACAACTATAACCGTAAACCGTACATCTGATAAGAGCACGACTGGTGCCTGCCAAACAGGATCTCAACACTTGTAATGGTAGCTCTACTTATGATGATGTTTTGTGGAGATGACGAGAGGACCGACTCTATTAACCACTGGCATCACGATCGACGTATCTGAATATGTTGTTTCCTATAGAAACTCTGTTAATTCTGACGTATTCAGATACGCGATACGTCAGTTTTTACGTATTGCGAGTGGAGCGCCAGTCGATCGATTTCCAAGCAGTGGCCCCCTGCGCCCAGCTAATTTATACATACATTTCAATTCTCTCAATTTAATTACTAGTGTATTAATATTGTCTAGTACTTTATAGTAACAATGGTGTTTTCTGTTCAAATCGCTCACACTCAATTTTTATTTCTATTAAATACAGTAGCTACGTTATATTAAGTTTCTTGACGTATCTTATCAGTGGTAGCAACTTTCGGAACCAGTGGTAGGTAGATTCTGACGATTCATAAGAGTTTTTTTTTTTTTTGCCCACATGAATAAATATGCCCAAGTACTTACTGTTATTTTAATTTCGAACAGTGGGTCATTAATATAATCTTCGTCTCAAAAATCAATATTTCGTTAAATCTTTGGTTGATCTTTGGAAGCTAGGCTAGCAACTAGTACCCGTGATTTCGTCCCTGCCCTGTACTCGCTCTTTATTATCCTGTCCTGTAGTAATCATATTAGTATTTTTTGTAAATTTACCTTTTCCAATATTCCTAGAAGTTATTACTATACCTACTAAGAGGTTAGAACCTTTTTATAAATGACGGAGCTGGTAATAAATTACTTTTATGGGTGTAATATTTTCTTTTTAACCCATAAACCTATTTAATTTAAGGGGCACTGTTACAGTACTTTTATTTTAAGCATAATAGCCCCATAAAAAGTACTTTTGTAATAATATTCTTGAAAGTTCGAGCGTCCGCCCAGTGATTAGAAGGTCGAGATGATTCCTCTTGAATGGCCAAAGCATCCATCAAAACGGAATTAACGAATAAGCGAGCGAGATCAAATATTGCTCGCATGTGAATATTGGTAAAATATCGATAAAATACTTTGTTACGTAAACTTGTTTCTATCATTTGCATTTACGACTTTCACGGAAGGAACCTTTGCTCCTCGATAATTAGCAATTAAACTAGTCAGATTACTAAGCGCCTGTCCACACCACGTATTTTAAACGCGCCGTCGATGTGCGTTTTAGGAACGTGCGTCGACAGCACGCTTTTATCCTACAAAGGTCTACAGGCTGCGTCTGACTCGCGTGCGTATCGCGTCGGTATCGCCACAAACGCGCGTCGACGGCGCGTTTAACGTAGTGTGCACAGGCCTTAACACTTCAAGTTTGTTTTTACTTAGTTACATGCATTGGTAACTGTATAAACAATGTTTTCAAATCACTACTGACATAAATTTGACACATCTAAAAGTATTTTATATCTTGCTCACACCCTTACAAGGATAGTAGACCGAAGAGGGAACTGTCAAGGCTCTGGGTAAAAGGTACAGTTAGTTTTGTCAAGTTTAGTTTGTATGCAAAATCAGCATATTATAATATTTTACGACGACTTGTACGACGTGTCTTTGACGACCGCTTGGCGCAGTGGTTCGAGCGTAGGCCGCTCGGCTCACTGCATCGGGTGGTTGCGGGTTCGATTCCCGTCAGGGTAAATTTCGTAAATATCCTTTTCGTAATTTTCCATGGTCTGGGTGTCACTGGGATCGCCCCCAGTCTATTGTACGGTACCCATAGTACAAGCGTTGCTTAGTATGGGACTATACAGTTGGTGTGTTCGTCTGGCGATATTTATTATATTTATTTATTTTGTACAGTAGAAGGAAGTACAGTTGCATCTGCAACTCAAGATGGTATTCCTCAATGTTACTGATGTTATGTTACCTACTCTATATTTGTTGCTTGTTAGTTGGTTGTTGAAGATTTGGAAAACAGGATTATCGACTTTGTTTCTCTTTTCTCGTTAGACACGTAATGCCGGCTTCTTCGTAAGATACATCTCAACTACGGTAAGACAAATTGTGCAATCGCCTATTTGCAGAATTCATACTTAGCTCATAGAGGTTTGTACAGAACTGGGAATAGGTAAAAAAAGACAGATCAAACTTTCGGAATTGCACACTTTCAGAAATGCTCGGTCTAGCTGCCGTCCTTGTCATGGTTGTAATGTGTGAGCAAGACAGCAATATTTTGATCCTATCAAATTTAGTTTTAGAACTAAGCGTGGACGTCTCAACGAAAGTGTTCAAGATATTCCAAAATGTAGTATAAGTAGCTGGTTTAACTAACAAAATAGGTCATCCGGAAACGCTTTACAATGCATGTGTAAACTTCCCTGAGGGTAATCCTGAGAACAACAGAACGTGTTTTGTTTTGATGCGGCTCCCGCCACACGACTCTGTTTAAATGAGATTTACGCCTTACTGTGTCACAATATCATTTTGACAAAGGGTGGAATGGGGACAATATATTAAGCCACAGAAAGCGCGAGCTATTCTTGGCTGTATTCATAATACAGTTTTTGAAGAATTTCTTCCTCATTTAAAATATTTAATTCTGAGATGCACTGTTGTGCCCATGCAAGATGGGTGCTATGTGCAACGGAAATTATAGGAAGAACATATGTGTGTGCCTCTAAAGTCTATTAGATAATACTTTTAATAGACTGTAGAGGTACCTACAAACAAACTCGCCTTAAAAATGATCAGAATTTTTATTTTGTATAAAAAAAAAACTGTTTCAAAAGTTAAACTTAAATAAAAGTAAAAAGTTCCTAGACAGCAATCATTTACCTACTTTAGGTAGCTGATTTATCGCTCATATTAAACTGTGGGCAAGCCAAGTCGGTCAAGTAACCTCGGCGTGCTCACAGATTGAAAAACTTTTTATTTCCAATACCGCGCCGCAAGTTGGTTTTAAAAAAGTTTTCCACTATTTCACTTCATTAGTTTGCCGGGAAAAATTAGCTTTAACGGCATCAGCTTTAAGCTCAATTTCGAGAAACTTTATTTTAGCAAGTTTTATGAATAATGGCGGTGTCCAAACGAATTGTTGAGTATTATGTGAAGCCTCGAATACTTTTTGTTAGGAAGGTACAGGATCTAGATTTTGAGATTGCTAACTACATTTTTGGTTTAATTTATATTTTGCATACCAAGTTTAAATTATATTTATGTACCAAATTCTATTTCTACATCGCCCTTCTGTGCGTCCATAATCTTTTAAGGAAATTAAACAACGAAACTAGTCGCGGTACTATACGACCACTTTCCTCTGGCCGCAAAATGTGGGTTTAACACGCTGCAATTCAGGAGGCCATAGCTACTTCTAGTCGTCGACTTCGCGACTAACATCTGTACATGGTAGCATTATACAGGCTGGGTGGAAGGCGGTAAGCGCGATGGTTATACGGCGAAATGGCATTTAGAATCAGCATCAGGAGAAATGTCCAGGTACTTCATTGAATTCTGTTTTAGCCCTAAGTCGTGTGTGATCCCAATGGGTGTCAGGTGAGTGTTAATCTAGCTCGTTATGTTTTTAAATGATTACATTTTAATTCTTTATGCGCTTTAGGTTATTGCGTTGTGTTATGCAGTGATTACCTACCTCTAGTTATTAGGCAAAATAATAGTCTAATGTGTTTTTTTTTAATATTTAAAGACATTCGCGTTTGTGAAATTCCAAAAATTTAAACTTTCTCATGTTGTTACAAAAAAAGTAAGTTATAAAATTTTACATAACTTGGGTTTATCATGTGCTTAACTTTATTTGTAATAACAACGATGGTTTATTTTATTTAATTTTGTTGTCCAATAGAATAACTAAATAAACAGGCATATCCATTAGACATAAGATGTTCTTTTATTTTCATTTATTGACATTCGAAGAGTTAATCAAAAAATAACAAATTAAATACCTACTAATTAGTTAAGCTTCCGGAATACAAATGAAACGAAGTTTTGTGCACAATGGGAAAATATTGGAAAGTTCGGCCACGCCGACGGCGTAAAATACATTTAACCCGTAAATAACTTCAAACTGGTAGCTAATTAATCCCCAGAATTGTTCTATAAACAGTTCAGTGAGCGAAATGCGGGCTCACAATCATTATTTTGGGAAATGAAAATGGCATTACTTACTGAATTCATTTCAAGTTGTCTTAAACAATGATGTAGTGATAAGATAAATAATATGAAATTTTGAAGGAAATATACAAGGTTTAATGATGTAGATAAAATTTGACGCTACTATAAATTAGAAAAGTAGAGATAGTCATACTTTTTATCTACTTACCATCTCAATTAAACTGAATTGGTACCAATATAATAGTAAAAAAAACTGCTTCTTCTTCGTTAGTGTGATCGTCCGTTTGTAAATTTGAGCATAATGCAAAAATAACTGAACAGATTTGAATGAAATATGGTGCACAGGTCTGTTACTCTCTCCCAGACAAGGCCGCTAGTGAAAGCTAGCAGGATATTTGTCAATAACAAAACAATGTACTTAATTTTCAGACTCATAATATTGTTGGCGCTGCTCGTGGGGGTCCTATACAGCTTACACCTGCTGGTCAAGGATTACCAAGCTTTATCAGCTGGATCGAGACTAATCCGCATGCTGTTGAAGAGAGATCTTAGTTCACAGAATAATATGGTAAGTCAGCATCACGTCTGCATATCTTGATTTGAAACTTCCGTGCTTAGTTCACGCGAATCAAATTTAAGGCGTCAATAGCCTAGTGGTTAGAGGGGTCGCCCTCGTAGCTGAGAGGTTCCGGGTTCGATCCCCATCCTGGCCATTAAACTATTTACGTGAGCCCACTCCTAAACACATGCATTAGCTTAGCTGGAAGGGCTAACGGGAATAGTAGTAATGTGATGAAAGCACATTTCTAGTAATATTTATTTTAAAAAAATATAATCTTCGTTCATTTGGCGGTTTTATTTCCGGAAAAAAATTCTACCGATATTAAGTTTACAAAGTGAATACGTAGAAATAAATGCGAGCAATAGGTAGGTAATGGGTCATGAGTAGAACTTTTTAAAGAAAATACACATAATTTACAAATACTCATAATATCAAAGCAGTATCTTCAAATGATTATATAAATAAAATAATTAATCCTGGCTTACAGGAGTAACAGTGGTGGGAGTGTGTGGTCCCTAGTCCCATTAAAAAAAAAGATAATTAATTTAACAGCAGTAATAAAAGCGCCTATAGTAACAAATGTCATAATATAAGATGTTACTTTAAAAATCCACGAAATCTTGCGTAGCCCCTTAATAAATGCCAAAGATGATGTACCTACACCACCTACCACAATTTTCCGTTGGTTGGTACAGCTGGATGCAGCGAGTAATTTCAAATCAAAGCTCAAAAATCTGCTGTTAGAAAGAAACTCATCAGGAAGTTTTTTTTTAATAAGTAGTATTCATTAGGCGGCATCTGAAATAACGTACATTAAGTACTAAATACGACCTTATATTACATAAAGCTATGATTTATAAATAAATCACGGAATTTAATACTTTGTACCTGACTCACTCACTCGGGACATCAAAGGGATAGTTTGTGTTTTGCCGAACGTCAGAACTCATCATCCCTTTCATCTATTAGACAGGGAGTTATGAAAAAATTTGCAAAGGCTTTTAGACAAACTTACCTATTATAGAGTCAAAGGATTTTTGTCATGTTAGAATCTATGACAAAGTGGATTGACGTAGACGAGCTGCACCTAGACTGTAACCTGGCTGCATTATTGCAGTTAGTTAATAGAGGATTCGGAATATTGGTAACATCAAAACACATCTAGTATCAGGTTGGTCCAAAAGAAAGAAATAGATAAAGAAATACCATTTTATTGATTTCAATAAGAGTAAGTGGATATCAAATTAAGATATCTAATTGTGCGCGAGGTTAACGGTAATTTCGTAAGAGGAAACAAATAGATGGGTTAGGTAACTATAAATCACAATGCCACAATGGTTACAACACTATTTATCCTCAATTAAATAATATATGTAACATTTAACTTTCTACATTCAGATTAGTCTTATCTTAATGATGAGTAACTGTAGAAGCAGGTTATGTAACAGGGAAACCCTTATCAGATCCTTTGTACCTACATAAACACTCGCCGCATATTGTACTCGACTCGCTCGCGTATCCTAACACGACTCTGGTTTAAAACTAATATACTCGTATATAAATACATAAATATCGCCAGACTGACACACCAACTGTATGGTCCGAAACTAAGCAAAGGTTGTATTATGAGTACCGTACAATGAACTGGGGGCGGTCCCAGTGACACCTAGACAAAGGCAAATTATGAAAAGGTCATTTCTGAAATATGCCCCGGCAGGAATCGAACCCGCAACCACCATGTGCAGTGAGCCTAGCGGCCTATGCTAGAGCCACTGCGCCAAGCGGTCGTTCTACCTATATATTATGCTATACCGATGTCTATTAAATAATATTGGATCTCACATTGTATGTAGGCACCTTTAAGATAAATAGCCAAATTCGTTTAGATCCATTCAGTCCAAATTCCTAACTTCCATTAACGAATAAAAATAATACATCATACTCAGTCTACATTCTTTTTATAATGACAGTAAATTGTTATTGTTTCATTTTTAATCAAAGTAGCCAATATCTTTTGTATCATATAGTATTCTCCTTATTTATGATTGTAATAATAATTTATTTCATTACTCATACTCTGAAAGTGGGTCTGAAGTTGCCTAAGGAGCGGGTTGAAAGTAATACTTTTCCGGCCCGGGAGAATCGCTTTCAACTGACAGCTGTCAAGTTATAAAAAAAACTAGTTCCATTTTCACATTTCTATAGAACCATGTTCAAACTTTTTTCTACAGTCACTCAATTACAGCACGTTGTAAAATTGAAATAACATAAAGTTAAGTATTAATTAAAGAATATATATTTTTAAATGACATTATAATTTAGTTTCAACAATTTCTTTGAAATAACATAAATTTGGGCAAAATATTTAAAGATGAAAATGAAAAATAATGGCTAAATAATGAAGTTGGCCGGCCAACGAAAAAAAAAACAAAATAGGTGGCAATCCGATCTTTATTTATTTTTTTCGAGTTGTAGAGTATTGTTCATACTTATGTTGGTACATATTATTTCTTTAGCCAGTTCCTGATTTTATTTTTACTTTCCTTGTATTCGTAATGAAAAGCACAGTGTTTACCTCGGGTGAAAGACTTATTTTTTCACTTTCACCACTCGTGTAACAATGTACTATTACGCAACGACTCTTTGATGCAGCCCTTTTTCACTCAGAAATTATTTACAAAAGAAAAACGTTTTATCGTTTGAATAAATATTGTTGTTGAATTCGTTTGCTTTCAATAAATTATCAACTATTTGCGCAAACAAGCTCATTGCAGCACAGTGTTTAATGACTCCACTTTTTGTGGATGGATATTTATATTCAGTGTTAAACATAAATTATATTATTTAAACCTGTTTTCTGGTATTGATACATCAGATTGCGTTTCATTAAGGTTATCATTTGATATTATTATTTTTATAACCTTTTTATACAAGTTATGCATTATCTAACGGTGAATCTAGCTTGGACTTTAATGAACAATTCAGTTCAATGAATTAGCATCTACCAATTTCGTTGTACTAACACAATCCACACACATATTCGTACTATAATTTTAACCTGCCACTAGTTGCTCTCCAGTGCTTAAAGCGCTCATTATAGTGCAGCAGATTAGCATTTGCAGAGGCTATTCATAATTCAACCCTTTACTTTCCTCATTCCAAATATTTAGACTTTAATTAACAGAAAAGCACCTAAGCTCTCCATTACTATTTACCAAGGTCAATATTGTTTGAGTTCAAATCGATCATCGCCGGGCTCGCTAATATTCGAGCGGCCATTTCATAAATTCATTTTTCAATCTGTGTCGGTACTCTAATGTAAATTAAAATTAAAGGAAGGCAAAACGTTAAAAATGCTAATTAAAAAAAAAATCATAATATTATTATCACTTGCTTATGGTGAAGGAAAACATCGTGAGGAAACCTGCATTTCTTAGAAAATCTAACCAATTTTCGAAAGACATGTGAAATCCGCCAACCCGCAGTGGGCCAGCGGTGGATGACGGCTTGAATCCCCCTCATAGTGAGAGGAGGTACATGCCCATGAGTGGGACGACAAAAGTGCTAAATTATTATAACTATATTATTATTCGTATCGCTTTTCGGTGGCCGTGGCATGTTCAAGCTGAGCCAAATGCCTACCATGATCGTACTTTTTTGCTTAGGCACAGGTCCTAATGCCTTCGAGTCGAGATCCATACTCATAGTAATAATTTAAAAGTCAATCTCTCGACACGTATGTACATACGTAGATACGTTATATAACCTGTGCAAGTATTGCTTTATTCATTTCCTATCGCTCCAACTATCGATCCAACTTAACCTTTCTACAATAGAATGTTCGCTTCGGACTATAAGTTGTAAACAAAATGTTCGCAGAAGCCCGCCGTGAGATGGAAAAGAATATTGCGGTGTGACCCGATACAATGCGCCCGCTACCTCTATTGTGATCTTGGAGCCCGTCAGCTGAACAATGAAGTGCGGCAAGGTCTCGTGTATATGCTTATGTGAGTTATTTGGTACCTTTTTAATTATTACGATTTCGACGAACGCTTGGTGGGGTGAGCGACGGCCGCTCGGCTCACTGCACCGGGTGGTTGCGGGTTCGATTCCCGTCAGTACGAATTTCAGTGGCATTACATAAATCTTTGTTGTATACATTATAAGTAGATCTTTTGTGTAATTGTAATTACTAATTTAAGTTGTAATTACTTCTTTGATCTCATCAATACATAGTCCACAAGCTGTCTATTTGTATACGAGTATAGAAGACAAACAAATGTATTTCTATGAGGAAAACTGAGGTTTTCATTCGCACGAGCTACAACGTTGGCAGAAATCTGCATATTCCGGCCTGAATTACTTTGGATGGAAAGGTGTACCTACGCATCAATTTTGTTTTAGAATTTAGAGTGGCTTTTAATAGTACTGTATTTGTACCGACTTCCATAAAATGAGGCGGGAAATGGGCGATTTACGGTCACCAGGAATTCAATACTTATCCAGTTTCCAACAAAAAAACGTGAAAGAAACATTTTAATAAAAAATATTAACCAACTTCAAAAACCTGGGTGCACTAAAAAGCTAGAAATACCTAGGGTTCTTGTAATTTCTTTCATTTGGAGTCGGTGCCAATTCAAGTTATGCTAATGTATTGTAAAATTAGTGCTGTTTTACTGAACCTAAGTTTTTTGTAAAACAAGTCGGTTCAAATTTTTATAAAACATTGTTTTCAAGACAATTCCATCATAATTTAAACAAAAACAGGATTTGTAGTTGGCCATATTTTGGCTCTCTATGAATCAAAAATTCTCTCTTAACACAAAACACTACATATGCAAGGAAATCATGATATTACGCAATGAAGTGATTCATCTAACAATGAAACTCTACAACCACTTTCACCATTGGATACGCAACATATATACTCAACCTACCTATAGATGTATTGCAGAAACATGTATTACTATGAACACCACATATGTATACGCATTTATAGCTTTAAAAACATATCTAGGTAACACTCGGTGAAACTGAAAGGGTATTTTTTTTGTAAATCCAAAACGGCTTTCGGGGATAGTTGAATAGCCAATGCTTTTGAAGGAATCCAAAGATTGAATACACCCACACCACTTTTAATTCTTAAAAAATCTTCCAAAGTCTGTATTTTTAGATTTACAACAAAAAAATATTTCTATTTCATCTAGTATAGATATTATTTCAGAGAGAACACATACAAAATCAATTAATATCATCTGGTAGCGATTTCCAAAGCATTTAGTAAATTTAGAATGCATAGAAAATAGTACCTACCTAATTTTGTATTCATTAGTACCTATTTAAAAAAAAAAATTGTAAAAAATAGAACAGGCGCCACAGATTTTCGAGGTCACCGTACGAATCCTGCGGTTCGCGGATTCGCCTCACGCCCGCGGAAGTAATGGGCGTCGAAATAAATTATGTGAGATTTATCACGTATTCCATTATTGTTCCTCTTGCCGCTGAAGTTTCAGCAGACTCTCCCAAACATTGTGGAACTCACTCACTCAGAATACATTCGTCATCTTCTTACCGAGTGTGAATACTCGTACTTTATCTTTGCGATGATATTTTTTAACGTGACTCAGATTGTATATGTCAACAAGAACATTCTGAATGTTTTAAAAATATCGACCATCAAATTATTAAAATGACTTAAACATTGATGGCAAAAACGTTAAATTAATCAGCGTACTTATTTAGCAATACAGGTAGGAATGAATTATTTTTAAACTTATGAAGTTCTATAAAAAATCAGTAAGTACCTTTAGAGTGCCCTTCTACTAGATATCCCGCTGGGTTTTAAATGGATGGGCACCCTTATGGTAAATTTTCCGTGACATAAACTACTTTACCATGCATAGCGTTATTAAAATGCATATAAATGCAGAGACAGATAAACTGTTTTTTTTATTTAGGTCAAACCAAAGGTAAATAAATTCTACTACTAAAATATTGCGCCCTTGCCCTTGCCAATTCTTGCCAACAGAATTAATTAGTAAATAAGTGTGCATAAATATGTAGATATGCATCGCATATATCAATTCGTTCGTTAATTAAATGAGCATCCGCGTCATGTCGCATAAGCCCCCTTTGTTCCATGAAAACCTTCCAATTTAATAAAACTCGCTGCAGTGTCCTGCTTTTTGTTCCCATAATAATATTTCACGCGGTTGCTCAGTCATACAAAAAGGTTTGGCCGCTCGGGGAGGCTTATAAAATAAGAATGGAGGGGGTAACTCAACCGAGACCGTTGAACGCAATGTACGAAACAGTAATTTACACGTAATGAAGAATGAAAACGTTTTCAGCGTAAATGTGAGTCTCATAGCTACTCGTGTTTTATATAATAACTAGCTGAGCCCGCGACTTCGTCCGCGTGGAATTTAACTTAACAAAAAAGCCCGCTCCCGCGTTCTGAGCCCGCGCGACAGGACCCACTTTTTTTGTTTTTTCTAAAATAAAAGTAGCCTAAGTTACTCCTTATAAGATCAGCTATCTGCCAGTGAAAATCCCGTCGAAATCGGTCCAGCCGTTTCGGAGATTACCCGGTACAAACAGACAGACAGACAAAAAAAATTTAAATCGCGTTTTTCCATAGGTGTCGTATGTACTTTCATGTGCATTTAGTGAAAAGGTGTTATTTTGATATTATTACAAACAGACACTCCAATTTTATTTATTTGTATAGATAATAATAATAGTTTAGCCTTTTTGACGTCCCACTCCTGGGCATGGACCTCCTCTCACTACGAGGGGGATTCAGGCCGTAATCCACCACGCTGGCCCAGTGCGGATTTGCGGATTTCACATGTCTTTCGAAAATTGTTTAGATTTTCTAAGGCATGCATTTGAACCCAGAATCTGGTGCCCGAAGACGCGTACGCGTGTTTCACATTATACCTATGTGAATAAACAACTCCACCAATCAACCAACTATATGGTCCCAAACTTGTACTTTCGGTACCGTACAATTAACTGGGGCCCATCTCTGATAACCGATGGCATCTCAGTCGATCCACACTCGAATCGCCATACGTCAAAACTGACATATTGCTTATCTCAATTCGTCAGTTTTGACAGTTTTCCTATAGAAAAAGTGTGTGTGAGTTTGGCCCCTAGGGGCATTTAGTAATAGCCAGACCATGCTATGTTTACTTGTAAAAATAAATGAATAAATAAATAATTTAGCCCTTTTGACGTCCCACTCCTGGGCACGGGCCTCCCCTCAACACGAGGGGGAATCAGGCCATAATCCATCACGCTGGCCCAGTGCGGGTTGGCGGATTTCACATGTCTTTCGGAAATGGGTAGATCTTCTAAGACATGCAGGTTTCCTCACGATGTTTTCCTTCACCGTAAGCAAGTGATAATCATATAGGAATTATGATTCGCACATAGATTTCGAAAAATCCAGAGTTGCGAGCCGGGGTTTGAACCCAAGACCTGGTGCCCGCAAGACGCGTGCTTAACCAATCGGCTACCACTGTTTACTTGTAGGTCATATTATTATTTTAATGATTTTGCCAGACACCAAATACTCCGACAATTAATATCTACCGGTATTTCTATTTAGAATAAGGATAAATAAATATGTTTTGTAGATATTCAGCTGACTTTATATCTAATATTTTAAAAACAAGATAAATGTTTGTGTAATCTTTTTTCATTTTCCTTGTTGATTAGTAAGAGAGATAACAAATTCACTTCCGTGAATATTTACTTACAAAAGATTGACTCTACCTTTTTAAAATAAACAAATTATGTCATTTTCATAATATTTTTGCTCTAAATTAAACATGGGTGTTTTTCATACAATCCGATAAGTATACTACTTATCCCTCAACCACAACTATTGAAACTTCATTGATGTTAGAGAGAGCGGGCATTGAGGCTGGAATTTAATCAGAGTCCACAAATATTGTTACCTACAGCGTGCATCCCACTAAGTTTGTGCCACCTTAATCCGATTACAACCAGCCAGATTATGAGATTTATCACGTAACCGGAAATATAGAGTTGCTCTAACATCCCAATAGTGAAATAATTGCAATTTCCGATATAACATTTTGATCTTTTTATTAACCAATTTTATTAATCCTAGAAAAATATATAATTCGTGGTCAAACCTTAATTTATTTATTTTTAAATGTAATTTAGGGAAATCAACATCCTGTTATCTACCCTCATTTGTACTTTAAAAACATTCACATCTTGAAATAAAACTATTTTTACGGATTATATCGCGTTTATTTACTTTTTATGTTCCCGACGTTTCGGTTGCTTTACAGCAACCGTGGTCACTGGGGGACTGAGGTGTTAGACGTCCTGATGTCATAGTTAAAAACTGGGTACCCTCAAAATTTAGTTGGTGTTTGCGGTCCGATCCACGCAGAAAGTGCTCACTGTGTCTTGAGGTCTTGCAATGGTACGCTTGGTTTTGGATTTAATTATATTAATTACTGTATCCCAAGTTGGTGGTAGCACCCAGCCATCTTCCCTATTGAAATTAGGATGTTTTTTAATTTCAATGGCCTCACGTATCATCCTTGGTCGGAATCGGTGTTCTTTTGCGAGGATCTGTGGTTTATCAAATCTGATGTAATGGCGGGTGCGGTCCTGTACTCATCACACATCATGTTCACATCTCTTACTTTGTTACGTCGTCTATTATTGGATACTGCCCGCGTAGTCAACTAAGGTCAGAATACCCCCATTTTAAGAGGAGCCCCATACCCAGGAGCTTTTTTATTTTAATAATAACACATTTATAAATGTTAGAAATTATTTTAATATAATCACTAAATTTACATATAAGTAAAGTAAAGAGAAAGTCAAATGACCGCGAAATTTATTCAGGCCTTTCATAATTATATACCTAGGTATCTAACTTAGTTGCCACCGGTGATGGCTTTAATTTGAACCCAAACTTCTGGTCTACGAGTCGAATGTTCGTTTGCAATTGGAAATTCTGCGGTTACTTTGCAGTCTGCAACTCTTAATGCAATCAGACAATAATTGCAAATTGCGATGTGCCGAGCGCTAGGCACTTTGCATTTTTGGCTACAGAGGAAAATTAGTTTAGGAAAAGTTGACTTAAAGTTCTCGCTATCGATATTATACCCTACCCACAATATGAATCATAATTAACTAAAACAATTGAATCTATATCTATGGATATATCTATAACCAAAGAAACATTTTTTAAATAATACCTATTAGGGTTCAAATATTTTGTTTTGGTCAACTTATAATTCTATTTGTTAAAAAAATGTTTTTCTTGTTCCTATTAATTCATATATATTTTTATGTGTTTTCAGGCTAGAACCCAGTGATGAAGATAAAATCGCCCACACAGCGTTTATGGAAGCATTTGAATTGGGACAAATTTCGCCAAACCGGTGCAGGGCAAAATACTTCATGTGTCCTTTCAACGCTTCGATGCTATTCGAAGTTATTGTGTACTTATTGCGGAATCCAAATGCATAACCATAGTGTTTAAGGGTTAAGTAGTAAATCATGGTATGGATTGACGTACGTTCAATGAAATTAGTTTAGTAAAATGCAGACTTATTGTCATAAGCCCCTTTGTGGTGAACAAAAATGTTGTTACTGTGCGCAATTTTTGCGTAGTACTCGTTTAAAAACATTTGTTTATGTGTAGGGATCTAATTATGATAGAAATAAGCACTACTTATTTCAATAGAATCAGTTTTCAATAAAGTTTTTGGATACGTCCAACAAAACAGATTATTTCTGTTTTAACTGTCTTTCACAGTGTTTGTGAAGTTGTCTAGTTAATAGCTTCTATCAATTTTTTGGAACATGGAGGAGTACCCGATAACTTCATTGTCTTATCTTAAAACAGGGTTCGGAAAGTAACACTAGTTCTGTTTTCGCATATAGAAACCGTGGTTTAGCTGTGCTAGTAAAGTAATTATGCTTTATCAAACGATATAAGGATAAACACTTCCTACACATCTAATCCAAGGGATAACGTTGACCTAATTACCACGCTAGCATTGAAGGTATTAAATATTAATAAGATAATGTTGGGAGTTATTATAAATCCGGGTAAACAAATAACAATTCACTCGCTTTATAAAAGATAGTGTCCCTCTAAAAAAAATGTGATAAAATTCAATTAATATTGTTAACCATGTCTTACTATTTAGATAAATATTACATATACTAAACAATAATCGCGGAAAGCAAGAAGGTAAAATTTCTAGCCAATAACAGCGAGTTAAATTTGCTTCCATCCCAGAATATGTTTACTATTCAGAAGTGTACTGTGTAGAACTTTTAAATTATAACAGTTTTCGGCACTTGGGATGTGAACAAACTGAATAAACCATAAGGTTTTATCGTTCGATGTGTTTTTATATTCGGCACATAATACAAACAGATATAGTTTCTAGTAAAGATCTTAGGTATTTTAGAACAATATGTGGTAAAATTGCAGAGTGGGATTGTCCATCGATGAACAATGTATTAACTCCTAAATTTGTTATTTTATATGTCCTTTTATATCGATACATATCGATCCAATTAATTGTGAACCTTAGTTTTTATGATAATAATGACCATTACGCAAATCTAACGATATTGTTACCGTTATCAGATTCAACAGATCGATTCTAGTCTAAAATAAAAATATACGAACAAAGCCGAGTTTGCTTTAGTGTAACCAACCTGGCGTGCTCGACACTGCATATATTATAATCTTTTTCTTTCTCCACAGAAACTCTTCATAGCTGCAATTTTAAATTTTGCTTTATTGATTACGAACCATATCTATTCATTATAAATAAACGAAATTCACTACCACTCACGATAACACAAAACCACAATCAAGGCAATAAAACTATTGCTGTGGAATATATCATAAGTAGGTACTTACCTATTTTTACGTAGGAATCATACTTGTCTCTAAAAACAAGTTCAATATTTTTTAATCTAAAAAGGATTCTGATTCTGTTCTACACTAACTAAATCTAACTAAACTTGATTGCCAGTAATAGTTATGGTTATGTCCAATTGTGTTTACTACACGAAATTTTAATAATGTTCAACTTAAGGTGAAGGCGCCTGTCTAGCCCGCGAAATTCAAAATTTTCGAGTATTATTATAGTTTATCCAAAATCTGAAAACATTTAAGACAACATTTTGTGATTTGCGAAAAACACAGTATGCAGTGCGTTTATTAATACATTTATTTTACTCTAAATATTATCACGGTGGATATGATACTAGTAAATCACTAAATATACAAAAATTGCCAGATTATCTGGATAGCTGTCGTTCTTGAAATGTGTTAGAGTAAGTTGGATATATTAATAAATGCACTGCACACGGTCTTTTTCGCGAATTACAAAATTTGTCTTTTATTATTGTCAGATTTTGAAAAATTTCTAAACGAACTCGTAAAATTTGTACTTCGCGGGCTAGCTGGGCGCTTTAGCCTTAAAGATGGTCACCCTCTGCGTAATGTACATACGCGCTAAATTACGGCAAAAATAAAGGAACAACGAATATAATAATTATGATCTATTTTGTTTCGTATCACTTGCCGTTGACCGTGATCGAGTCTTGGTTTAACGACATCGTACTCCGCATCACTGTCTAACAAAACCCATCAGAATGGACCATGTGTAAAGATCTAAATGATATATCATATGTATATAAAAATGTATTCATCAAACTTGGTCTTCAAACTTGGCGCGAGCCTGTATCATGAGACCAAGTGAGGTATAATTTGCCTACTTTCAATAGAATTAGGCCACCGTCTATGAACATCTACATAAATCACCGTCTCGCGTTTATCTTCGCCGCCCATATTGATTTCATGAACAAAAGACACCCGAAGTAATGGCCACCCGTCGGCACAGGTCTTCCCTTTGTTGAAGATATTATTTTCTCAATCGCCACCCTCGTTCAAGGGTAGCGTTATTCAAATGAAAATTGGCGCAGGGGTTCGAGAGTAGGCCGCTTCACTCACTGCATATGGTGGTTGCGGGTTCAATTCCCGACGGGAAAAATTTCGGAAATGGCCTTTATATAATTTTCCCAGGTCTGGGTGTCACTGGGACCGCCCCCAGTCCATTTTACGGTACCCATAGACCAAGCGTTGCTTAGTTTGGGACCATACAGTTAGTGTGTTCGTACAAGATAAGTAATGAAACTGTTAAAGCGAGATTATTCCTTTGCTATAGCCCGTAGTTATTAATAAATCGATCTCAAGTTTGAGAGCGGTCCTGAGTACGCTTTTGACATGTCATTTTGTACTGGTATGACAAAGATGACATCTCCCTGATCACTCTTAGACTTGAGATCGATTTATTTACTATGGGCTATTCAAACTTTTGGCAATGCTTACTTTTGACATTACCTAAACTATAGAATAATAGTGGAGACTTCAGTAATTGTTAAAACAAATACTCTGCCTACTGCGTTTATTATTATTACTTTATTAGTATTATAAATGTATTTTCTGGATATTGGCAACACCGCTATCTACCTTCTGCGTCCAACTATAGAAGAACCACCCAGTTGACACCATAAGTACAAAACCAACATCAAAATCGGTCAAGCCGTTTCGGAGGACAAGAATTACCAACGCAAGCACACCGGAATCTTATATCAATAGAATAAGAATACAAAAGTTACAGAGTAACAGGCTGTGTCATTATTCCACATAATTATAACGAAACACATTATCCGTATCAATCTTCTCGTCATTATGTACTAGGTATGCCATGTGTAACAACACGATAAAAGAAGGAAAATAACTTTTAATGATACGTCATTTCTTTTCCCTAAACACGGCAACTTTGCTCTTAGATACAAGTGAATCTAATGGGCACTTGAAAATTTAAAAAAGATACAAAATAAACCTTCCCCTGTACAATTATTGATTAATAATATTCAGCACTTTGCAAGGACTGTTTTTTATTTGAAAAACATAGGTACCTATTTTATTTACGTCATTTTAGCATTAACACAGGTAAAACCAAATATTTAATAATTATTACAAATTCTTTGCCTAAATCTGAGAGAAAAATGTATGGCAAATTGAAGTAATGTCGTGGATGTCAATCTTAAACAAGTTTGCTAGGATGATGAAAACCGGTACCTATTGAGATTTTACCTAAATTAGATTACATTTTTAAATTTTTCATTACATTTTTTTTATACCTGACTAGCTGTACCCACTGACTTCGTCCGCATGGTATTTAACTTACCAAAAAGTTCGGGATTATCGGGATAAAAAGTATCCTATGTGTTAATCCCGGTTATAAACTATATGAGTTCCAAATTTCGTCCGAATCCGTTCAGTAGTTTTTGCCTGAAAGAGTAACAAACATCCACACTCACAAACTTTCGCATTTATAATATTAGTAGGATTCTAAAATTAAACAACAGTTCGTAATCAAACTTTTTTATATAAGTATAACAAAGTCGGGAAACAAGCTTACGACCCGCCTGATGTTAAGCAGTTACCGTAGCCTAATAGATGCTTGCAATAGTCACATGTTGCCGATCTGGAAGGGAATTGGACAGACGGAGAGTAAACCTAAGTAACCATTAATAGTATTTAGTTAAAATAAAATATATATTCTTGCATCGTTACCATCTCTCAAATGAACTCGAGTTAGAAAGTCGAAAAGTAGAAAGTTCAAATTTATTCTAAAGACAGTAAGTAATTATTCTAAAAGTCATAATTAGGGCATCAGACGCTACTTAATGAAACTTTCGAAAAACGCTTGCGTCTTGGAAAAGTTCAGTCTTTGCGAGTTTGTCGTTGATTTTGCGAAATAAATATGAAGCTATTTGAAAGATTGTTAAAAGTTAGAAGTCGAAATGGATTTCGAAAATTAAGCTAGACTGGAGAGACTGAAATTAAGGAGAGAAGCGCACTCAGTTTGGATATGATTTAAAAAATACTGAATACGAATATATTAGGGTGTTAGGGTGTGCGCTTGGCGCAGTGGTTCGAGCGTAGGCCGCTCGGCTCACTGCACATGGTGGTTGCGGGTTCGATTCCCGCCGGCGCAAATATCGGAAATGGTCTTTTCATAATTTGCCCTGATCTGAGTGTCACTGATATCGCCCCCAGTCCATTGTAAGGTACCCATAGTACAAGCGTTGCTTAGTTTGACCATACAGTTGGTGTGTCAGTCTGGTGATATTTATTTATTTAATAAATACCTCATGAATCCGTACGAATAACACATGACGCCACTCAGAAAGTGGCAATAGCGAAATGGTTACAGGGGCCGCACTGGGACCTAGAGGTACCGAGTATCGCGATTGGTGCCGGGTCACCATAAACATATAAGATACCAGAAAGATAAACGTCACTTCCTGACCGGAAATGCGGACATAAAGCAACGCTGACGTTATAAGCAGTTGTAGAGGGATCACATAAAATCTAAATGTATAGAGGTCCGGTCAAGACTACCGCAATGGATGCACGGATAAACGCTGATCCTGGATTTAGCAGAACAAATGGACCCCTGGCTACATAAGGATATTAAAGCTTTATTGCAATTGAGTAACAGGTTTTAGTCGTAACTTAATATAAAGAGCACATTTTGGACACAAGTGAAAAATCACTAGCATAGGTAAGTACTAATTTCTGATATTTATCCATAGAGTTCGAGTTTGAAGCGTCAATTGGTTAGAGGTAGCGCCTTCGTAGCTAAGAGGTTCCGGGTTCAATCCCCATCCTGGCCATTAACCTAGTTACGTAAGCCAGCTCCTAACACAAGCATTAGATTAGCTGGAGGGGCTAACGGGAATACTAGTAATGTGATAAATTAAAATTGCTAGTAATCTCTTTATTAAAAAAATAACAGAATTCTCGAGATCCGTAATGAGTTTGAAAGTTTTTTTATGTCGAGAATTACATTTAATTTGAATATTTTTATAAGGTAATTTTGTTAAAAAATTTCACAGTAACACTGCAAATATTTACGCACAATTTTAATGAGCCTATAAAAATTATATCCCATAGCGGGTTCCGTCGTGGTCCTACGAATTTCCATTTGTTCGGCGTCTGCGGCCCGTGACTTTCCTGGACCGTAATTCATAAAAACACCATGCAAACGTTCAGCCAATGGAAATGACGCATAATGTCCTGTACCCAGCAGGTTTATTGCCAGTATTTATTGTATGAACTCTACCTTCTTGCGTATATAATAAAGTTGCTACGGCCCTTCCAAATCCAGATTCATAATTCTTATCCTTGCGTGGATACAATTTTTTGGTATCTTTATTAAGTCTTCTGTCCGTGTGTTAGTTACTGAACTCTTCCTAAAAGTCCGGCTTGATTTGATGTTTTATGTTGTGTGTGATTCAGTGGGTCCCTTAATGGCTTAGATTAAAAATTGGATCTGATAGTGCAGGACAACATCTACCGGGCCCATTGGTCCTTAAAAATAAATGAATCTAAAAAATATTTTATTTAAAATTAAACTCATTCGCAATAGGTATTGAGATTTAATTAACAGTAGGTAGTAGGTATTGAGATTTTAGTAACTAAAGCGGTACACATAAAACCATCTCCGCTGCAGCAATCACCTGAGTTGACCTATAATTAAAATTGATGCCAAGTCATTTCGTATCGACATCAACAAAATTTAATCACCAACCGATTTTCCCCAATTTATGTAGCATAGGTATAGGCTTTGTAAATTCCATCACAAAACATGAAGGTGAGTACTTATAAAAAGTTACGCTCAAACCTTGTTTCTGGGGACTTACACAGTATCATAAGTAGTTACCAGCGTAAAAAACCCCCTAGAAAATTTCCAAAGCCGAAGTTAGTGGTGCCTATCTCCGGAGCCGATCCTACGCACCGGAAAAGTTCGCCGCAGTCAATAACCGTCTGAATATAAAGTGGGTCGTCTGAATTGATCGAGAAAACTTCCATACGCCGCGGGCAATACAAATCAAAAGATAGTTGTTCCTAACTTTTTATGGAACTATCTCCTTTATGTGTATTGCTAAGTTCACACTGAAGTTATTTTTGAATAATGTTGTAAAAGTTTTCCCTTTTTGTTTTTGTACAGTGGCTATTGGATTTTTTATCTTCCCAATATCCATGATGATTATTAATCTCTGAGATTGTAATGATCGCAATATTAATGATTACGGTGGTAGAGCCAAACTCTAACCATTTAACTACTGCTAACGGGCTAGCTCGACGAGGTAGTAAGAGACGATCGACGTAATTTGTAAGATGAGTGACAGAGCCGGAAACCCACCCTTTCCCTCCCTCTGTTCTACTCCCCTTTAGGTCGGCAACGTACGAGAAATGCCATTGGTATTGCAAGCATCTATAGGCTACGGTAACTGCTTAACATCAGGCAAATCGGATACTTGTTTTCTAACTTTATAATATTAAAACAATGGTAGTAACATCACATGGTTCAAAAAAAAAGCAAACACTAACCAATTAATATTGTAACACGCTGGAATATTTAACAATACAATTCATGTGCCATCATACGTTCGGGGAATATTGGCATATTGGTAGCAACAATACCTACACTAAAACTATTAAAATGTACAAATAAAAACTCGTATTATTTAACGAGCTCTAATTGAAAGGCTTCAGTGTTCAAAAGGGAAAAAATATAAGAAGCAAAGCCTTTATTCGATAGACAAGTTGACAGCTAATAACAAGCCCGGCATTAGTTCCGGATTTCACTCCAAGTATATTGTTAGGAGGCATTACTGTCTGAGAATACGCAAACGGGGAGCACCTGAATCCTGAATAAGGCTTATGAAGGTTCGGCCTTTCAAAAATGTAGTACATAAGTAAGTAATGTCTCAAAGTCATGAGTAACTTTGAAGAGATTTATTTTTACAACTACGCGTTTAAAAAATGTTCAAAGCGTTTATTTTTTTATTTAAATATGTTAAACATTATCACCCTTATTAATAAACATGGATTAGCGGTTGTGTAGTTACTCCATACTTTACCTTCTTCGTATGTCAAATTATTGATGACAGAAAGAGATAGTTCGGTGTGTAACTATTCGCCCGCTCATTCACGGGCATGAGATCATTACAAATACTGATTTATTTTGATATATAAGTAAAGGTTCACTTCCTAGTCTAACAAACAATTAGGAATTAAGATTCAATAAAAGTAACAAATGTTAAGTTATAATTCTAAATGAAACCCGCTTTCTTAATAGACTGGTTTTGCGTCACCATGACTTTTTTCGCCATTACGCCCTTGAATGCTGGGAGAGATTTCATCCATCCCACTTAGATCCTTGGTATCCTTCCAATGTACGTGCATTGCTGGCCTTTCTTTCGCCCACTTGCAAGTTATGATCTCCATCCTGAAGACTACACCATGGGGTTCTTCAAAAGGCACGTTACGTGTTCCTTAAACACCAGCATTGCGTCTGCACTCCCTGAGTTGCAGAAGTCTGGGTGGGGGTATCCACTTACCACCAGGGGCACAACTCTCGACTCGCAATACCTCTAAAATGATATATCTCATATCTGAATACGTCAGTTTTTCTATAGGAAAACTGTACAAACTGACGTCAGTTATATAATAAAGTTGCTACGGCCCTTCCAAATCCAGATTCATAATTCTTATCCTTGTGTGGATACAGTTGTTTGGTATCTTTATTAATTCTTCTGTACGTGTGTTAGTTACTGAACTCCTCCTAAAAGCCCGGCTTGATTTGATGTTTTATGTTGTGTGTGATTCAGTGGGTCCCTTAATGGCTTAGATTAAAAATTGGATCTGATAGTGCAGGGCATCATCTACCGGGCGGTGCAGGACATCATCTATCTGAATACGTATTCAGATACGCGATACGCCAGTTTTAACGTATTGTGAATGGAGTGTCAGCGAATAACCGAGTTGGGCCCCTGGTAGACCGTCTGCCCCTGTGCCTAACTAGACAATAAAAAAACAAGTGTTTGATATTTGGGTTTAGCATGCACTAAATTCAAAGTCAGGGTGTCGATAGTAAAGTGTGTACAAATAAAAACGATATCATAATGTTCTTATGCTCCTGATAAAAATGCCAATTTGCATACAAACCGTCGCAAAACATTTTTATAATGCCATAAAACGGATATAGCAAGTCTGTCCTCTTGTTTTATGTCGTAAGTCACCAGGACCATTTTATATGAGGAATAAAACGTGCATAACTTAGAATTGATAAAAATAACAAGATTTATTTTCTTTTTATTAAATATATTTACTACATTTTCCTCGTTGCTTAAATAAGTATACATTTGTACAGTATGTATCACAATAAACTATGTCCTTAAATGGAACAACTGATTTGGTTTCCTATAACTACCTATGTAGTTATAATATTATAATCGTGAATAAAAATAATCCGTATGTATTTAAATTTGGTTCTGAATTTCACATCCTCGTGCTTCCGTAGCTACCCAAACTGTCGGTACTCATGATCATAAAGGGAATGAACCGACAAAAGCCTATTCCTCGAAGCTTCTACAATTATTCTAAACGTTCACAATGTTAAACCAACAAAAGTACAATCAACACCAAAAGTGGCATGCCATAATTTTGGCACACATTCCGGAGCATTCAACGTGGTTCTAAGCTCGAGGCCTACCGTTTAATACGAGTATAATACAGAAAGTGGCCTTTGTTTCACACAAAACCCGCCGACAATAAAGGATTTCATAATATGTTTATTGTTATTCCTACACAGTTACAATTTATATTCGCGTGTCGAGATTCTTTGGTGTAAGTATACATTTTAAACGAGAGTTTAGGATGCAGTGACTTCCAGAGGGATTGCGGCTCACGGAATGGAATGTGCAGTGTAATTGTTGTATGTTCGTTTAATTTTATGGTTAGTCATTAGAATAAGTTACTGTGGTTCATGCGTATGAGTTTAAACGTACACCTATGTACCTTAAATTACTAAGAAACTGCGTTGGCAAATAAATACTATACTATGCGATTTCATTAATCTTGCAGCTGTAATAAAAAGTCCTTTTGCAACTTTCGCCCCGACGGAATTCACACAGGGACACGCGTATCAAATTGATGCCAAAATGACAATTTTCCACGAATATCCACAAAAAACTGCCTATGAGTCAATAAGTAGAGCTCAGAGAAAACGATATGCGTGATCGGCATAATAGCAACTAAGAAAAACCAGACAACGTACCTCGTACCTCATTAATTATTAAAAATAATTGACATTGTGAGCACCGCCCGACCAATTATTCCTGCAAAGGGTAAATAACCGCCAGTCAGCAAACATCATTTCACATGAAACGCGATCAATTATTTCAAGTTTATTATTCTGGCTGCCATTGTACAGGCTCGCGGACTGTACCTACTCTAGTATTCACAAGTTTACTACGTAATTTGTTTGCTCTTTGGCTGCAACCATTCATCGTGGCTCGGGCAAGGCCACAGCTAACGAGCCTTGGGAATGATCCCTTGCCTTTATTAATATTTAAGCTGAACCGTATCGATTTTATTGTTTTATACTACCGTATGAATACCAAAAGACCGCTGTTTTTTTTCCAAATTCGAGATTAATAATATGCTACGCGAAAGTAGCGCAACTTTTTCTCAGTATCCAATAGTCAATCTGGGTCATATTTTCCGATAATTGGATATAGATTATGCAGAATGGATCCTACCACCAATACTTCTGCAAACTGAAACCAACCTACAATCGCTGCAACTGGGGTTGATTTTAGTCTGCAGGGGTAAGTGTGGGTTGGTTCATTTTTGCAAAACTATGTCCAATTTATAGTTAAGCAAAAAACAGTAGTTGGTCGGTCGGCTTTCTCACTCATAGTACAAAACACAGCTATAATAGCAACTTTACGCCGATCTTCCGTGAGAGGGCAGTACAACCGCTGTCAAGCAAGCCCGTATATGACCTGTAGTAATTTGGCGACACCTTTTCTCTACCACCATGAGTTTTGCTCATATCTTATAATACTTGGGTTTTCTCACTTAACTGCATTTTCATTGTCATTATTGGTCACCATTGTCGATCCTGGCTTACAGGAGTTACAGTGGTGGGAGTGTGTGGCGGGACTAGTCCCAAAAAAAAAAACTGCATTTTAGTAATCAATAATAATAAAAAACTATATATCGTTATGTATTGATATCAAAATTTTACCGCTATGTGTAACAACTTCCCTAACTGTGAGTAGTATGGTAACAACACCCATGAAAAATGATGACATTTATTTTCGTTATCGGCAGAGATAACCTGCAAACGGTGGCTCCAATAAAAACGGATGAGTGCACAAAGTGAAAAGGTGAACAAAAAACGGGGCGATAAAAATGCGTGCACTACAACACACAAGAGCTAACTCCCGTAGTTTTATTGGAAAAAGGCATATGAAATTGGTGCAGTGAAACATTTATTCGGGAGTCTTTCCTTTGCGCTACAAAAGCGATCTAGTCTACAGGTCCCTTAAAGGCCGACATCGCGTCTGCTCTCCATAAGTTGCAGATGTCCTGGGTGATGGTTACCACTTACCACCAGGTAGACAATCTGCAAGGGCCTAGATAGGAAATTAAAAATAACATTTTTACTGTAGAGCATAGAGTTCTGTATATTATATGTGTTTTTTATAGAACAAAGTCGGCAAACCAGAATAAAACTCGCCTGATGCTGTGGCCATCTATATAGGCTTGCAATACCAAAGGCATTGCTCATCTGTTGCTGAAATTAAGGGAAGGGGAAGGGTTGGGGCGTCCGGCTCTGTCACTTATCGTACGAAACGTAGCTAGTTAGTTACTTTACGCTAATCTTCTGTGAGAGGATGGTACTACCCCGGTAGAGCCAGCCCGTGTATGAGCTGCAGTCAATTGACTTTAGCTTGGCTCTACCATCTCTACCATCTTTTAAATTAAAAATGTACCATATTTATATTGTACCATTTTTTTTTCCGAATTTTGAAACCCACTGTATTATGTCTATAAGGCCCCAAATAGTCGTTATGTGGCTCAAATATATATTCTATCGATACATATTGAAGCCTTATCCACTTACAAGTAAGTACATACATAAAAGCGAAAAATCGACACCCACGGAAATGAGAAAACGTTTGGAGAAAGGCGAAGTATGAAATATAGCTACCGACCTCACAGGCGATTTAAAGTGCCTGATGTAATTTAAAGATCGTGGCTTTTATATGTAAGGTAACAATGAGACCTTTAATGATAAAGTACCTTATTGTGTGTGTAAAAATACGGTGTTCTCTACCTACCTGTATTGTATACAGGCGTGGGTATTTGTGTTTAGGTATGAGCCTCTTTGTGTTTTGTTTGATGGTAAGCCTAACCATTGCGGATATATGACAGTAATATAACATTTAATAACTTTAGTGTAGCTCTATGGATATGCCCTTTTGACGTCCCACTGGCACGGGGACGCCCACAGCCCTGGGCACGGGCTGCCCCTCACTACGAGGGGGATTCAGGCCGTAATCTACCACGCTGGCCCAGTGAGAGTGGGCGGATGTCACATGTCCTTCGAAAATTGGATAGATTTTCTATTACCTTTACCTTAAGCAAGTTATGCGATGTGTTATGCTATGTGCGAATCATAAAGAAATTATGATTCGCAGATAGATTTCGAAAATCCCAGAAGTGCGAACCGGATTTTGAACCCATGACCTACATTACTACTACTATTACACTATCGCTATCACTATACTATGTAGTGCTATATTAATAGTAATACAGGTACACGTAATCTTAATAATATCTACTCTACAGTAAAAGGAAAATGTAAAAACAAATATTTAAATGCAACTCAGTATCTACAGACAATCTCGCGAATATCTCTTTCACAAGACCGGCGGCACTGTAAAACCTGAAGGTGAAAGTATGTTCCTACTTAAAATTACTCATTTGCATAATAGTGCTATTGCTTTTTATCACAGGGCTGGATTGGAAATGCGTGAACCTTCAAACATCGTAAAAGATAGAGTTCAGTACAATACAAAGGGTAGTATAACTTTGAGTACTCTATTGTTTGATGTACTAATCCAATAATGCTGACAGGAGTCTTACAAAGTTTCACTGAATTTTGAAAGTGGCTCACCTGATTCTCATCAAAGATTAATCGAGTGAATTAGCCATCGAACAAACATAAACTGTATTGAAATGGGTCTATTCAATTAGGAGCAACGATGTCCTAGACAAACGTATAACCTAGTGAAGGCCTTATTTCATCGAGAGCAGTTTGATTGTTTTTTTGTTTTTGTCTTGCATGTAAGAACACTCATAATTTATTAACTGATCAGTAAAGGGAGCTCGGCGAAAACTAAGCACAGTTGCTCAGGCCGTGTTCAGGCGTCCGCATTTGATCAGGTCTTTGAGCTTTTGAGCATTTGAGCTTTGTTGATCAGGTTTTCCTGAGTATGCGTGTGCAGCGTTTTTGTTCAAAGCCTTTAAGATTATGCATGTGTGACGAACACTTTCATGATTAATTTCAGCCTTAAAGATTAAATTGATGCCTATTGAGTTTTTCTAAGCGGATCGCTTTCATTATTCTATTAATAAGAATTGCCTTATCATAATAGTGCGAAATACTTACAGCTTAACAACACCTACTTATTCCTGAAAATTGTCGCTACTATCCAAATCGAGCAGTAAATATGAAAAGAAATAACGCCAGCGACTATTATTAGTGTTCCTATGACGCAAACCTTTTAGTGAACGTTTTGTCGTTCGCCGAGAGAAATGGGCGAGTTCAAAGAAGTCGTTACGACACCCAAAAGTCCACTTGTATTCAAGCCGGCAGTAAGTCGCACCTGCTGTTAGGATTTACTCCGAATGTTGGTTGGGAAAGAAGTTTTTGGGCCCTCCATATTACCGCTTACGGACTCTGTGGAGACCCGCCGATTCGTTTTTCGGTTCCCCTCAGGAAGGACCTTTAAACTTTGGTAGTATTTTTAAAATTGGTCGCTAAAAAGGGATTTACTGTATCATTTTAGTGGTAGCTGCAGTCGGCTGATTGTCGGTAAGGGGACTAGATTCTAAGTTTATTTTTATTTGACCATCAGTGAGTTGACCACTAAAACTATCTAATGGAACAAGAACCAAGGGTTTTCAATTCTATTAATTACTTACTATTTGATTAGCTGACTTGACTTAGCCCATGCTGCCTTGCTGGAGCGCACTTGCGCTCGCCCTCTGTCCGGGTGAAGTTGTTATGGCCACTCTGGCCAACAACATATAGTCAATTCAAAAAAAAAAAAAAAACTTGACTTAGCCGTGTGAAACGGGTGCACGATTTATAAAACTTTGTGGGACAATTCTCTTTCTACCAATGTTTATAGATGCGTGACTATTGTGGTTAAATACAAGGTTTAACCTACTAACCCAGGCATTTAGGCAAATCTAATGGCTTCTAATGTGTCCATATATTATGCAGAAGTCCGTTAATTCAGGTAATTCAAATAAGTGGTATTGGACGGTTAGGTCATGTCGGGGGCTTTACGGGGCTGTTTCACCCTTTACGCGAGAGAGATAATGGCTAGTTAGGATTTTCAGGATGACCATAATTTCTGGTGCAAGTGATACTCTACGGTACTAGATTTCCAAAATGGGTTATAACGAAACATAAACTTAAAAACTTTCATGTGTCAACTAAAAATATCACCGTCTTGCTCATGCATTATGAACGTGAAGAGGACAGCAATACAAAGCATAGTCAAGTTTAGTTAATGTACCATCAGAATTAACGCCGTGACGTCAAACCAGTAGCTCCATCGTAACTAATTAATATTATTCAATCACATTTGAATAACTTTTACCTTATGTTTGTCATTGACTTGGTGAGGCACTCCCGAGACATTTGTTTTTGTAATATTAGAAAAATGCAATAAAACATTGATTCTGATTTTCCATTCTATACCTATCTATGTACCTTTCGGTTTTATCTAAATGAAAAGTCTATCCAATCACTTGATTTGATTTCGCTATAGGTAAATTGATAGCAAATAAACCGAATGAAAACTCACCAATTTAATATGTATAGAATTAAAATAAACCTTTTTTATTTTATTAAGTGAGCCGCGGTTGACTTGTGGTTATTGAAATTGGTTTTTCGAAAGCCGAATAGTTTAAAATGTAGTTAATTTACCAGTAAGTTAAGCTTTATATTGTATGTTCTATAAAATATTATGCATGAAATATAATGCAATCCAAGTATTTTAGTGCCTTTTTTGGTTAGATTAATGCATTTTCTTTTTAAGCCCATAATCTAAATTGAAGTCAATAAGTAAACATAGTATTTTACACATTATTATATCGTCTCGGACCTTATAAAAATGCGCAAAAGTTATTCGGCCAAGTCACATTAGGCCGCGTCACCGGAGAGCCGTAGTGATAGCCAACTTTACCCATGATTGTACGCAACTTTCGCGTGATATATGATTCCCTGGTACCCGGGTAGGACAGTCATATTTTTTATCTGGAACTCTTATGCACAAAGTTGGATCTATGAAGCGTCAATAACCGAGTGGTTAGAGGGGCCGTCTGTGGAACCGATAGGTATGAGTTCAATCCCTATCCTAGTAATTTGAATTGTATTTACTTGGGAACTTTACAGGGATATCATACTAATATTATAAAGAGGAAAACTTTGTTTGTTTGATTGTAATGAATAGGCTCCGAAACTACTGAACCGATTTGAAAAATTCTTTCACTGTTGGGAAGCTACACTATCCCCGGGTGACATAGGCTATAATATATTTTCAAAAAATTAGGGATCCTTACTAAAACTCGAATAATGTAACCGCAATGTACCCGTGCGAAGCCGGGGCGGGCCGCTAGTGTGTTTATTATTATATTTGGGGTAACAGTCTAGTTGTCTAGTCCTAAATGGTGATTAGTTTTTTGTCAACAAATTACATCTATGAAATATTAAGACTAAACTAAAATTGTCCACAACTAACATTATGTTTGCCTTGCTTATACTAATACTGACGTGAAAGCAACATGTCAGTGTTTAGTTTCTGTAGCAACAGAATAGGGCAACAAATATCAACCTTATTTCAAAGCTATGTAAGTATTTAATTCAGAGCGCTCCTCAATTTTATTTTTTATTTTTATTTATTCAGGTCTACCAACGACTGTTACAGTAAAACTTACAAACTAAGTGCAAATAAAATATCTTGCCAACTGCACAGCCAATTAAAGGTAAACACCACTTGCAATATTTTAAATAGCTAAAAACTATAACTAACAACTAAATAGTTTGGGTACAGTCCGTTACAATACAATAATAACACTGAAGAAATGATAATCATAACAATGAATGTAAATTGGTAAGTATATAAAATTAAAATTAATCCTTTGAGACAGTGAGATGCGTAATGGTAATAATGTATAATAGCAATAGCGATGAGTCTTATAAGTAAAGGGATAACTGATAATACGAGTAGTGCCTTACAATAAAACAGTGCAGTAAAAAGTAATAATAGTAAGAATTAGTCTGGAACATTCTCGATCATTAGGATTATGAAATAAAATTGAAGGTTCTCTTCTGTATATCATTGGAAGCGTGTGATTATTCGTGCGACCGCTTCGACGTGTGGCGGCTCCGAGCAGTAATAAGATGGAGTTTGCTTTATGTGTAGCACACACGAACTGACCAATCTCCTAAATATGACCAACAAGGACCTATTAGTTGACCAACCATATGGTTGGCTGCCGACACGAGAGGTTGACCAACATCAATGCAAATACTTTTATTCACACACATTGTATGGCACATAATATATGACGAATTACCTACAACTTTACATACATCGAGATACCCAACCATACATCGATAGTATTCTCAGTGACAGAGCTGGGTACCTACTTTTTGTTGCACAGCTGGATTCCCACTGTTAAACAGATGATCGCAATGAAGAGATTGGCCCCAAATTCACCACCAATAGTGGTACCAACTTTTAAGTTAAAACATTTGAAATGGGATGTGTGTAGTAAGCATTACCATCACGTAAACATTTTTACTTTTATTTTTGAAGGTACGACGATATTGAATCAAACGCGGTCATGCGAATACAGCCTGTATGTCGACGTAATCCGCCGAGCTTTAATAAAAAATATTCTGAAATAATCTCGTATCTTTCAGGGTTCTAGCATTTGAATTTGTCGCAGTTCAAACTGGAACTCATGAAAAATTCTGTATTGTGTTGGGACGGACGCTTGTGGAGTAACAAAATGTTATTCAATTCTGAAAAGTCTTTTTGTATTTAAATTTGTTTGACACACTGGATGTAAGGTAATTTTAGCAAAATGTAAGGATGTCAAAAGTTATAAATATTATAGTTTCATTTATTTATTTATCAACTACTTAGCTCTAGCTACAACTCTTTTCCGGAACATGTTTTCTAAGGTACTGAAAAAAGTTAACGTGAGGCGAGACGACGAGAGTAAGACACTCATAATTTGTTTTTGATTAGTAATCTTCTTCACTTTCGAACTCTTCATCGTATATGCCATCAACAAGTGTAGAATTAGGAGGAAGCCATTCGCAACTCGTATACTGGGATGAACATACCTGGAACCAAAAATAAATCATCATAGGTATATATATTACTTCTTTATTTGTGATGCCTTATGCGTTAACCTACATTGTCCTCACATCTCTAAATACCTACTGTAAATAAAGACAAACATAATTTAAAAAAAGAGAAAAGAAAAAATGTATCCATGGAGTTTCTTGCATGTTCTTCTCCATAGGATTTTGTTTTGGAACATGCACATAGCTCTTGACTTTTTAAAAGTGCCAGTTAATCTGGCCTATTTGAAATAAAAATATTTGAATTTGAATATAATTTTCATTTATATTGGTATTTATGTTGACAGTAAATAAATATGGATCTGGGTAATCCGAAAAGTATATTGTGGTTATCGATGGGACGGGATATTACTTGATACTTTGCAACAATGGGGTATTAACGACTTAAAATACATACGTGTTTGTTTCATTAAATTTGAACAAGTTGTTTCTTAGTATATCTGTCGCCGCCAACTGGCTTAATCCGCCGTTCAATTAACAGCCTAGGCACTTTACTAAACAGCGCCGTTCAACTAACGGCCTAAATGATATTCAGCCGTATAGTCTATTACAACATTTAATAAATTGGCTGGCTAATGCTTAGGCAACTGGTTGAAATTTAAGTACTACAAAACTTTTTCAAAATACTACCCAAGCAGAACGACCTGGATGGGTTTAGGTTAGGGTTATTTTTTTTATGACCCCACAGAAACCCCACCCGGCAAATAGATTCGGTGGATCTAAAAAAAAACGTAAAAAACCTAAGTACCTAATAAAATGATTCCATCAAAGTTGTTTTTTTCCGACGCCATATTGACCATAGAGAATATAGAATATAGAGATATTGACAGTTTGGTGAGTTTCGGCGCTAGGTGGCAGAAAGTAAAACTAAATAGAAATGAACAGTCTAGGCAGGTACGAGGCATGCCTTTTAAGTTCTGTCGTTTCCATAATTCCCGGCAATTTTGAATTTGGAACTGTTCTATATTCGAATGTGTTTAAATTTCGAATCTCAAAACAGTTGAATGTATTAGGATTAATGTTATTGTTTAGTCACAGCGTCGATTAGAATCTGTCAGGTTACGTACGAAAATGAATCTTTCTAAGGAAAATGTTCGTGCAATAATTTTCTACAACTTTAGAAGAGGCCTGACACGGCTTCAGTGTTTTGAAGAGCTAATATCTGTGGTCAGGGATGAAGCCCCATGTCTGCGGACTGTCGAACGCTGGTATTTAGAATTCCAGCGTGGACATACTAGTGTTAGTGACAAATCTCGCGAAGGTCGCCCAAAATCTGCATTCACTGAAGATAACATCATTGGAGTGAGACAACTAATTCTCGAAGATCGTCATGTGACGTATCGAGAGATAGAGGCTCTATTAGGCATCTCAGGGACAACCATTCAGAAGATCTTGCATGAAGCGCTTGGTGTAAGAAAGCTAGTTTGCCGTTGGATACCGCATCTGCTTTCCGACGATCACAAGGCGGCCCGCGTCAGATGGTGTAAGAAAACTCTGCAAAGGTTCAACCGAGGAGAGTCAAATCACGTCTACGACATCATCAGTGGTGACGAATCTTGGATCTATGCCTACGATCCTGATTCCAAACAACAATCTACAATCTGGGTCTTTCAAGACGAGCCAAAGCCGACTAAAGTTGTTCGTTCTCGAAGCACTTCAAAGAAGATGGTGGCCACGTTCGTTAGAAAAACCGGCCATGTTGCGACTATTGCACTTGATGATCTTAGAACGGTTAACGCAGAGTGGTATACCACAGTTTGTTTACCACAAGTCATCGCCGAACTTCGAAAATCTAACTCAAAGCGACGCATCATCCTGCACCACGACAATGCAAGTTCACACAGCGCTCGTCAAACGATTGAGTATTTGAAGCAGGAAAAAGTAGAAATTCTTGACCATCCTCCATACAGTCCTGACCTAAGCCCTAACGATTTTTTTACATTTCCTAAAATTAAGAAAAGTCTTCGTGGTCAAAGGTTCCAGTCCAGTGAAGAAGCAGTCGACGCTTTCAAGTCAGCCATTTTGAACACCCCCACTTTAGAGTGGAATAAATGTTATAATAACTGGTTTGAGCGAATGGAAAAGTGTATTAAGCTACGTGGTGAATACTTTGAAAAACAATAAAAAGTACTATAAGGTTCTAGTTGTGTTTTTTTCTTCAAACGACAAAACTTAAAAGGCATCCCTCGTAATTAAACGGCTAGGCAAGTAGTTAAACGTCATCGATCCAAGTCATTTGCCTAGCTGTTTGATCAAATGGCTGAATATCATTTAGGCCGTTAGTTGAACGGCGCTGTTTAGTAAAGTGCCTAGGCTGTTAATTGAACGGCGGATTAAGCTATTTGGCTGCGACATATCTATAACATCCGCCAAATTTTAAATATTTTTCTTTGGGTTTCGAGTTCACACACTTCCGTGCATCACTATAATTTAACTCTTCTCTAATTAGTGCTTTAGTCATAATAAGAGTTTTAGCTAAAAATTCTCGAGAAGTGAATACTTACGGAAGTGCGTGGAAGACCGATGACGACACAGTACACAACTGACGTTGAGGTAATAAAAAAAATATATCTCCAAAACAATTATTTAGGCCAATTGAAATAAATAAAGCACAGTTTCATTTTTTTCATTTTTCTATCGGTGAGGGGTAAAAATACATCCATAATTCCTATTGACAATTAAGTATATAAACTTTTTAAGACGCTCATACAAGAGAACAACCATTATCAAACCGAAATTTATCTTTAATTAATGATACGAGTGACCCCGAGTGTCTTGGACAAAGTTTAGTGATGCCAAGCTCTAAGTTAAGACCTAAACTCTGTGTTTACATGTGGGTATAAACCACCGCATTTGCTACTGCTGCCTTAAGGAATATTGATGTCGCTGGAGTGAGCGGGACGTGTTGATTTGTTACTTGGGACAAATAGACCTTAGACGTCCTAGAATGTGGGATTTTGTGTGTCACAAGTTAATCCTAGTTTATGTAAATGACTGGACTAGTTTCGGACGTGTTTTAAAGTCGTACAAACTAGCAGCAGCTTGGGTGCTATGTGGATGTCTCGAGGTTTGAATTTACTTATTGTGTTGCACTAGTATATTCAACTTTCAAACCTTATTCAACCTACTAAGGTTAAATATTACACTAGGTGTGAGCCGGAGTTTGAACCCAGGACCTGGTGCCCGCGTGTTTAAACAATCGGCTATCACTGATATATCTTACTAATATTATAAATGCGAAAGTTTGTGAGTGTGGATGTATGTATGTATGTATGTATGTATGTATGTTTGTTACTCCTTCACGCAAAAACTACTGAACGGATTTGGATGAAATTTGGAACACAGATAGATTATAACCGGGATTAACATATAGGATACCCAATAATCCAATACTACGCGGATGAAGTCGCGGGGCACAGCTAGTAATACATAATTTAGCCCCTTTGTTGACGTCCCACTCCTGGGCACGGGCCTCACTACGAGGGGGATTCAGGCCGTAATGTACTACGCTGGCCCAGTTCGGGTTGGCGGATTTCACATGTCTTTCGAAAATTGGTTACATGTTCTAAGACATGCAGGTTTCCTCACGATGTTTTCCTTCAACGTAAGCAATTGATAATCATATTATAGTAATTATGATTCGCACATAGATTTCGAAAAAAACAGAGGTGCGAGCCGGGGTGTAAACCCAGGACCTGGTCCCCGTACGACGCGTGCTCAACCAATCAGCTATCACTGCTGTTCCAGTTATGTATTTTCAAATTTTAATAAATCGAACTTCATTATTAAAAAAATTCTTGACATTTCTTTTTGTTTATCATTTCCATGGGTGATTTCCAATCATCAAATTTCTTCGTCCCTTAGACAGATCTCGCTGTTTTAAGCTATGTTCCAACTTCTAGCAAAGTAGAGGTCAATTGCGGTACAAAATTCCGAATGTAGGGTTTGTCACTTCAGTGTTACACCCCGTGACAGAGTGATACATATAAAATGTTTATAATCCATTCCCTTGAACTCAGGTGCAGTAAATCAAAACATTGCGTAAATCTCCAGGAGATTGTGGCATATAAACCAGGTTTATTTCACGCAATACCCGCCTATTTGTATGTAGTAAAAAGTACATACAAAAGGATTCGGGGATAAAAGAGGATTTTATCGGTAACTCAGCAATGTTTTCCCACTTGAATTATGTAGGTACAACTTATATTGTCTACTTATATACTTACTTATATAACAAAGGAATTAAACAAACGTACGACCTAACCTATAAATGCTTACAATACCAAATACATTGCTCGCACGTTACCAACCTAAAGGGGATTTGAATTTGAATTGAAAACAAAAAACCCAACACTATTGATATTGCACTCCGCAATGGACTTTGCACTCTATTGCGTGATAACAATGTTCACCTTGCATCGGCAGTCTTCAGCAGCGATGAAGTGGAACTGGTCAGTGCCGGCTGCTACTCCAGGGTCGCAGTGCCGCAGGCGCACCATCAGCGGCCGCCGGGTAGCGAACACGCAAACGGGATGGTGGGACTTCTTGAACGGAAACTCCCAGTCTGAAATCTGTACAAAACAGTGGCTCCATCTTGATTTTTACGCGTTTTTTACCCTTCCAGCAGTGATAAATATTTTCATGGCACAATGTCTTCAATTTTCCATACAAATATTTTTACGATCTTCCATCAAGTTGTTTACACACTAAGAATCAGTAGTTCGGTCATGATTTCTGCTCATGTGAGCAATGCAATTTATTTTATAAACAAAGAAAGGTAAAGAAAACAACCATATATTATAATATTTTGGCTCTTAAAAATATATTTAGTTAAATTCAAATACCCATAAAATAAATAGCTCTGAATTGTAATTTGTAATCAAAGAGAAAACTGAATTTCACCAACAAACATTTTGATAGAAAAATTTGGGCCACAGGTTTGCCGAAAGCTCCGAAATCAGTTATTTTCAATGGAACTGTGTGATTATTCGGGAACCACACGAATGTCGGTATACTATGGTTGTTAATGTGTGCAAAGTTGATTGGTAAGTTTATTCGGGCCTTGTTCAACATTGTTTCGCTGGCGTTGGGATTTGAAGGCAAACCTATTCGATGTGTACAATTTACATAGTGTACAACCAACGACAAATTGCTTGGTATCTGAAATCATCAAAAAAAATTCTAGTATATGACCGCACAATATTTCGTATTGCGATCATTTATTCATTCTATTATGGCGTGTTATTTTTGACTTTTCGAATACAAAACTACTTTTGATTTTGACTGTACATAAATCTAAAATTTATAGGTATACTTATATCATATATGATGTACCTAGCTCACGATGCTTTATTTGTTTGTTACGTCAACGTTCATTCAAATGACCAGAAATTTGATATTTATTTATTCTACAGAGACATTAACATTATATATTAACGCAATATAGCAGCATATATAAACGCAATTTATATATTTTATTCACATTACAAGCATCTAACTCGTGCACGATATTAACTGCAGATGCAACTGAATACTACATTTCTATTTACTGAGTTCAAAGGCTAAATTTATATGAAATAACGTGGGTACAAAATGTTACACAGGAAGGAAACAGAGCTGTTATATAATTCATTTCATGTCCAGCAGTGAACTAGTAAGTATAGGCTAATTCATTTGTTATACAAGGTGACACATAATGGGTATCCTTTTTTTTTCAAAACTTAACTTTGTAATTCTAAAACCATCAGCTTTGGAGGGAACTTGAAAAACAAAAGGTGTTACAGGAATACAGCTGTTGACCGATTTCACAAGTGTACAAAACCTTTAGTACTTCAACTGTCCTACAAAGCCGATAGTTTGAGATTTACAAAGTTAAGTTGCAAAAAAAATAGTATACCCATTATGTGTCACCTTGTATATAAAATTTAATTAGTACTGCAGAATAACATATGAATAAAAAATTAACCAGTAGGAGCTTATTTACATTTATAATAGTTAATTTCCTTCCCAAATGGGAGCTAGGCAGACCTGGTCACATGATGAGTTTCCTGATTTAAAAAATATTTTGTGGTACTTAAATGTTCTTAAATTCCTAAATGCCTACCTGCAGCTCAAAACCAGCGTCTGGTGGTATGGTAAGGTGGTATGCATCACGCATGCACCCTGGCATATGCTGAGCTATTGACCCTCTGGCTTGGTATGATTGTACTTAACACGCTAGGTGTGTCTACCTCTGTACCTATTTTCTGTATGTTACGTTGGTTTTGTATAGTTCTGCCATGGTGCCTATAACATTTTTTTTCTTTCTTTCTTCCTTTCTAAATCGTATAGACACCTATATAAAGAATGTGACTACCTACTCGCAAAATATGTTGCCTATTTAATTTTTACTTATGAAGTTCAAATTATTCGTGCAACAATACCTGGCTTAAAAAGTCATTAAAGGCTTACTCATAACTTCTATGTTTTATGAAGCAAATTGTGTATTTAAACTTTCTAAACAAAAACTGCAATTATTTCAAATTAAAAGTCACTCCAAATGAATACCAAACTGTATTAAACCTCAATCTCAAAGGCACTCAAAGAGATTAAGATTTTAACTGACATTTAATTGTGATTTGCACCGACGCGGGCGGGACTCTCAGGTCTATTTTAAAACTAAACTGACTATAATAATCTACCTTGAGGTTTTTCAAGGAATATCCAGCAGATACTAAAGAGCTTATTTAGAAATATAATTTACTAGAATATTAGTTTGTAATGGAAGTTTTTGCAGTTGAAAATGTCGCTTCTGTAAAGATGAAACGTTTGTGATATTCAATTTCATTTTTTAAAGTAGGGAGAAATGTACATTACAATATTTTTATATTATTCCTAATACATCTCGAAGACAGCCAGACCATACATATTACATAATATAAGTATGTGAGTCCACACCAACTGATCTACTGTTGATCGATCCATCGTTCGATGGTATAATGAGATGAAACAACGTCTATTAATTAGTTTCAAGTTATAGCAAAGTTCAGTCGATTAATTTGTGTGGTACCTAACAGATAAGTAGGTATTAACTTTCCTAAAACCTTTTACCACTTACAACTACCATACCAGCACCACCGCCAATGTTCAAACCAATATACCAAACATTCGTCAATAAATAATGAAAATCAAATATCGTTTTTTATTTAGATTTTCGAAAATCGAAGATTTACCTCACTGGAGTCACATCGGCCTCCACAGGCCGGCACCTTCACATTGTCCCAGCACTTCAGGCCGTTCGCATCGGTTTGCTCCGCCCTGGCCAGGTAGACTCGCAGCTTGCATGGCGCGATGCCTCGCCCTGAAGCTATCCATAGCACCAGGATTGCAAGGAGGTGCTTCAGCTTGACTGTCATTATCTGCAGTAGGTTGAAAAAGGTGTTATTACATAAACGTGTTATGTCTTAAAGCTATCTGACATTGTAAGTACTTATACGTAGATCGTATTTGGTAGGTAAACAGGACCCAACAAACTCCAGACCACAACGTTGTGTAGATTTGTTAAATTGTCACAATATCTATGACCGATGAGTGAAAAGGACATTAAGAACCTATACCACGGGCAACGAGAAGCGATACGAAAGGCTCGTAATGTTCGAGTTTCACTCGGTTACGACCGGCCTCGTGAACTTCGGGCTGCAATTTTATAAATCATGTTCATAATTAAAGATAAATGAAGGCGCAACGTTCAAAACAACAAGTTTAATAAATTAATGTAATATTTTTCGTTTCTTCTCCTTGGCTGTGCTCTGGGTACTAAAATACTGCATTTACCTAGGTAGTTCAAAGTCTTTGATTAAAATGAGTGCCAGCTATTTCATAAACTGGATTAAGATGTAACTTTTAATTCAATTAAAGCTTGAAAGGACGTCGCGAAACCACTTCCATTAAGCTATTTAAACACTTCAAACGCTGACACCAGATAAGCGAAGGGAACTCTTTAAAAAGCTGTTTCATCTCAGTTAATTCGACTTGAATCTTGCGGAGAACACTCACCAGCATCAGTGGAAACGTCTTCACTTGAGGAGTTATTTGATACTGCCCGGTTTCAGTCACCCTTCGTAGGTAGATCACATGCAATTTTTCCTCGCGGCTACACATTACGACGCCCCATTCCGGCAGTTTGACAAGAAATGGTCAAGTTGAACGATAAAAGGCAAATAAAATAATAATAAAATACAGGACTTTTAGTATCGTATGCAAATTTTAATTTTACAGTTGTGTTAAATGGGCCGTGAAGAATGGGGGTAGGTTCATTTTTATTCACCAAGTTTATGACTAACTACCAACATATCAACGATTTTTTTTCATAGATAAATCCATAGACTGTATCTGCAATCTTACTCATAGACACTCAGAGACACAGGTTTGTCAGTTTTCCGTAGTCCACTCACTGGAAATGAGAAGCAGTCGTTGGCGGACTTCGGAATTCTTCTTTCATTAGAAGTCGCACACTGTGGTATTTGACTCGATTTTCGGACATGGTCTTTTTATTGCAGAATTAGATAGTATTATAGATTTATAACATTAGAGTAGTACTCCCGTGTGTCAATTTCACTTATTTTCAGAATTATGAATTTTTAAAAAAGACGCTTTTTTTTTCGGTGAAAATTTTTAAAATATTACTGCTCTCAAATTATATGATTATTTAATGAATTGATTTCAGTATATATAAGAATGTCTAAAGCTGCATTTTTTGAAGTAATTTTGGTAATTATATATGCAGTGGAACGCGAGTAATTAATTATTTTAACATTTTAATTCTTATTTTTTTACTCCTAAACTAAGCTGTAGTAGCAAATAATTTTGATACATCTAGAATATATATGCCATGAGCAATATGTATAAAAAAAACCGAAAGCTAATCTCACTTGGTATAGAAGATTCAGTGACTTAAGTTTTTTGAAAATTTTCGGCGAAAGTTCGGATGATTTTCATCGAAAATTTTAAACAAGTTATTAACATGCAGTACTACAAAATAAGCTTTTATTACCTTTTCCTCAATTAATTCAGCACTGAGAAATTGCTGATTGTCTTCTGCCAAACCTAAGCGAGTGCTTAGGTAGGTAGATGAGTATCCAGCACTTAATTTTCAGCATCCGTCCTTGATTCTTTATTGATGTCAGTATCCATTTCTAAATGTTCTTCGTTGACATTGCTGGCATCTAGTGGTTTTATTAAGGCTAATGCCTGCGGTGGTAGTGGTCATTTTTTTTCTGCCTGTTACGCATTCGTATATTTGAAATTAGTTGGTCGGACGACTCCAGAGCCCTGTTAAACAAATCGATGATAGTTGTCATGCGATTAATTTTTCGACAATTATGTTCTCGATCAAGTCTCCAGAATTGATTTCTTGGTTCGGCGGCTTGCTCGGATAACGTGCCAATAGGTAAATCCGTAGATTTTATTATATTTGCGCCGTGGACTAGTATTTTATGTATTGTGACGGGCATGGGATATCATTCGTAGTACGAGACGTATTTATATGCAAGTGCGTAAGCCCGTGCAAGTTATTAAATTGTGTGGCAGTCAAATTACAGTAAGGGCACCGCAACTGTGAAGGTGTGCCTAGAATTGCAATCAATACCTTCCTCTCAATGGCGGCCAAATACAGTTTGCATGAAGCCTTTATTTCATGACCCTTAGAAGTTTTGGCAGTCAGGGGTTCGAGTGGCTCCTTGATGATCTGCACACTAATACTGCACTGCATATTAATAGTGCTGTCTAGCGGCTTGCCGACAGATGGTGAAAAATTCAATCATTTCTGTAGGACACTTGCATATAAATACGTCTCGTACTACGAATGGTATCCCATGCCCGTCACAATACATAAAATACTGATCCACGGCGCAAATATTATGAAATCTACGAATTTACCTATTGGCATGTTATCCGAGCAAGCTGCCGAATCAAGAAATCAATTCTGGAGACTTGATCGAGAACATCATTGTCGAAAAATTAATCGCATGACAACTATCATCGATTTGTTTAACAGGGCTCTGGAGTCGTCCGACCAACTAATTTCAAATATACGAATGCGTAACAGGCAGAAAAAAAATGACCACTACCACCGCAGGCATTAGCCTTAATAAAACCACTAGATGCCAGCAACGTCAACGAAGAACATTTAGAAATGGATACTGACATCAATAAATAATCAAGGACAGATGCTGAAAATTAGGTGCTGGATACTCATCTACCTACCTAAGCACTCGCTTAGGTTTGGCAGAAGACAATCAGCAATTTCTCAGTGCTGAATTAATTGAGGAAAAGGTAATAAAAGCTTATTTTGTAGTACTGCATGTTAATAACTTGTTTAAAATTTTCGATGAAAATCATCCGAACTTTCGCCGAAAATTTTCAAAAAACTTAAGTCACTGAATCTTCTATACCAAGTGAGATTAGCTTTCGGTTTTTTTTTATACATATTGCTCATGGCATATATATTCTAGATGTATCAAAATTATTTGCTACTACAGCTTAGTTTAAGAGTAAAAAAATAAGAATTAAAATGTTAAAATAATTAATTACTCGCGTTCCACTGCATATATAATTACCAAAATTACTTCAAAAAATGCAGCTTTAGACATTCTTATATACACTGAAATCAAATCATTAAATAATCATATAATTTGAGAGCAGTAATTTTTTAAAAATTTTCACCGAAAAAAAGAGCGTCTTTTTTAAAAAATCATAATTCTGAAAATAAGTGAAATTGACACACGGGACTTCTACTCTAATGTTATAAATCTATAATACTATCTAATTCTGCAATAAAAAGACCATGTCCGAAAATCGAGTCAAATACCACAGTGTGAGTCGGTGCCACTACTTCACACTACGTCAGGAATACTTCTGAGGAACCTGGGGTAGGTTATTTAGTTGAATTGGCATTGACTATAATTATAAGGTAATCATAGTTAGCGTAGCGTGTCTTGCCCTACTTGTCCGAATTATTTGTGTAATTCTTAGTAATATTAGAAGGCAACACACTGGAGCTATTATAATATTTATATTAATATCTACTACCCTTTGTAATTATTGAATATAAGCAACTGGTGATAAAAAATAAAATAAAAAAATGACATGTAAAAAGACAAGCCCGCTGAGTTTCTTGCCGGATCTTCTCAGTCGAGGTCGCGTTCCGATCCGGTTGTAGATATAAGAAAAAAAAAATGTAAAATTGACAATTTGTAAGTGCCCCCGTAGGCCTAAACAAAATAAACGCTTTGAATTGAATTGAATTGAAGTTATTTCTAGTTTTTCATTGTAAGTACCCAGCTTTATAAAGTTGTTTTTTTTTCACTTAATAACGCTTCACCACTTACTCTTCGTGACCACCTTGATTAGAAAACGAGTTTAATAAATTAACCGAAGTGTTGCCAACATTTAGTAATTGAAACACAACTTGTTATTATTAGTGTAATATTTTACTTCACGGAAACTTGAATAGCTAATCATTTTGACGTTAACTGTACGGGGAACAGTATAAACTACGATACTACCTGTTTATGTTGGTAATCAATCGGTTTGTTAGCGGTTAAATTTTTCTGTATAGTCTAGGTTACAAATTACGCCACCTTAAATTATTGGAAACAGCATGCTAAGTCCATTCATTTGCAGGTTACAGAAATGTACGTTACATGTCGTAAATTTACAATTATTTATAAAATTTACTTATTGTACCTTTGAGATGCCTTTAAGGAGGTATTGTCGACTAAGGTCAGAAGATCTAGGTGAATGGACAACATATAGGACGTAGACGGCTTAAAATAGTGGACACTGTCGTTCGCAAGGAATAGGTATTATGTAGTTTTTTTTTATTACCATTATCATTATACGTAGGTAGTATATAGGTACTTAACTAATTTTGTAATTCTGTAACCAATTGACTATTGTAGAAGATCTGCATAAAGTTAGATAGATAGATATCGCCAGACAAACACACCAACTGTATGGTCCCAAACTAAGCAAGCTTGTACTATGGGTACCGTACAATGGACTGGGGGCGATCCCAGTGACACCCAGACCAGGGAAAAATACGAAAAGGCCATTTCCGAAATTTACCCTGACGGGAATCGAACCCGCAACCACCCGGTGCTGTGAGCCGAGCGGCCTACGCTCGAACCACTGCACCAAGCGGTCGCACCAAGTAGCGAGAATAGCTGCATTTCGTACGATAAGTGAGAAAGGCAGAAGACCAACTCTTTCCTCCCTTCGCCTCCCTCTATCTCACTCCCGTTCAGGTCGACAACGTGCGAGAAATACCTTAATATTGCAAGTAAGTATCTATTGGCTGCGGTAACTGCTCAACATCAGGGGCCTAACCACGCTAGCTACTCAAATCGTAATAGAAAAGCAAACGCTCGCGATTACGTTTCAAATCGTGAAGCTCACGATTTCTACTGACATTGATATGGTATGGTGTCAGCAAATCTTCACAAGCGGAGCATTTTAAACGTAATCGCGAGCGTTTGCTTTTCTATTACGATTTGAATAGCTAGCGTGGTTAGGGCCCAGATGGGTCGTACGCTTGTTAGTAAACTTTGTTATATAAAATAAAATAAAAAAATCAGGGCGGAGTGATGTCAATGGGACGTTGAAATCAAAGTCGAGAGCCCCTGAGCCGTATCAAAGCTTCCTACCTGTCCCCTCTCGTTACCTTTATGACCCACTAAAGCCCACTAATGATATAGGTATTGTTGACAAAAAAAATCTTATTGACACTTCTACAACTATTTTGGCGCGCCTCACACTAGTGACATCACTCCACGGAATAAAAAAAACACAGTGCGGTCTAGGGACGCCCCGAAAGAAGCGAAGCTTTATAGTAAAGTAAAGCGTAGGAACTGAGCGTTAAAAACAGCTGCGGCACGCGCGCCGCATCTGCTACTCTGTATACCTCGTGTAACGCTACTGACGCTTAGCACGGATAGAGTGGCCACGCGGCGAGCGCCACGAACGTCCGTATAGAAGCTTCGCTTAAATCGTTCCTTGTGAATGGATTGATTCAGATTTAATAAAAATAAGGTAAGGTAAAAGAAAAATTTGCTGTGTATTTTTTTAATATAAAATTAGTAGTTGTAGACGCAACCAGCGGTTCTAATAATAATTTAGCCATTTTGACGTCCCACTGCTGGGCACGGGCCTCCCCTCAACATGAGGGGGATTCAGGCCATAATCCACCACGCTGGCCCAGTGCGGGTTGGCGGATTTCACATGTCTTTCGAAAATTGGTTAGATCTTCTAGGACATGCAGGTTTCCTCACGATGTTTTCCTTCACCGTAAGCAAGTGATAATCATATAGAAATTATGATTCACACATAGATTTCGAAAAATCCAGAGGTGCGAGCCGGGATTTGGACCCAAGACCTGGCAAGACGCGTGCTTTAACCAATCGGCTATCACTGCTAGCGGTTCTAAAAGCCCCCCAAATTTGATCTCTGAGTCGTGCAAGTGACTTTTAAGATTTTTTTTAAGATTTCAACAGGCACTAGTAATAACATACGCGCCATTATTTTCAAAATAGTTCTGCCTTTTTTCATCTAATTAGTGCAGACGTCAATTAGGTGCCATTTCAAGTGACCATGAAATAAAACCCTAAAGTAATTCCCCGCGTATTTTAAGTAATGGGTGCTACGGTGTCGTAGATGCGTATCGCCTAGCATTTTGCTCTAAATCTATTACGTCCATTAGCCGGTTCTTTTTTAGTAAAGTAATATATTGTTCAAAGGTTCTGATCATGCGATCGCGTGCGGGCGCCGCCGGGTGAAATGACCGGCCCGCGGGCAATTAGCCAACTTTGATTGAATGTAGTAAGTGCTCGCTGAGTGTCTTCAGTGAAGTGTATTGTCTAGTCATCTATTCGTAAGTAACTACCCTTATTGCCATAGAAGACCTCGCTTTAAAGTAAGGATATGTAAGTTGTTTATAATGCAGCCTCTTGTGAAACATTAGGCGCGTCGACATCTTGAAAATAATATGTATATTGCTCAGTGCATGTGGACGCGCCTATTGAACATGGTATTACATAATAATTTTACATGCATAAATAACCACAATGTGAAGATAGATACCTATCCTATTACCAATACCCATACCTTTATTTTAAGTCAATCTATCATTTTGCCGTATCCTGGAGAATTTATTTTATTTGTGTAAATAATTAGCAAGTCAGTGACCTAAAGATTAAAACATAAAAAAACTAAAATTAAAATAACAATTAGAATTAGACAACAATTATAATATAATAAAAACTTGAGAGGTGTCAAGGGACACCCGGATGGAACGAAGTTGCAATATCCGGAACTTGTGCAGAAACACTGTCAGGATTCATTATTATTATAATTTTTTATTATTTATTATGTACCAAAAACCTGTATACACTCGACCGAGCGACCGACCGACCGAGCGACCGAGCGACCGACCGATCGACCGACCGACCGACCGACCGATTGAGAGAGAGAGAGAGACAGACAGAGAAACACGCGCACGCCGCACGGCTTACAATTATAGCAAAAAGTGTCGCCAAAATGTGTCGGTACACACTTGATTTTTTCCGTCTAGCCCCCTTTCGCAACGCGCGATAAGGAACTTCGTTCCAATAACAAATTAATAGATAAAGATATGTCCGCATTCACTGCATGTCGACGTCTGTTTAGACAGGAACAATATCCTGGCCCTGTCAAAAGTTGGATGTTGTATTGTTCATCTATATACATATAACTCAAAGGTGTGACTGACATAGTGATCTATCAACGCCCAGCCCAAACCACTGGACGGATCGGGCTGAAATTTGGCATGCAGGTAGATGTTATGACGTACGCATCCGCTAAGAAAGGATTTTGATTAATTCTACCCCCAAGGGGATAAAATAGGGGATGAAAGTTTGTTAAGTTAAACTCCAGGCGGACAAAATCGCGGGCTCAGCTAGTTATAATTATATTTCTACATTACTGCAATGACGTAATAATCAATAGTTATATTGAAACAATATCCTTAAGAATATCAGAAAAACTTGATCTCTCCGAAGCAAAAGATAAATTGACTATCTTAACCCCCATTTAGTTAAGGACGAGACACAGGTATTTTGTACGGAGAACAAGATTTCCTTTATTTAAATAGAACGAAGCTTTCAGTTGATTGGACCATCAAGGCAATATCCTGCGTCGGAGCGATCCCATTTTTGTGCAAAATCTTTATGAAATTGACATCAGAAATTAATAGCGCGTTTTAAATTGTGTTTGCTGGAATAATGAGAGTGCCACAACCAGTTCTAGGAAGGAATAAAAATGTGTTAACACAGCCGGGTTGATGGTTCGATCTGAGTGAAAAAAGTGTCAATCTGGTGAGGAGAATAATGTTGTCAGTTTTGTTATCATCAAATCAGGACTGAACTAAAGTTAACACATGTTGAAATATGTATATCTCGTTCATATGATACGACCATTAGAAGGATAGCAATCCCGGTCCATTAGCATAATTGCGTAAATATGCATAATAATATAATTGTGGTGCTCACTTAAAAAAATCGATAAATTGTCGATATTTAGACATATCGATATTTCATGGGCAGTTTATAACGTTGTTTGTTTAATTTAATTATTACTGGCCTTGGATATAAAATTCAATATAGCGAATTATCGATGTATTTTTCTATGATTTACTTTTTAGTAACGCTATCTTTTATTTAGTTTTATAATAGGTGTTTCCACATTTCACAACTGCAATGTAGGGACCATATACATAAAGAACACCGTAACAATTAAATAGCTTTTCTTTATTTTCTTAATATGAATGGTACCGAGGTATGCTTCACTGAAAGACCTATATCTATACAAGCAATCATTCACATGTAAGATGTCATCAAAAGTACGTTAATTAATCCGTTAATGTAAACTCCAAACTTAGCTGCAAACTACTCTTCAAGACTGTAAACTTGCAGCAACCTATTATGAACCTTCGTAAGCTTCGAACAAACTTGTAATTTGCATAAAGGCGAACCGCGCTGTTCAATTAGTATACAAACTATAATAACATGCCGCGTGTACACTTTAATTTGTAGAGGCAGGCACAAAGCCGATATTCCGTGAAGTTTGCTGACTCCTGTTTGTACTCGACATGCATGCAGAGTGGCGGAAAACCTTTGATGACCAAAAAGCGACCTTATTACAAATGTTCTAGGTAAGTATATAACTTTTTTGTTGTAGATAGATTGTCGTCCTTATTATTATACAATGTACGGTGTGTTCTATTATTGCAGCTAGCCAACTTCACACTCTGGATTTTTCGTAATTTACCCCTGTCTATACACTTGTTAGTCTATGACTGGTATAAAAGATCATACCCAGGTCTGCCAGCGATCTTGAGTACACTTGGGATATACCATACTGTACTGGTATGCCATCAAAATGGTATTTTCAAGATTCTCATCGTTCTCAGATTTAGGGCCGATTTATTAATACGGGTCTGTTTTTTCAAACTTCGAACTTTTACTAAAGTTAATATAATCATAATAAAAATAATTTAGCTGTTTTAACGTCCCACTTTTGGGTACGGGCCTCCCCTCAATACGAAGGGAATACAAGCCATAATCCGCCACATAATCCGCCACGCTGACCCAGTGTGGGTTGGCGGATTTCACATAATATATATTATTTTGAAAATTAGTAAGAGTTTCTAAGACACAAACATAAGTAATTTTCGTATATTCAACATTGTGTCTAATTAGTGAAACATACCTAATTTGAAACTTGTATTATATTAGCATGTGGCATTTCAGGGTAACATGTCAAAGAGTGTTCCATATTATGAAAGGAAGTCGTGATTTATATTCCAAATTACAAACTGTAATGGAATTAATAACATTTTGTCAAACTCCTGCCGTGATTTTCATTTGGTTTCCGGGTTGCTTCACAGGGTCGTCTTTCAGGACGTCTTTAACGAAGCATATTGTTGTTCTTCATACAAAATTACATTTAATGAGACAAGCGGTTTCTGGAATTTCTGATGAGTGCTGCCTGGTTAATTAATGGTTATTTTAAACTGTAAATGAGTTCTTTTGAGGCTTAATACACGAAATAGAGGTTTGTTAACAAAGATGATAGGTAGTCTCGATGGTGAAATAAAACGGCTACAGATAATGAGCCCTAGGCCCGTCACTTAGAACCGAGTTCACCAGTCACCAGTATATAAAACAATCGGTTACCGCTCTAACAGTCCCTTAATGTGTTGGTAAACTCGGCACTTTACTCTTCCAAGCCAGGATCGACATTGGTATTCATCAAGACGCCGAGGTTTGACTCTGGACGAGTCCCAGGAAAAAACGAAGATGTCTTGGAACCCGTGCACATTTAATCAGATGCAAATAATAGGAGGAGTCGGACGAAAGTAAATCTTCTTCCCTCTGTTACTGCGGAAGATAACCATAATACATGCCATATGGTGTAAAATCCATGACGGTTAAGGCATTGTCCTCGGGGGAAGAGCTCTTATCTCTTCAATCAACAGTCCAATCACCGATTACAACGAGATAGGGCGTTCTTGACAAGTTAAATCGTCATTTTGGGATATCAATGTCTATTGTTCTTCAATCTCCAAAGATTTGATACTTGTAACAAAGATATTAAATTTAATTAAGATTCCACTTCAGAGAATGTGAATTATTGTCAAACTGTTCGTTCACGCTACAACAACTAAGTGACAGATTAAGCCCTTTGCTGCCCTCATGTTTATGAAGGCTTGCGAAGTTATTTACGATGGTGAGTGTGCGCTATTTCGTAAACGCATTGTCGCTGTTGCGACAACTAGGTCAAGGAAATTGTCGCAGATTTTATAATAGAACTTATAAAGTCTATCTAAACATACAGCTCCTTATTAATAAACGTGGATCTCTTTCTGTCATCCGTAATTTGGCATTCAAAAGAAGAAGACTAAGAGCGTTTTCACATTATCCGATCCGATATCGGTGTCGGACGACGATAGCCGACATCCGATAGCCGATAGCCGACACCATGTGCTATTTTCACATTTTTCCGACAAAATCGTTCCGATACGGCCATTTGCTCGATAGCTTAGTGCGGGCAGGTCATCATCGCAGACTATAATAGATAACTTTATTTGCTGTATCTATTATATTTGAGACGCAAAAAAAGATCTGTCCACAGACAGTACTGGATACATCCCATTGTGGAAGCTAGATATTCAGAGGGAGCATTTTATACTCTTTTTAGCAAGCTACAAAACGCACCTAGAAAGTTTTTTAATTACTTTCGTATGAGTGAATCCACATTCAATTATTTGCTAATTCATCTCACAAACAGTATCAACTCTGCGCACACAGAGACAATTTAGATATACGTATAGCACACATACAAACAATATCGCCCGACGGCTCACGGGCGTCCGATGGTGCAGCCAGCATATCGGTGTCGGCTCCGATATCCAATATCGGGCCGGACAATATGAAAGACAGGTACGTATTTCATACATTTTACCTACCCCGATATCGGATCGGCGTCCGACACCGATATCGGATCGGATAATGTGAAAACGCTCTAAGAATGGTTTAACTAATACGTGGATTAGGAAATCCACGTTTATTACTAAGGGAGTTAGAGTTTGAATCAAGTAACAATCTTAGATTAATGCGAAGGTAAAGCTGACGAGTTGACGACCGAAGTTGTGTAGAGTTGTTGCGGCTGAAGGTAACCGCTTGGTGTATATAGTTGTTCTAGCGGCTCGCTTCACCGTGTGGTAGCGGGTTCGATTCCCGTTGGGGCCATTTGCGGAAATGGCCTTTTGATGAAATTGCCTGTTCTGAGTATCACTGGAACCATTGTTCCGGACCCATACCACAAGCGTTTGTTTGAATTTTTAGTTGGTGACCATACAGTCGGTTTGTCTGGCGTCAACAAAAAAGCTGAAGTCTTATTCATGACTGATTTTCAGAGACAATACTTACGAAATAGATCTGAGAAATAATTTATATTGTGGTGCGAACATATTGCGTGGTTTTCTCGACTGAATACATTTAGTATTCCGTTCTTGTTTCAGCTGAAACTTATTTTGTGTTATTGTTTTGATAAAAATGCGAATTTTGTACCAAGACGTTTTGCGATTGTCGTCGCGTTGCTAACATAATTCAGTAATATAATGCTATATCTTCAGGCCAATCTTTTACGATGTATATATCCTTGACATCTCATTTAGAGCCGAGTTTACCAACACACACCTAAACGGACCATAAGTTGTTATATAATAATTTTAGCCCTTTTGACGTCCCACTCCTGGGCACGGGCCTCCCCACAACACGAGGGGGATTCGGGCCATAATCCACCACGCTGGCCCAGTTATTAAAATTGGTTAAATCTTCTAAGACATGCAGGTTTCATCACGATGTTTTCCTTCACCGTAAGCAAGTGATAATCATATTGAAATTATGATTCGCACATAGATTACAAAAAATCCAGAGGTGCGAGCCGGGGTTTGAACCCGAGACCTGGTAGCCCGCAAGACGCGTGCTTAACCAATCGGCTATCACTGCTTCTTCATAAGTTGTTAAGAATTTTATATTAACATTCACTAAAATAACCCTTATTTTGGTAAGCAACATTTTATTAAAAACGCTTTCAGTTACCCCTCCAGTGGTTTAATTATGAGCTCTACGTATTAAATCCTACCAAAAATTACTACAGTAGGTACTTTACAAGCGTTGGTATGGATGTACTACACATTTTAATTCACAAGGTTGCACCTCTCAGCGCGCATAAAACAAAATTTAAAATTGTTTTCGATGAAAATAATTTAATCTCTAGAATTTTGGACCGTAACTAATGGAGGTAAGATCTAATGGATGCCCATATTGGGCTCGTTTTATTTAGTGTAAGCTTTAGAGGTCATTCACACGGTCAGCCCGGCACCGAGACAGGACCGTATTAAAAGATTGTAATTGTACTTTATCATTAGCCTGTCCTTTTCTAAAGTATATGCCAAGATATAAAATTCATTGCTTAGTTTTAAACTATAGAGTTACTTTAGAGTATTTAGAGATATTGTTTATCATTATAACAAGATATTAACGTACCTATTGTTCGTTCATTTTACGAAGCCGCGTACACGTACTTTGAATCTTATGACAATGGCACATGGGTAAATTTGCAATAATTCACACGACTTGAAATAGCGGATAACATCGAAAGGCGGTCCGTTTGGACCCTATGTGGAACCCTACATCATAATACAGTTGATTGAAACAAATTACCTGCCAAGATCAAGTCTCCTATATTAAAACAAAGTCTCAATAATAATAGTAGAATAAGCGGACAGGTAATAAGTACCTATACCTATATCTACCTTACCTTTATAAGATCTAGGTACAAAGTAAGGTCACGCCAAAAACTTTATTGAGAAGTCACCGAGACCCCCAAATTAGAAGTCGTGTCTAAATGTTTTATTATAAGAGAATATTTCTGATAATATTTATTTACTGGACTATGTTTTGTTAGAAGTGATCTAGGTCTAGGATTAAATGAGGGTGAGCTCATACATACGAGTATGTGTACCTTTTATATTATATTTTGTGCTCTGAAGACCATTTCTCATATATTTTAACGACGATAATTTAACGTAGGTCAGGTAGGTTATAAATTAACGGGTAGCCCGTCTATCTATCTGTTCATAACTACTAATCTATTTATACCTGTACATTATCTATACAAATAAATAAAATTGGAGTGTCTGTTTGTAATATCAAAATAACACCTTTTCACTAAATGCATATGAAAGTACATACGTCACCTATAGCAAAAACGCGATTTAAATTTTTTTTGTCTGTCTGTCTGTCTATCTGTCTGTGTGTTTGTTCCGGGTAATCTCCGAAACGGCTGGACCGATTTTGACGGGACTTTCACTGGTAGATAGCTGATGTTATAAGGAGTAACTTAGGCTACCTTAATTTTAGAAAAACAATAAGGGTTGCGCGTAAAAACTAAAAACACATTAAATCTAAGAGTATCTCCGAAACGGCTTGACCGATTTTGAAGGGACTTTCACTGGTAGATAGCTGATGTTATAAGCAGTAACTTAGCTACTAACTTAGGCTACTTTTATTTTAGAAAAACAAAAAAAATTGGGTCCCGTCGCGCGGGCTGAGAACGCGGGAGCGGGCTTTTTTGTTAACTTAAATTCCACGCGGACGAAGTCGCGGGCTCAGCTAGTTTATATATAAAACTGACAAAACATATCGGACCTTGTATAGTGTATGGTTCCGTAGATATTGTACGGTGATTTTTCCATATTTCAAAATCTTCCCGTCTCAGGTATATACAGAGAATGTAGCATAACGCTAATATTGGTAATATTAGATTAGATCTAATAGTACATTGTTACACGAGTGGTGAAAGTGACTTATTTTGTCACCAGACGGGGTTTGGCGCCCGAGCGTAGCGAGGGCGCTAATAGTTCGAGGGACGAAATAAGTCTTTCCCCCGAGGTCAACACTGTGCTTTTCATTACGAATACAAGGAAAGTAAAAATAATAATAGAAATTGGCTAAAGAAATAATACAAGGAAGTATGAACAATACTCTACAACTCGAAAAAAAAAAAAATGATCGGATTGCCGCCTATTTTGTTTTTTTTTCGTTGGCCGGCCAACTTCATTATTTAGCCATTATTTTTCATTTTCATCTTTAAATATTTTGCCCAAATCTATGTTATTTTAAAGAAATTGTTGAAACTAAATTATAATTAAGTCATTTAAAAATATATATTCTTTAATTAATACTTAACTTTATGTTATTTCAATTTTACATCGTGCTGTAATTGAGTGACTGTAGAAAAAGTTTGAACATGGTTCCATAGAAATGTGAAAATGGAACTAGGTTTTTTTTATAATTTGACAGCTGTCAGTTGAAAGCGATTCTCCCGGGCCGGAAAAGTATTACTTTCAACCGGCTTCTCAGGCAACTTCAGACCTACTTTCAGAGCATGAGTAATGAAAATTACATTTATAGTTGCAGTTCGTACGATGAATGAAAGAACCGGAAGCCCAACCGCCTCCCTTCACCACCCTTTGTACCACTCGTTCACTTCAGGTAAGCAACGTGCGAGGAATGCCTTTAGTATTGCAAGCATCTATAGGACACGTAAACTGCTTAACATCAGGCAGGTCATACCTACGCATGTTTCACGTCACACGCCGACTAAGTTCTATAAAAAAAGTTTATTTTTCCCAAAAAATATCCCACATAATATATATACTATATACATATAATTTAATATTTTAATATATCTAGTAGGGGTAGCAACATCAGCTGTACACAGTTACATGTATTTCGGCTTAAAACAGCAAAAACGGATGGACAGTCTTATCACACTGAGTCTGACGCAATGGAAAAAAAGCCATTGGGGAAACAAGGGTTTATCGCAGAGGCTACGGAACCTTGAATAAAAGAGATTTAACCAACGCATATGCATTGAGTCGTCATCGAGACGCCAAGAGTAGAGAGTGCCTCTGTCAATACGCGTAACTGTGAATAATAAACCAATATGTTTTATAAACAGCTAATATTGTTGTATTTACTTAGTATAAATCGTATTAATAGTGACCTTGGATTGAGTGAAGGTAAATAAATATGTATAAGTAATAATTGTTATAATTTTATACTTATCCTGAACGAGATATACCCTGACCCCTATTACATATGTACCTCGTTACCTCTATGATTGAGTTGGTAATAACTTAACACCTTTTACAAAATAGTTTTTCTGCTATAACAGTTTTTTTTTAATGTTTTGCTTGAAATATATAACTTTAGTATTAATAAATGAAACAGAGTAGGTAGGTAGGTGTAGGATATGAGGAAAACTGTGTTGTTTACTGTGGTGGTGACTAATCTCGGTATAATTTATGGAGATATCAACGTCATTGAATAGGGCATAGAAGTAAATGTTTAATACATTATATTTTATTGGGACTGATCATGTGGTACGGAACCCGCACGGAACCCGCACGAATTTAATCGAAATAAATAATAGGAGGAGTTGGAATAAAATAAAACCACTTCCCTCTGGTGCAAAGCGGGAGACAAAAAAGCTGGTATGGACTGATTGCCATAGAAGCCAGACTGTTACAGCTGATTGAAGATCAGTTGTAAGGCACCAAGGATCGTAATTAGACTAATTGGACTTATAATTAAATACCTTATAATTAATTTCCAATTATAGGAACTTCCTGTACTACAGAGGGGATAAATGGCACGTGTCACAATATTTACAAATGTTCGTCGGCAGCTCTGTCTTATATATACGTATGTACAATAATAATTAAGATGTTATAATTGATTATTTGTAGTAATAATAAGAGCTAAGTTATCTCTGTTAAATTTCACTGTTTATGTCGTGTAATTTGCAGCGCTTGACCCCAGTAAGTGCGATACATAACATTAAAACTACGATAAAAGGCTTATTTGGACCCATGCGTGGCTTTTTATCGGCCATGACCCTAGGTAAGCCTTAAAACATCCAGGCATAACCCATGTGATGTTCATTAGAAAATTATATTTAGGGGTTTATTGCTCATGGCACACATTTCCATAAACAAATATAAACAATTACGAAGCAAACAAAATGAAAGAGCTTGTAATGAGTAACAATAAAGTACTACTAATGAGTAACAATAATAAATGTTCTTTTAGATCAACAGTGGCTATCAAGAGGGATTCCCAAAACTACCAGAGATATGCTCTTTCGACAATGAAGAACCAATTGTGTGCTGCACAGATTGTGCAATCGATGAACAACAAACGTAAGTAATCACTATATTTTATATAAATACTAGCTGTGCCCGCGACTTCGTCTGCGTGGAATTTAATTGACAAAGTTTCATACAAACTTTAATCCCCTATTTTATCCCCTTGGGGGTAGAATTAATCAAAATCCTTTCTTAGCGGATGCCTAACATACGTCTAACCTACGTCATAACATCTACCTGCATGCCAAATTTCAGCCCGATCCGTCCAGTGGTTTGGGCTGTGCGTTGATAGATCACTATGTCAGTCAGTCAGTCAGTCAGTCACCTTTGAGTTATATATATATATATAGATATTTTTTCTCGCAGCGTCACTAGTGTATTTACTGGGTATCAAGAACGCCACCTATCGTGTCTAACTATAGCTTAAAACCAAGAATTTTATATCAGCTTCTTGCTTGAATCCATCCAGGTGTACGAGTACCTGCAAAAAAATCATCAAATTCGGTCAAGTTGTTTAGGAGCACACGTACACCAGAAATGTACTAATAAAGAAGATAGTATCAATCGATAACTAAACTAGGTATATCACGAACATATCTGTAGCCTGGGTCTTATAGAATAGCTTTAACGCAGCTTGTCTACAAAGTCTCCTCTATAGATAATACCGACGACCGCTTGGCGCAGTGGTTCGAGCGTAGACCACTCGGCGCACTGCACATGGTGGTCCCGGGTTTGATTCCCGCCGAGGCAAATTTTGGAAATGGCCTTTTCGTAATTTGCCCAGTTCTGTGTGTCATTGGGATCGCCCCCAGTCCATTGTACGGTACCCATAGTACAAGCGTTACATAGTTTGGATCCAAACAGTTGGTGTGTCACGTTTGCAGTCCTCCACCACTCACATTTGTAAATACGTTTCCTACGACACCTCTCATAACATCAGTCCAGATTGTGGGGCTGTCTCTTCGTCCTCCAGCTCATGGTCGCGATCCTTGCTCGTTTCTGTGCTAGGCACTTTCAGGGTGAGACCATTGACTTGAGCCGCGCGGGCTGGCTGAGCTAACTGGCCTGCTTGCATCAACCAATAGGATCGCTTAATTTGAATGAGCTGAGGAAAATGAAGTGATTCAATAAGCCCAGTTAGCCCGCCCGGCTCAAATGGACGGTCATCCATATGGTCGTCTGTAATTTTATCTGAAATCGCATTACCTATTAATATTTCAAAAGAACGTTTTGTTACCCATATAGTTGTTCCAAGAATGCACTTATAGTTAATCTTGTATTTTTTAAGGCACAGGAACTATGGATTATTGCCTGGCGGTGTACTTAGAAAAAAGGATGGTCCAGTAGCATGGAAAAGTGAGCTTCTTTAAATCCCATAATTATAAAATAATTTATTTATAATATGTATCGCAATGTCAAATACGGCCATTATCTAGTCAAAAAAGCATGGTTTTTTTATGTGACCGCTAATGATACATTTTACGCGACTGAAATAGCAATCTTCGTAGGTACTTAACGGAACACTAAATTAAGATAGTTTGGGTTAAATTTCAGTAATTTGTTGTTTAATTGGAAATATCAAATAAGATAAATGATATCTGTTTTATTAACCGACTTCAAAAAACGCAGGAGGAACACTTGGGGCAGTGGTTCGACGGTAGCCCGCTCGGCTCACTACACATGGTGGTTGCGGGTTCGATTCCCGCCGGAGTAAATTTCGGAAATGGCATTTTCGTATCTTTACCAGGTCTGGGTGTCACTGGGATAGCCCCCAGTCTTCGCTTGTACTGTGGTACGGTACCCACAGTACAAGCGTGGCTTAGTTTGGGACCATACAGTTGGTGTGTCAGTCTGGCGATATTATTATTATAAATAATAAATAAAATGGCCAGACGAACACACCAACTATATTTATTATTAATTCGATTGTATATATTTTTGTATGCTTATTTTTCCAGAATGCTTAGAATATTTCAAAGAACTACCGTACCCGTGTCGGGGTAGCGGGATATTTGACATTAGAAAAAATTGGAACGCAAAGAAAAAGTGCCATGACATCAGCTTAGAGAATGCATTACCCGTTGGAGGCCGTTTGGCGGAAAGATGGGAGTTCCCACATATGGTATTGGGATTTTGTACTCTATTCAAAATACTAGATAGATCATATGCGTATGTAGTGACCATATTAAAAACCATAAAGATTTGAGAGAGAAAACATGGGAATTATTTAAGGTTATGATGTCAGCAGCTCTTAAAGATAATCCACCTTTCAGGCTACTTTCATGTTTATTGATCTCTACGTACGTTCGTTGGGCTGAAGCAATTTCCAGATACATGGTAGATATTGAGGGTTTTGTTTAATTAACATTTTAACAAGGTGTTTCCCGGAGCTTCGCTGGCTTTAAGATGTCGAGAATAATAACACCATCTAGATTACCCCATAAGTACCTACAAAAAATATCAAAATCGTTCAAGCAGTTCAGGGGGAAAATAATAGCGAACACACGCATACCGGAATGTTATATAACTATAAAAGTTTTTACAGGCTTTGCTGGGATATGGCGCGAACCGAGACTCTGCGCAGTGGCTTTGCGGTGGGTCAATCATCAGCGAGCGATATGTCCTCACTGCTGCCCATTGCTCATCCACTGATAAACTGTAAGGCACGCACATTACACTATAATTCAACATATTAAAACTCAAACCTCATAACGTTGACGTAACAGTTTAGGGTGACCGTCGACTTGAGCCGGACGGGCTGGCTAGGCTAGTTCACCCACTCGCTTTGGCGAATAGGATCACTTCATTTTCCTCAGCTTTTTAAAATTAAGCAATCCTATTGGTCGAAGCGAGTGGGCCAGCTTGCCATGCCACCAACGGTGTATCCTCTCGGCGGTCGCATGTGTCGGGGACCCGGTAACGCAATAAGCTCCCGCATCCCCGACGTGACTTGACCTGGTAAGGCCCCCTCACTGGGGGCGCGTCAAAGGACGCGCCACTCCGACCTCAGGCGCTGTGTTGACACACGTAACACGGCGCCCCCTCTCGAGCCCATGCTGTAATGGCAGGCACCCCCGTGCCTGCCACCAGAGGCTCCGCGGGGAGCTCCGCTGCCTCACGCAGTGCTCCACCCGCACTCCCGCTCAGCCATCAGGCTGGGCGACTAGGCCCAGGCGGGAAAGTCGGGGGATGCCAAAAGGCCAGCTTGCTTGCCATGCCAGCCTGCTTGGCTTAAGTAGACAGGCATCCTTAAAGTTTACATGCACAGCGCTAAATACATAGATAATTAAAAGGGAATTAATTACAATATAATATATCTTTGTTTTTCAGGGGCCCAATAAAATACGCGGCATTGGGTCTATTGAAACGGACGGACCCCAAAAAAATATGGAGGATTTATAATATAAAACGTATTATAAAACATCCGGAATATAAATCACCAACAAAGTACCATGATATTGCGCTTTTGGAGACGGAAACCGAGTGAGTATCTATAGTAGAATGTCAAGTCAAGTCAAAGCATTTATTTTGTTTAGGCCTACGGGAGCACTTACAATTTTACATTTTTTTCTTATATATACAACGGAATTAGAACGCGACCTTGACTAAGAAGATCCGGCAAGAAACTCAGCGGGCTTGTCTTTTTACATTTTGTTATATACCTTCCTTATTTTTTTTTAAATCGCCAGTTGCTTAGATAGTTCATAAATACAAAGGGTAGTAGATAATGTAGTAGAATACATTTGATATCTAGTTATTTTGTTTGTTCTAGTAGCTATTAATTCGAGGCCTCCTATTAGAGTGATGAGACATTTAAGGAAAACTGGATGTGTGACCTAAAGCGCATTACTAACGGATTCGAGTGGTGCAGGAATTTGCATGTCGTATGGAAGCACGGACTTCAATATTAGCGTTTTTTCGGCCAAAAACATAACGAACTACCTTTTTACATGTTAAAGGTTATCATGGTTGGGCAAGATAACACAAATATGTAATTGGTGCAATTGTACATAGGTTTTCAAAAAGGGACTAACCCACACTTACTCGTGCAGACTAAAATCAACCCCAGTTGAAGTAGTTGTAGGTCGGTTTCAGTTCGCAGAAGTGTGTGTGGATTGGTTTTATTTTGCAAAACTACGTGCAATTATAATTGCACATTAGCCGGACTCCTCTGCTGGACTTTTACATGGTGATAGTAATGATGATGGCGTATACGAAGCAACGTTTTATTTTATTTTATTTTATTTATTTGGGAAAACAAACAATTGTACATTATGGCAGTTAAAACACAGTTTTAGTTAAGTACAGGATACACAAATGCACAATCAACTACATTTTCCTCAGGTAGTTAAAGTTATGTTTAAAACAAATAGATAGTGAAAGCGCACGTCAGAATTGGGAAAGCAAAACAATAGGTAATAAAAATAAATAGTGCATAATGAAAACATACAAAAGAGGAAAACAGAGTAATAATAATAATAATATAATAATAAGGGAATAAGTGAGCGAGTGAGCCGCTCAGTTGGCTTCATCTTCCTCACCACTGAGCAACTCAATAACTCTCTTTTTAAATTTGTATGCAGACAGAACAAATATATCAATTTCCTCAAATCGGTTATTATAATTTTCAACGAGTCTACGCAGAGGAGCGCGCACGCCAGCATTGGTCCTACAGGTTCCAATAGCGAATAGCCTGCGCGCCCTTGCTTTACGTTGATGTACAGTTCTGGGAATAATATAATATAAATTGTTAATAATATCAGTGCAATCAACTTTATTATGGCATATAGTATGAAGCATAGTCGCTTCTAACTGATACCGTCTAGATTTTAAAGTAAAGATATTGTACCTTTTTAATAGTTGATGATAAGGAAGACGAATGCGGTTGCATCTGTAGTGCATGCCTCGGAGGAATTTACGCTGCACAACTTCAATCTGGTCAGTGTATTTATTATAAAGAGGGTTCCAATCAAGGTCTTATATAACATAAGGTACGTAGTTGCGTTTCGGAAGTCTTTGCTCGCTCTCATGACAAAACCATACATTTGGTAAGCTTTATTTACAATAATGTCTATATGTGCGTTTAAGTGTAGCTTAGAGTCTAGTTGGACCCCAAGATCTCGTAATGATGATGTTTTGTTGAGGTGACTGTTATTTAAAACGTATGTAAAATTAATTGTGCTTCTATTCTTAGTGAATGTGATGCTGTTACATTTGGAAATGCTTAATTGAAGCTTGTTTAAATTGCAGTATATAGATAGCCTATCTAAGTCTTGCTGTAAAATATGACAGTCATTCACTGTGTTAATACTTAGGTATGCTTTAAGGTCGTCTGCATATAGAAGAAACTTAGAGTGCAGGAAACACTCGTCTATGTCATTAATAAAAATAATAAAGAGCAAAGGTCCAATAATAGATCCTTGGGGGACACCTGATGTGACCTTTATATCACAAGACTGATAGCCTTTCATAACGACTTTTTGGGTCCGATTCGATATATATGATGAGGACCAGCGTAACAGATTTCCTTTAATACCGTTGTACGCTAATTTATTCACTAACAGCTCATGATCAACCTTGTCAAACGCTTTTCGAAAGTCCGTGTAAATAGCGTCTGTTTGAGTCCCATTGTCCATGTTTTCAAATAGAGTACTTGCGAAGCATAAGAGATTAGTAGTAGCAGATCTGCGTTTGACAAAGCCATGTTGTTGGGGTAATAGAATATTATGTAGAAGTGGGTATATTTCATTATGGACCAGGCTTTCGAAAAGTTTGGACATAGAGTTGAGGATGGAGATAGGTCTGTAGATTTCCACATCATTTTTTGAGCCGCTTTTAAAAACGGGGGTAATATTGGCAGACTTCCATACAGGCGGGAATATGCCTTCTGCCAGACACTTGTTGTAGATGATACCTAGTGGTTGATGAATAGTACGGGCTGTGTGTTTTAGAAAAAAGGCAGGTATTCCATCTGGTCCTGGCCCCTTATTAGGATTTAGCGATTTAAGAGCGTTACAGATTTTAGAGGAACTAATGGAGAGGTTCAAGAGAAGTATGCTGTTATGGGAGTTTCTCTCAGATGGAGACCATGTATCCGTGAGCGTTGAGGGCTCATATACTGAGCTAAAAAAGTTGGAAAACATATCACAAACGTTATGTGGGTCATTAGTTGACATAGATTTATATGTCATATTTGAAGGAATACCGGGCCTGGCCTTTCTGTTAGACAGGAAAGTCCAGAAGTGTTTGACATCATTATGAATACTACCTTCTACCGAGTTTATGTATTCATAATAACATTTTTCACATTCGGATTTAAACCTTGCTCTGTAGATAGAGAATACTTCATAATCAGAAATGTTATTGTATTTTTTCCACCGAATCCATGCTTTATTTTTATTACTAAATATATGTATTAAAGAATGCGTGAACCATACTGGAAGCTTTGTGTTATTTGTTGATACTAGTGTAGTATGTTCCTTAATGATATTACGGACTTTACTGTAGAACACATCAAGCGCTGTCTCCGCAGGCAGTGGTTGTAACAAAGTTTTCCAGTCAATCTCCTTCAGTTGATTGTTAATGAGTTCGTAGTTAGATCGTCGATAGTTGAGTCTAGGAGCGGGTTTTCTTTTTATACCTGTAGAGCTGGTTGGGAATGCAGAATCGGCTGTGAAGGATGGGTGGTGGCTGCTGGGCCTAAGCAGTGCTGAAGAGGGTTGACTGACTTGACAGGCAACATTTGAGAACAGTAGGTCCAATAATCGGCCTTGATGGCGTGAATTTATAATGTTGTTATATTGTAACACATTAATGGTAGTCATGAAATTTCTTAGTATGTCACACATTGTTGTGGCCCCGTTACAGTACATGCCCGGGGTCGGGTGCCTGTAAGGGGTCCATGTAGTATGTGGTAAGTTATAATCCCCTATTAACATAAAATTATCTATATCAACATATTTAAACATACTTAATATCGTGTTAAAGTGGAGTGTGTACACTTCGTTGCGCATATTAGGAGGTATGTACACAGCACTTATAACGTGCTTCTTCATTGTATCTGAGCTCGGTATTGATACGGCGACATGTTCCAGGTACTTGTTTGGAGGGGCGGGTATGGATAAACGGGTGGGGCACAGACTTTTGCGTATACTAATATTGCCTATTGCGTAAAACTACTAGTTTTCTAAGGCTTTTTGATTGATTGATTGTTTCAGAATTAACTTCGGTAGAACGATTCTGCCAGCATGTTTGGATACTGATAACGTATCTAAGGGCTCAAATGTTTTTGAAGCGGCTGGCTGGGGTCGACTTGGTCACAGGCAGAATCTCGCTGACAATCTAGAAGTTGTATGTATATTTATTAATATTTCTTAAGATACATAACAAAGTCAGATAACAATTGTACGAACCGCGTGATGTTATAGATGGTTTCAATACCAAAGGCATTGCTCGCATGTTGCCGATTTAAAAGGTATTGGTACAGGGGGGGGGGGGGGTGGTTGAGCACCTAGCTCGCTCAGTCTTCGTACGAATTGCAGCTATGATAGCTACTTTCAACCCCATATGTACACGTGCCGCAAGGTTAAATTTAATGAATAAATTGAATATTGAAAAAAAGCGCACGCTAAATTTCCCACCCTACTATAGGTAGTCTAAATTAAGACTCTGAATCTATCATCATCTAAAGGGGCCTTTAAGTCAAATTGTTATTTGTTTTAGGTTAACCTAGAGGAGTTTGAGGAAAATGAATGCTCAAACCTCTACGGCCCTCACAGGCATCTACTGACTGGTTATAACCATACGTCACAGATGTGCTTCGGATCACATAGGCAAATTATCGACACGTGTGAGGTGAAGGATCCATTCTTTTTTTTGCATAATAACTATAGTGCACACACAGGGCACAGCAGTGATAGCCGATTGGTTAAGCACGCGTCTTGCGGGCACAATAGGACACGGTCCTGTGTTCAATTTCATCATTATTTCAAGTGAATATTTTTTGCTGTATGATTACTCGTATCACTTGTTTACGGTAAAGGAAAACATCGCATCGTGAGGAAACCGGCATGTCTTAGAGAATCTAACAAATTTTCGACATCCGCCAACCCGCACTAGGCCAGCGTGGTGGATTACGGCCTGAATCCCCCTCGTAGTGTGGGAAGGCCGGTGCCCAAAAGCGTCAAAAGGACTAAATTAAATTATATATTATTTAACTTAATTGTAGTATATATTACATAAAATTAAGATCTTTAAGATCTTAAGATCATAATGGTTTTAATGTCATCTCTTTCAGGGGGACAGCGGCGGTCCTCTACAAATAAGTAGCCAAAAGTGCTTGTATGTCGTCATTGGTGTGACGTCATACGGCAAGGACTGCGGTATCCTTAACTCCGCCGGCATGTACACCAGGGTCAGCCACTACGTACCCTGGATTGAAAGCGTCGTCTGGCCGGACGATGTCCTTACACAGCCATAAAACCTGTGACTACTTTCAAAATTATAAAAATTTTAGGAAATAGAATTAATAACACATTATACTAATAATAAGCTTTTTATTTCCCTTACACTGTTTGTAGTTAAAAAAGTACAGAGTTTCTGAATGTAATTTATATAATGTAACTTAACACTGTATTTAATTGATTAGTAAGGTTAGTATTTTCCTAAATATAGTGTTTGTTAATAGTATTAGTTATTAGTGTAGGGACCGCTTACAGCGGTGAAAGCCTCTTCTAATTGCTGCCATCTGTATCTATCTCTTGCTGTTCTACTCCACAATTTACCTGCTGCCTCTACTATGTCGTCATCCCATCTTTTTTGTGGTCTACCTGGCTTACGCTTTCCATCTCTTGGCCACCAGTTTGTTACAATTTTTGACCATCTTTCATCTGTTGTTCTCTGGATGTGACCAGCCCATTTCCATTTTATTTTAACAATTCTTCTTACTGCATCTTTAGCGATTGTTTTCTTTCTAACTAAACTGTGTCTTACACGATCCTTTAGCTTCAATCCCATGAGGCTCGTTTCTATGCCTCTTTGGCATACCTTTATTTTTTGTATGTTTCTCCTAGTCAGAGGTTTGACTCGCATAGGTTAGGCATGGTAATAGACAAATTTCCATCGCTTTAACAAATAACACATAGTTAATCTAATTAAATTGTGTATAAACATACCATACTGATATATACTATTGTTCACCTTTGTCGAAATTCGACCAAAATTCAATTAAATATTAATTTTAAACTATTTTTACAGGCATTTAGACTATTTGATACTGGCACGCAGAATGCACTATGAAAGTCCCGCCATCCGAAATAAAGAAAAAAAATCTTTCACCGTTTGTCAGTCAGACCGTCAGTCAGTTTCCAAGTAATACTTACAAATGTGTGAGTCTCAAATGCATGGTAGTGTGTGTAATGTTTTATTTATTGATGAATTTTCGTTAAAATTGATACAAAGTTTTTGCTTCACGTATAAAGATATATATTATATAACTTGGTCTAAATGTTTGGATATCAGTTTTCATTTTATTTTAGTTTTAGGCCGAATAAAACATTTATTTTAGATATCTGGATTAATCTTTTATACATATCCATGAAGCATTCCATCCAGTGCAGTTATTATTTGCACAACCGGTGGCGGAATGCGGTTTATATACAATGAGTTATGATGAAAGATTCCTCGCTACCCACGGCAGTTTATTTAAACGTTTATACGAGCATACTTGATCTGCGAAGCTATTTAATTTTAAGTTCTGTGACTCTTGTCATTACTTTGTTTCATTACAACAAATAGTGATACTCAGTATTGATACAAACTTTATATTATAGAGGATTGTTATTAAACATACCCTTGAATTAGATTATTACTACTGTCAAAGTAAAAATATGTAGGAAATGCTCCGAACTCCTATGTTCAAATCTCTAATGAAATATGTTTAAATAGGAGCTCCTAATATAGTCTCTACAACTCTACAAACTCCCTATGAAAGTAAGACCTTACAGAAATGAGTATCTACTTATTTATATTTACATCCTTAATTAGCAGCCAAAAATATTATTAGAACATTATTTTAACAATTTTTAAATATACTTTGATGAGTACTAAGTCTAGTTATACTGGAGAATTAATATTTTTGAAGGGTCTCTAGACTCTAGATCCTTCAATTTGAATTTGTTTTCATAGCACAGTCACCTAGTTCACCCAGTTCACATTTTGTCAGAAAGATCACTTCAAAAATGCCTTTATTACAAACATGAATCAAGCCTAGGTAGTCATAATCTATAAGCCGCAATTAAGACCACTAGGTAGAGATTCCAAGCTTCTCAGACGTGCTGAAAGCCTTTGATAAAAGAATCCTTTATCAAAGGCTGAAGCATACTCCAGGCCTCTCCCGCAAGAGGTCATGGCATTTCATCCCTCCCGTAAACAAAAAATCATCAAATCAATTGTAAACAAAACTGGTCTCTAGGATCGCCACCATATACCTACTCATAGTACCAGCATTAAAGTCAAGAGTATATAACGATTATTGTAGGTGATGTTTCGGTTCTTCAAAAAAATGTGTTTCTTGCACAGAGATGAGAGATGATTTAAAGTCCGTGGTTTCTTGAAATTATTGAGTTCACCGTATGGAGGATTTATTGGTTTCTTTGTAACAAACGAGGAAGCTTTCAACCTCCATTCTTTGTCCTTCATTGCATTTATGAGAGTATAAATATGAGTTATTGTGCTGAGTATATTCTTGTCTGTGGTATGAGGTACTAGTGGTTCTGATTTCACTTTGAAATCCAATATTAGGAATGATTCTGAAAGTGTGTGTTCGAGATTTCTTAGATTGTGAAATTCGAATTTGAAAATTTAATATCAATTCGATTTTAGGAATAAGTCATAAGATTTGGTCCTAATAAAGTCTTCATCACATCATATAGGTAGTTTCTGATTCGTATGTAAATGTGATGTATGCATTGTTATAAGAATATTAAGGAATCTAATAAATAATTGGAAGTTATTTTATTATGCAATTAAATTGTTATCTGCGTTTTATTCATGCCCCGATTGCCCAAATTGCCATCTCAATATATCGTAAACTGTACAGTTCTTTGTCTAATAACTATTCATAATTATAACTAACTAGGTCAAGGAAATTGTCGCAGATTTTATAATATAACTTATATTGTGTATCTAAACATACAATCACTTATTAATAAACGTGGATCTCTTTCTGTCATCAGTAATTTGGTATTCGACAGAAGAAGACTAAGCATGGTTTAACTATACAACGGCTAATCCACGTTTATTAATAAGAGGGTTAGAGATTGAATCAAGTGACAATCTTAAATAATGCGAAGGTAAAGCTGACGAGTTGACGACTGAAGTTGAATTGGTGTGTGTGTTGACCACTTGGTGTGGAGGTTCTAGCGGCTTGCTTCACCGTGTGGTAGCAGGTTCGATCCCAGTGGGGCTAATTTCAGAAATGGCCTTTTGTTTTTTCTGGTCTGACTATCAAGGGGACCATACCGAACCCATACCATAAGCGTTCGTTTGAATGTTTAGTTTGTGACCATATTATAGCCGGTTTGTCAGGCGACAACAAAAAAGCTGAAGTCATATTCTTGACTGATTCTCAGACACAATACATACGAAACAGATTTGAGAAATAAAATTTATATTGTGGTGCGAACATTTTGCTATGGTTTTCTCGAGTGAATACGTTTAGTATTCCGTTCTTGTTTCAGCTGAAACTTATTTTGTGTTATTGTTTTAATTAAAATGCGAAATTTGTACCAAGACGTTCTGCGATTGTCGTCGCGTTGCTAACATAATTCAGTAACATAATGCTGTATCTTCAGGCCAATCTTTTACGGTGTATACATCCTTGACATCTCATTTAGAGCCGAGTTTACCAACACACACCTAAACGGACCATAAGTTGTTAAGATTGTTATATTAACATACACTAAAATAACCCTTATTTTGGTAAGCAAGATTTTATTAAAAACCAAAATTAAAAAAAAAAAAATTCAGTTACCCCTCCAGTTGTTTTAATTATGAGCTCTACGTATTAAATCCTACCAAAAATGACTACAGTAGGTACTTTACAAGCGTTGGAATGTACCACACATTTTAATTCACAAGGTTGCACATCTCAGCGCGCATAAAACACAATTTAAAATTGTTTTCGATGAAAATAATTTAATCTCTAGAATTTTGGACCGTAACTAATGGAGTTAAGATCTAATGGATGCCCATATTGGGCTCGTTTTATTTAGTGTAAGCTTTAGAGGTAATTCACACGGTCAGCCCGGCACCGAGACAGGACTGTATTAAAAGATTGTAATTGTACTTTATCATTAGCCTGTCCTTTTCTAAAGTATATCCCATGATATAAAATTCATTGCTTAGTTTTAAACTATAGAGTTACTTTAGAGTATTTAGAGATATTGTTTATCATTATAACAAGATATTAACGTACCTATTGTTCGTTCATTTTTACGAAGCCGCGTACACATATTCTGACTCTTATAACAATGGCATATGGGTAAATTTGCGATAATTCACACGACTTGAAATAGCGGATAACGATTGACGAATAGGGTTGGCACATCAAAAGGCGGTCCGTTTGGACCCTATGTGGAACCCTACATCATAATACAGTTGATTGAAACAAATTACCTGCCAAGATCAAGTCTCCTATATTAAAACAAAGTCTCAATAATAATAGTAGAATAAGCGGACAGGTAATAAGTACCTATACCTATATCTACCTTACCTTTATAAGATCTAGGTACAAAGTAAGGTCACGCCAAAAACTGGATTGAGAAGTCACCGAGACCCCCAAATTAGAAGTCGTGTCTAAATGTTTTATTATAAGAGAATATTTCTGATAATATTTATTTACTGGACTATGTTTTGTTAGAAGTGATCTAGGATTAAATGAGGGTGAGCTCATACATACGAGTATGTGTACCTTTTATATTATATTTTGTGCTCTGAACACCATTTCTTATATATTTTAACGATATAAAATGAATTGTAAGCCCGTAGGTCAGTTGTTGTATTTGATTAATAGAACTAACAGGAATGTATATGAACCAATACAAAATTAAGAACAAATACATAATTTACTTTAAAATGCGCAGCCGTTTGAATACCAAGTTTATACCGTAGTTCGCATTATCACATAATACCGCCACTTGTTATAAATTAACGGGTAGCCCGTCTATCTGTCTGTTCATAACTACTAATCTATTTATACCTATACATTATCTATACAAATAAATAAAATTGGAGTGTCTGTTTGTAATATCAAAATAACACCTTTTCACTAAATGCATATGAAAGTACATACGTCACCTATAGCAAAAACGCGATTTAAAAATTTTTGGTCTGTCTGTCTGTCTGTCTGTGTGTTTGTTCCGGGTAATCTCCGAAACGGCTGGACCGATTTTGACGAGACTTTCACTGGCAGATAGCTGATGTTATAAGCAGTAACTTAGCTACTAACTTAGGCTACTTTTATTTTAGAAAAACAAAAAAAATTGGTTCCCGTCGCGCGGGCTGAGAACGCGGGAGCGTGCTTTTTTGTTAAGTTAAATTCCACGCGGACGAAGTCGCGGGCTCAGCTAGTTTATATCTGTAAACCGGAGGTAAACAATCTTAAGTCACATTAAGCTAATTGTTCAGGGCACATGTTTCAAGTCTTAATTGGAACACTATTCATGTATATCACTTGATAACACAATTGTGTGAATTTTCAAGTAAAGTTTTTAGTTTCTTTTTATTGGATTATAATACTATGCCACAAGTAGATTAATAAGGGATTGTTCCAATGACATCATAAAACGAATTTAGAAAAAAATGGACTTAGGATATTATACCTCCGGTATACAGATATATAAAACTGACAAAGCGTGTCGGACCTCGTATAGTGTATGGTTCCGTAGATATTGTACGGTGATTTTTCCATATTTCAAAATCTTCCCGTCTCAGGTATATGAGAATGTAGCATAACGCTAATATTAGTAATATTAGATTAGATCTAAATTACATGTATAGTTGCAGTTCGTACGATGAATGAAAGAGCCGGAAGCCCAACCCCCGCCCTTCGCCTCCCTTTGGCCCACTCCTTCACTTCAGGTAAGCAACGTGCGAGCAATGCCTTTAGTATTGCAAGTATCTATAGGATACATAAACTGCTTAACATCAAGCAAGTCATACCTACGCATGTTTCACGTCATACGCCGACTAAGTTCTATAAAAAAAGTTTATTTTTCCCAAAAAATATCACACATAATATATATACTATATATAATTTAATATTATAATATACCTAGCAGGGGTAGCAACATCAGCTGCACACAGTTACATGTATTTCGGCTTAAAACATCAAAAACAGATGGACGCTCTTATCACACTGAGTCTGACGCAATGGAAAAAAAGCCATTGGGGAAACAAGGGTTTATGGCAGAGGCTACGGGACCTTGAATAAAAGAGATTTAACCAACGCATATGCATTGAGTCGTCATCGAGACGCCAAGAGTAGAGAGTGCCTCTGTCAATACGTGTAATTGTGAATAATAAACCAATATGTTTTATAAACAGCTAATATTGGTGTATTTACTTAGTATAAATCGTGTTAATAGTGACCTTGGATTGAGTGAAGGTAAATAAATATGTATAAGTAATAATTGTTATAATTTTATACTTATCCTGAACTAGATATACCCTGACCTCTATTACATATGTACCTCGTTACCTCTATGATTGAGTTGATAATAACTTAACACCATTTACAAAATAGGTTTTCAGCCATAACAGTTATTTTTGAAATGTTTTGCTTGAAATATATAACTTTAGTATTAATAAATGGAACAGAGTAGGTAGGTAGGTGCAGGATATGAGGAAAACTGTGTTGTTTACTGTGGTGTTGACTAATCTCGGTATAATTTATGGAGATGCCCCTATCAAAGTCATTGAATAGGGCATAGAAGTAAATGTGTAATACATTATATTTTATTGGGACTGGTCCCGCCGCACACTCCCACCACTGTTACTCCTGTAAACCAGGATCGACAATGGTGACCAATAATGACGTCGAGCTTTGCCCCTCGACGAGTCCCGGGGAACAGTTAAATAATAGGAGTTGGAATAAAAAAAATCCACTTCCCTCTGGTGCAAAGCGGGAGACAAAAATAGCTAGTATGGACTATTGCCTTAGAAGCCAGACTGTTACAGCTGATTGAAGATCAGTTGTAAGGCACCACGGATCGTAATTAGACAAATAATTGGACCTATAATTAAATAACTTATAATTAATTTCCAATTTTAGGAACTTCCTGTACTACCGAGGGGATAAATGGCACGTGTCACAATATTTACAAATGTTCGTCGGCAGCTCTGTCTTATATATACGTATGTACAACAATAATTAAGATGTTATCATACTAATAATAATATTATAAAGAGGAAAACTTTGTTTGTTTGATTGTAATGAATAGGCTCCGAAACTACTGAACCGATTTGAAAAATTCTTTCACTGTTGGGAAGCTACACTATCCCTGGGTGACATAGGCTATAATATATTTTCAAAAAAATTAGGGATCCTTACTAAAACTCAAATAATGTACCCGTGCGAAGCCGGGGCAGGCCGCTAGTAATTGATAATTAGTAGTAATAATAAGAGCCAAGTTATCTCTGTGAAATTTCACTGTTTATGTCGTCTCATTTGCAGCGCTTGACCCCAGTAGATGCAATACATAACATTAAAACTACGATAAAAGGCTTATTTGGACCCATGCGTGGATTTTTATGGGTCATGACCCTAGGTTAGCCTTATAAATCCAGGCATAACCCATGTGAAGTTCGTTAGAAGATGATATTTAGGGGTTTCGAATTGCGCATGGCACGCTTGTCCATAAAAATAATAAACAATTACGAAGCAAACGAAACGAAAGAGCTTATAATGAGTAACAATAAAGTACTACTTAAATGATCTTTTAGATCAACAGCGGCTATCAGGAGGGATTCCCAAAACTACCAGAGATATGCTCTTTCGACAATGAAGAACCAATTGTGTGCTGCACAGATTGTGCAATCGATGAAAAACAAACGTAAGTAATCACAATATTTTATATAAATATAATTCTTCTCGCAGCTTCACTAGCGTATTTTCTGGGTGTCAAGAAAGCCACCTACCGTGTCTAACTATAGCTTAAAACCAAGAATTTTATATCAGCTTCTTGCTTGAAACCATCCAGGTGACCCTATAAGTACCAGAAAAAAAACATCAAATTCGGTCAAGTTGTTTAGGAGCACACGTACACCAGAATTTTACTAATAAAGAAGATAGTATCAATCGATCTAGGTATATCACGAACATATCTGTAGCTTGGGTCTTATAGAATAGCTCTGACGCAGCTTGTCTACAAAATCTCCTCTATAGATAATACCGACGACCGCTTGGCGCAGAGGTTCGAGCGTAGACCGCTCGGTGCACTGTACATGGTGGTTCCCGGTTGGGTACGCCGGGGCAAATATCGGAAATGGCCTTTTCGTAATTTGTCCAGGTCTGTGTGTCATTGGGATCGTCCCCAGTCCATTGTACGGTACCCATAGTACAAGCGTTGCTTAGTTTGGATCCAAACATTTGGTGTGTCAGTCTGGGGAAATTATATGTAAATATAAAATAATATATTTTAGACACATTTGCAGTCCTCCACCACTCGCATTTATAAATAAGTTTCCTACGACACCTCTGATAACATCGGTCCACTTTGTGGGGCTATCTCTTCGTCCTCCAGCTTCCTCCACCAGCTTCCTCCACCTTCAGGGTGAGACCATAGACTTGAGCAGCGCGGGCTGGCTGAGCTAACTGGCCTGCTTGCAGCGACCAATAGAATCGCTTCATTTGAATGAGCTGAGGAAAATGAAGTAATCCAATTAGCCCAGTTAGCCCGCCGGATCAAATAGACGGTCATCCTTATGCTCGTCTGTAATTTTGTCTGAAATCGCATTACCTATTAATATTTCAAAAGAACGTTTTCTTACCCATACAGTTGTTCTATGAATGCTCTTGTAGTTAATGTTATGTTGTTTGTTTAAGGCACAGGAACTATGGATTATTTCCTGGTGGTGTACTTAGAAAAAAGGATGGTCCAGTAGCATGGAAAAGTGAGCTTATTTAAATCCCATAATCTATACAAATAAATAAAATTGGAGTGTCTGTTTGTAATATCAAAACTACACCTTTTCACTAAATGCATATGAAAGTACATACGACACCTATAACAAAAACGCGATTTAAAATTTTTTTGTCTGTCTATCTGTCTGTCTGACTGTCTGTCTGTGTGTTTGTTTCGGGTAATTGACGGGACTTTCACTGGCATATAGCTGATGTTTTAAGGACTAACTTAGGCTACTTTTATTTAAGAAAAACAAAATTACAAAAAAATGGGTCCTGTCGCGCGGGCTCAGAACGCGGGAGCGGGCTTTTTTGTTAAGTTAAATTCCACGCGGACGAAGTCGCGGGCTCAGCTGGTTATTATTATAAATAATAAATAAATATCGCCAGACGAACACACCAACTGTATTTATTATTAATTCCATTGTATATATTCTTTGATGCTTATTTTCCAGAATGCTTAGAATACTTCAAAGAACTACCGTACCCGTGTCGGGGTAGCGGGGTATTTGAAATTAGAAAAAATTGGAACGCAAAGAAAAAGTGCCATGACATCAGCCTAGGGTTTGCATTACCCGTTGGAGGCCGTTTGGCGGAAAGATGGGAGTTCCCACATATGGTATTGGGATTTTGTACTCTATTTAAAGACAAGATTGATCATATTCGTATGTAGTGACCTTATAAAGAATTGAGAGAGATAAACATGGGAATTATTTAAGTTTAAGTTATGATGTCAGCAGCTCTTTAAAATAATCCACCTTTCAGGCTACCTTCATATTTATCGATCTCTATGCACGTTTGTTGGGCTGAATCAATTTCCAGATACATGGTGGATATGTGGGGTTTTGCTTCATTAATATTTTAACAAGGTGTGGAAACACCTTGTTAAAGCAGCTTTGCTAGCGTATTTTCAAGATGTCGAGAACAATAACCCCATATAGATGACCCCATAAGTAGCACAAACAACATCAAAATCGTTCAAGCAGTTTAGGAGGAGAAGAATTACAAACACACGCACACCGGTCTGTCATATAACTATAAACATTTTTACAGGCATTGCTGGGATATGGCGCGAACCGAGACTCTGCGCAGTGGCTTTGCGGTGGGTCAATCATCAGCGAGCGATATGTCCTCACTGCTGCCCATTGCTCATCTACTGATAAACTGTAAGGCACGCACATCTACTACTAAACTAAATACATTATGTTTTCATGCGATGTCCAAGTCAATCTATTAAAATTAAAACATAAAAGATTTTTAATATTGATATGGTCACAATAAGATGTTGTTAAGTTAGCAAGTTAAGTAATACGTAATACTGAATGAAGACAGAAGGTCCCTTAAGTAGGGACTTAATTAAGTAACCGACTTGGTATTACATATATCTCACCTCTTTTCACGGTAGAGAACTGAGTTGCGAGACTTGGGTTTTTTTACAAGTTTTGTTTTTGATGGGATTACACTATACTTCAACATATTAAAACTCAAACCTCATAACGTTGACGTAACAGTTTAGGGTGACCGTCGACTTGAGCCGGACGGGCTGGGTAGGCTAGTTCACCCACTCGCTTTGGCGAATAGGATCACTTCATTTTCCTCAGCTCTTTAAAATTAAACAATCCTATTGGTCGAAGCTAGTGGGCCAGCTTGCCATGCCAGCCTGCTTGGCTTAAGTCGACAGGCACCCTTAAAGTTTACATGCACAGCGTTAAATACATAGATAATTAAAAGGGAATTAATTACAATATAAAATATCTTTGTTTTTCAGGGGCCCAATCAAATACGCGGCATTGGGTCTATTGAAACGGACGGACCCCAAAAAAATATGGAGGATTTATAATATAAAACGTATTATAAAACATCCGGAATATAAATCACCAACAAAGTACCACGATATTGCGCTTTTGGAGACGGAAACCGAGTGAGTATCTCAAGTAGAATATCAAGTCAAGTCAAAGCATTTATTTTGTTAAGGCCTACGGAATCACTTACAATTCGACAATTTTTTTTTATTATATATACAACGGAATTGGTACGCGACCTTGACTAAGAAGATCCGGCAAGAAACTCAGCGGGCTTGTCTTTTTACATTTTGTTATATACCTTCCTTATTTTTTTTAATCGCCAGTTGCTTAGATAATTCATAAATACAAAGGGTAGTAGATAATGTACTAGAATAATAATAATAATAATAATAATAATATTTATTTACTTTTCAAACAATAAGCCGTATCTAAAGGTTGCAGCCAGCACTCATAATAGTATTAAACTGTGCTATGAGTGCTGGCTTCCATCAAGATATAGTACAGGTTTCATATTATAAGAAATGATAACTAATATAAATTAAGTTATATAATTAAATGAATCAATAAAATTAATGATAATGGGTAATAACAATAGTGTGTTATATTAATGGGTGAAGTAAATTTTCTGTATATTCATAAGATAATTGAAGGAGCCATTCACTCAGGGTTTTTTTGCATGTATAATGAGTCATTTCATGGATGTGTAAGGTACGATGAGTATTATTGTATAAAAATGGACCGAGAAAGCAGAAAAAATTATGGCTGAAGCTTGATTTTAGGGAAATTGAGTTTGCAATAAGATGGTTACGTCTGTTGGTATCGGGATCTATGGGCGTAAGCGAGTGTTGCTTTAGAACAGTAAAGAGAATAAACAATTTTCGAACCGCTAATACTCCACAAAAATCATAGAGTAGCTGAGTGGGAAAAAGAAAAGGTTTAAATGTGGCTACTTTCAATAGTGCTCGTTGAGCGCGTTCGATGATTATGAGGTTGGTTTTGGATGAACCTCCCCAAGAGGTAATGCAGTAAACAATTATAGATTGACAGAGGGCTAGATATACCATTTTTAGAAGTGAAGTTGAAGCTACGTGTCGAAGATGTTTGAAGACGAAAATAAGTTTGCGTATTCTATTTGCTAAGAGAATAATATGAGGTTTAAAAGAAAGATGAGAGTCAATAAGAACACCGAGGTATTTTATTTGAGTTATTTTTCCAATTTGGGGACAGTGACATGGCTGGGAGTCTGAATGTGGGTTATTAGAAGAATGAACAATGATTGAGATATTAGGAATAGGGTGATGCCAATTTCGTATAGAAAAGGTCATATATTTGGTTTTATCTGCATTTAAGGTGAGTAGATTTTGATTAAGCCAATCACAAACTAATTGAAAACCGCTTTGAGCATAGGTATTGACATGTTCCCACGAGGTAGCAGAGAAGACAAGGGCGGTATCATCAGCGTATGAAATAATATTACACTGAGGAATGGTCAAATTACAGAGATCGTTCACGTAAACTAAAAAGAGGCTAGGACCCAGGACACTGCCCTGAGGCACCCCATAATTTACACGAAGATCAGAGCTAGTAAAACCTTCAATGGTGACACTTTGTAGACGGTTATTTAAGTAGTTTCGAAAAAGTTCTAAAGGAAGTCCTCGGATCCCAAGACTTTCCAACTTTTTCAGTAGAATGGGAATTGAAACCGTGTCGAATGATTTTGCTAGATCTAGAAAGATAGCCAGAGACTTTTTCCCTTGGTCCATATTCAGAACAAGTATATTTGTGAGATGGTGTACCGCTTGGTCTGTTGATTTATTACTGCAAAAGCCGTATTGGTTGCAGCTAAGAAGATGTTTGTTTTCTAGGTATTTCATAAGCCGAATATTTAAAATACGCTCTAGAACTTTAGAGAAGGCAGGTAGAACAGAAATAGGACGATAGTTATTGATAAGGTGTCGATCCCCACTTTTGTAAATTGGATGGATTAGTCCTTTTTTGAAGACTGATGGAAATATACCAGTGGACAAGGAAAGGTTACAGATATACGTAAGTGGAGCGACAACAATGTCTTTAAGAATTTTAATAACTTTGGTAGAAATACCATCACAACCTACTGCACAATCATCTTTAAGGGACATTATAATACTCGATACTTCATCTTCGTCAGTTGGAAGAAGAACAAAGGAATCAACAGCAGTTGATGGACATATATAAGCAGCGTTAGGTTGATAATTTAAAATTTTTTCAGCTAAATTTTTTCCAACGTTCGCAAAATAAGAGTTAGCGAAGTCAACTGATTCTTGGTAAGTACTTTTAGAATGTAGAAGATTTTGGGAACTTGTTTTATGTTTGTTTAAATACGTGATATTTTTAATAGTTTCCCATAGTTTTTTAGTATTTGAACCAGCTTCCCGAAGTTTGTTTTGCTCGTATGTTCTTTTAACATTTTTTAAAATTTTATTGCAGAAATTTCTGTATCTCTTATACGTTATTTTAAGTATGTCATTGTGGGGAGAATTTTTATGTTTTTTGTGAAGTCTATTTCTATTTCTGATGCAACGTAATAGTCCAGGAGTAATCCATGGTTTGATGGTTTGGAGGCGTCGAGGTAAAGTCAATATAATAGAATTTTGTTTTATTTTAAAATAAATGGTATTAATCATATATTCAGTAGCTTCATTAGGATCAGTCATGTTAAACAAAGGCAAAAAGTCGGTCTTATTCATGTCATTTAACAGATTTGTTAAATTAGTTTTGGTTTTGGTTTTGGTGAGTACTAGATTTTTTTTTATTAGCAACGACAGTAGAACCGTATAATGATCTGTAACCGTTGATTGTATAACTAGCGTTTTAGCGGCGTTTCTTGATTTTAGAAAAATATGATCGAGGCATGTGTTTTCGTGAGTATTAAGTGTATGAGACGGAAGTAAACCGTGAAGAGCTAAAAGATTGAGATATTCGTCGGAGCGATTGTCGTGATTATTAGCGCTTATGTCAATGTTGATATCTCCAATAATAATAAAATTCTTAAAACGGGATAGATCGGTGAGAACTTGATCTAGTGAATGGATAAAATTATTTGTGTTATTGAAGGAATGAGGACGGTAAATTGCAAGAATTGCCGTATCTGTTCCTATTTTAATCAGTAAGCTGCTAGAATCTAATAAGGTTGGTTCAGTAATTGTGACATTGGACAGGGAGTTATGTATGTATACTACAACGCCATCATTTTGGTTGTTTGGATTAGTCGATGAGTGATGAGAGTAGTTAGATAGAGGTGGTACATACGGATTATGTGAAAGCCAGCACTCTGTAAGTACAATTACGTCACATTGTATTTTTATAGTGTGTAGTAGTAAAGTAAAATCCGTTATGTTGGCTGAAATACTGCGTATGTTTTGTGTGACTATGGTAAAGTTGGTTTCGGATGGAATTAAAAGGTTAGAGCAGAGCTCTGGGTCGCAGGTGCTTGATGAAGATATAGATATTTCATCAACATCTTGTGCTAATAGATTTATCATCAACTTTAAATATTAGTAATAAGGTTATAAGGAACACAAAGTAATAGGAAAATACAAAATAATAATCAGTGAAAAAAAATAAAATCTAGAGAAAAATAAAATACTAAATCGATGAAGTTAAATGATTATTTTTCAGGTCTTCTATTTGACGTTCCTCAGTTAGTAAGAATGCCTCGGAACCAACGTCTTTGCGGAGTAGCACTCTAGCGCTAGATGTCCAGCAGAATTTAAATTGGCCCGTCTTGACTAGTTGCCGTCCAAGATAATAGAGCCGTTTAGCCCTTGGGGTCAAATGTTCGTCTATATAGATCGGTTGAACGGGGATGTCTGAATAAATTATAGATGAGTTAAGCCGATTACTCTTGTTATTTATATTGTAGTTCTTCGCCGCCTGAAGGATTTTGCTTTTCAGGATAACAGAGTTAAGGGTTACGAGTATGGTTCTATTTTCTGAATTAGATGAAACGCGACGAATATCCCGGATATCCGATTTACTGGCGTCGACTGAGATGATATTAAGTAGTAGTTCAGTAATTTTTAGAAGATCCAGTTGTGTCTCATTTGGTTTGGTGGGCACGTTCCTTATTTCCAAATTGTTCAGTGTAGATTTCCTAGTCTGTTCTTCTAGTGCATTTTCGAGTTGTTTGATACGGTATTCGTAGCGTGAGGAAGTATTTTCGAGAGAAATCAGTTTAATATTTATGTCTTTATTTTCTTCGGAGAAATATTCGAGGGATTTTTCTATGTCAAGGTTTGATTGGTGTAAAGCAGTGATTTCGTTTCGCATGTCACATAATGATTTTTGAATAGTGGTAAGCACGGTTGATTGATCCTTCCGAAATGATTGTAGCAAGTCTTTCAGTTCTGCAAACTGAACAGCACAGTTACAGCATTTATTCGACGGACGAAGGGTAACATTGTTGTCAACACCAAAACTAACCGCAAGATTATCGTTCTTTTTTGTGCTTTTCTTTTTACTAGGGGTTCGTTCCATTATTCATTCCACTGTATTAATTTATTCTGACGAATCCAATGGTTTTATTTAAGAAACAGATTGAAATTATAAAATTTAAATTAAACATTGTTTTCAATATAATTGACATGACATGACATTCATAGACACAAGCAATTATCTTACATTTGATATCTAGTTATTTTTTATGTTCTAGTAGCTATTCATTCAAGGCCTTCTATTAGAGTGATGAGACATTTAAGGAAAACTGGATGTGTGACCTAACGCGCATTACTAACGGATTCGAGTGGTGGAGGAATTTGCATGTCGTATGGAAGGACAGACTTCAATATTAGCGTTTCTTCGGCCAAAACATAATGAACCTACCTTCGTGTATAGTAAAGGTTATCTTGGTTTGGCATAATAACACAAATATTTAATTGGTGCAATTGGACATAGGTTTGCAAAAAGGGACAAACCCACACTTACTCCTGCAGACCAAAATCAACCCCAGTTGAAGTGGTTGTAGGTCGGTTTCAGTTTTGCAGAAGTGTGTGTGTATTGGTTCCATTTTGGAAAACTACTTCCAATTATAATTGCATATTAGCCGGACTCCTTTGGTAGACCTTTACATGATGACAGTAATGATGATGGTGTATACGAGGCATTGATCGTTTCAGAATTAACTTCGGCAGAACGATTCTGCCAGCATGTTTGGATACTGATAACATATCTAAGAGTTCAAATGGTTTTGAAGCGGCTGGCTGGGGTCGACTCGGTCACAGGCAGGATCTCGCTGACAATCTAGAAGTTGTATGTAATATTTATTAATATTTCTTAAGATACATAACAAAGTCGGATAACAATTGTACGAACCGCGTGATGTTATAGATGGTTGCAATACCAAAGGCATTGCTCGCACGTTGCCTATCTAAAGGGTATTGGTACAGGGGGAAGGGCAGGGAGGGGTGGTTGAGCATCTAGCTCGCTGAGTCTTCGTACGAAACGCAGCTATAATCGCTACTTTCAACATCCCTACACGTGCCGCAAGGTTAGATTTAATGAATAAATTTAATATTGAAAAGAGCGCACGCTAAATTTCAGTCTGGCAGTCTAAATTAAGACTCTGAATCTATCATAATCTAAAGGGGCCGGTGGGGCGTGTAAATAGCCCCTCCACGGGTGTACTTGCGTACTATGTTTTTTGTTTCTGTAGGTTGCCTAAAAATTATGGCTAACCGAGCGTTGACCTACCTATCAAAATATCCTCTCCAAAAACGAGTATCCACAGCATGCGAGATGAAAATATGTGCCCACGTACCTTGACACCAGCCCAGGAACACCTACTGCCCTTACGAGATCTGGGCAAAAAAAGGCTTCAGGTTTTCTGCCGGCCAGCGTGGTCGTAGTAGGTACTTAATGCACAACACTGGAGGTAATTATGTCCACAACACTCTTTTAGAAGATGATTCACGACGGGTGGCGTTTATAGCGTAATGTTTATAGCGTTGGAGAAAGCGGGAAAAATATGTGTGCGCCCCGTAGAAACATTGCACAGCGAGAGAAAAAATAATAATATGGCGACTGTCAGGTCTTGCGAAAAATCAGCAGCCAATCACAGACGTTCTTTCAATTTGAAAACGTGACTGCTAGCGCCATCTCTGTAGCATCAAGTGACCTAGGCCGATATATTAATACAAGAGCACTGCATGCAATACATGTTTAAGGAGAGGATTTTATACTATTAGATATCAATTATTGGCGCCTCACCAGGAGCATTCATTCAAGTCAAATTGTTATTTGTTTTAGGTTAACCTAGAGGAGTTTAAGGAAAATGAATGCGCTAACCTCTACGGCCCCCACAGGCATCTACTGACTGGTTATAACCATACTTCACAGATGTGCTTCGGATCACATAGGCAAATTATCGACACTTGTGAGGTGAAGAATTCATTATTTTTTACATAATAATTGTAGTGTATACCAGCACAGCAGTGATAGCCTATTGGTTAACCACGCGTCTTGCGGGCACAAGGTTCTGGGTTCTAAATCCGGCTCTCACCTCTGGGTTTTTCGAAAGACATGTAAATCCGCCAACCCGCGCTAGGCCAGGGTGGTGGATTAAAGCCTGAATCCCCCTCGTAGTGAGGGGAGGCCCCTGCCCAAGAGCGGGACATCAAAAGGGCTTAATTATATTATTATTATTTCAATCGTAGTATTACATAAGATACTTGAGATCATAATGATTTTAATGTCATCTCCTACAGGGGGACAGCGGCGGTCCTCTACAAATAAGTAGCCATAAATGCTTGTATTCCATCATTGGTGTGACGTCATACGGCAAGAATTGCGGTGTTCTCGGCTCGGCTGGCATGTACACCAGGGTCAGCCACTACGTACCCTGGATTGAAAGCGTCGTCTGGCCGGACGATGTACTAACACAGCCATAAAACCTGTGACTATTTCCAAAGTTATACAAATTCTAGGTAATAGTATTAATAAAACATAGTTTATCTAATTAAATTGTGTATAAACATACCATATTGATATATACTAATGGTCGCCTTTGTCGAAATTCAACCATAATTAAATTTAATTTTAAACTATTTTTTACTAGCTTTTAGACTATTTGATACTGGCACGCAGAATGCACTATGGAAGTCCCGCCATCCGAAATAAAAAAACTGTCACCGTTTGTCAGTCAGTTTCCAAGTAGAACTTACAAATGTGTGAGTCTCAAACGCATGGTAGGGTGTGTAATGTTTTTTTTATTAATAAATTTTCGTTAAAATTGATACAATGTTTTTGCTTCACGTATTAATATATAGATTATATAAGTTGGTCTAAATGTTTGGATATCCATTTTAATTTTATTTTGGTTTTAGGTCGAAAAAAAACATTTCTTTTAGATATCTGGATATATTTTTTATACATATCCATAAAGCATTCAGTTATTATTTGCACAACCGGTCGGCGGGCATGCGGTAAATAAACAATGAGTTATGATGAAAGATTCCCCGCTACCCACTGCAGTTTATTTAAACGTTTATACGAGCGTACTTGACCTGGGAAGCTTTATAATTTTAAGTTCTGAAACTCTTGTTATTACTTTTCGATACTAAAACAAACGTTGATACACAGGGTATTGAGTCAAGCATTATATCCTAGAGGATTTTTATTAAACATACCCCTGAAATAGATTTTTACTACTGTCAAAGTAAAAGTATGTAGAAAATACTCCGGATTCCTATGTTGAAATAAGAATTCAATGGAATACGTTTAAATAGGAATTCGTATTATAGTCTCTACAACTCTACAAAATACTCTTAACCTTAAAGGAATTAATATATATTATATTTTTAGATCCTTAATTAGCAGCCAAAAATATTATTAGAACATTATTTTAACATTCTTTCTTGGTTCGAGATGTTAGTCGACAAAAATAGCTCTTAAATCACTTCATTAACGGATTAAACGAGAGTTGAGGATAATCAAAAGACCTTTAATAAACCTCGTTTTAGCTTAGATAGTATAATTTTAAATCTACTTTGATGAGCACTTAGTCTAGTTATACTAGCAAAATTAATCTTTTTGAAGGGTCTCAAGACTCTAGAACCTTCAATTTGAATTTTTTTGAAAGCCCACTCACCTAGTTCACCTAGTTCCAATAAGAGGAAGATCACTTCAAATGCCGATATTACGAACAAAAATTGCGCTCAAAACGACATTAGGAGCTCCTCGGACATGCTAAAGCAAACCCCAGGCCTGTCCCGCAAGAAGTCAGGGCATATTTAATACTTTCCGTAAACAAAAAAAAGATAAACAAAACTGGTCTCTAGATTCGCCACCATTAAAGACATGACTATATAACATGTATTGTAGGTGGTGTTTTGGTTCTACAAGAAATAGTAAGATGTTTTCTTGAAATGATTGAGTTCACCATTTGCAATAATTCCCGCGACTTGAAATACCCGATAAGGATTGACGACAACGAAAGGTCCGTTTGGACCCTATGTGGAACCCTACAACATAATACAGTTGATTGAAACAAATTACCTGCCAAGATCAAGTTTCCTATATTAAAACAAAGTCGCAATAATAATAGTAGAATAAGCGGACAGGTAATAAGAACCTATACCTATATCTACCTAACCTTTATAAGTCTTAGGTACAAAGCAAGGTTAAGCCAAGAACTGGATTGAGAAATCACCGAGACGCCAAAATTAGAAGTCGTGTCAAAATGTTTTATTATAAGAGAATATTTCTGATATACTCGTATTTATTTACTGGACTATGTTGTGTTAGAAGTGATCTTGGATTGAATGAGGGTGAGTGCATACATACGAGTATTTGTACCTTTTATATTAATATATTTTATTTTGTGCTCTGTACACCATTTGTTATATATTTTAACGATAAAATGAATTGTAAGCCCGTATGTCAGTTGTATTAGATTAATAGAAGTAACAGGAATGTATAAAAACCAATGCAAAAAGAAGAACAAATACTGAATTCACTATAATACCATTTATACATTAACCTATTTATACATATACATTATCAATGCAAATAAATAAAATCTGTCTGTCTGTCTGTCTGTCTGTCTGTCTGTCTGTCTGTCTGTCTGTCTGTCTGTCTGTCTGTCTGTCTGTCTGTCTGTCTGTCTGTCTGTCTGTCTGTCTGTCTGTCTGTCTGTCTGTCTGTCTGTCTGTCTGTCTGTCTGTCTGTCTGTCTGTCTGTCTGTCTGTCTGTCTGTCTGTCTGTCTGTCTGTCTGTCTGTCTGTCTGTCTGTCTGTCTGTCTGTCTGTCTGTCTGTCTGTCTGTCTGTCTGTCTGTCTGTCTGTCTGTCTGTCTGTCTGTCTGTCTGTCTGTCTGTCTGTCTGTCTGTCTGTCTGTCTGTCTGTCTGTCTGTCTGTCTGTCTGTCTGTCTGTCTGTCTGTCTGTCTGTCTGTCTGTCTGTCTGTCTGTCTGTCTGTCTGTCTGTCTGTCTGTCTGTCTGTCTGTCTGTCTGTCTGTCTGTCTGTCTGTCTGTCTGTCTGTCTGTCTGTCTGTCTGTCTGTCTGTCTGTCTGTCTGTCTGTCTGTCTGTCTGTCTGTCTGTCTGTCTGTCTGTCTGTCTGTCTGTCTGTCTGTCTGTCTGTCTGTCTGTCTGTCTGTCTGTCTGTCTGTCTGTCTGTCTGTCTGTCTGTCTGTCTGTCTGTCTGTCTGTCTGTCTGTCTGTCTGTCTGTCTGTCTGTCTGTCTGTCTGTCTGTCTGTCTGTCTGTCTGTCTGTCTGTCTGTCTGTCTGTCTGTCTGTCTGTCTGTCTGTCTGTCTGTCTGTCTGTCTGTCTGTCTGTCTGTCTGTCTGTCTGTCTGTCTGTCTGTCTGTCTGTCTGTCTGTCTGTCTGTCTGTCTGTCTGTCTGTCTGTCTGTGTGTCTGTCTGTCTGTCTGTCTGTCTGTCTGTCTGTCTGTCTGTCTGTCTGTCTGTCTGTCTGTCTGTCTGTCTGTCTGTCTGTCTGTCTGTCTGTCTGTCTGTCTGTCTGTCTGTCTGTCTGTCTGTCTGTCTGTCTGTCTGTCTGTCTGTCTGTCTGTCTGTCTGTCTGTCTGTCTGTCTGTCTGTCTGTCTGTCTGTCTGTCTGTCTGTCTGTCTGTCTGTCTGTCTGTCTGTCTGTCTGTCTGTCTGTCTGTCTGTCTGTCTGTCTGTCACACTCCCACCACTGTTACTCCGGTAAACCAGTATCGACCATGGTGACCAATAACGACGTCGAGGTTTCACCCTCGACGAGTCCTGGGGAAAAGTTAAATTGTCTTGGAACCCGCACAAATTTAATCGAAAGAAACAATAGGAAGATTTGGAATAGAACAATTTCACTGCCCTCCAGTGCAAAGCGGGAGACAAAAATAGCTGGTATGGACTGATTGCCATAGAAGCCAGACTGTTACAGCTGATTGAAGATCAGTTGTAAGATACCATGGACCGTTATTAGACTAATTGGACCAGATTGGACCTCCAATTAAATACCTTATAATTCAATTTCAATTTTAGGAGCTTCCTGTACCACAGACGGCATTAATGGAACGTGTCACAATATTTACAAATGTCCGACGGCAGCGTTTTCTTATATATACGTATGTACAACAATAATGAAGATGTAATAATAGTTATTTTGTAGTAATAATAATAACCAAGTTCTCTGTGGTAAATTTCGCTGTTTATATCTTGTAATTTGCAACGCTTGACCCCAGTAGGGTCAATACATTACATAAAAACTACGATAAAAGCCTTATTTGGACCCATGCGTGGATTTTTTAGGGTGATGACCCTACGTAAGCCTTAAAAAATCTAGGCATAACCAATGTGAAGTTCATTTGAAGATGATATTTAGAGGGACGGAATTGCACATGGCACACTTGTCCATAAAAATAATAAACAATTACGAAGCAAACGAAATGAAAGAGCTTGAAATGATTAACACTAAACGACTACTTAAATATTATTTTAGATAAACAGCGGCTATCAGAGGTTTATCCGAAAATTACCAGAGATATGCTCTTTCGACAATGAAGAGCCAATTGTGTGCTGCACAGATTGTGTAATCGAGGAACAACAATCGTAAGTTAACACAATATCTATACAAATAAATAAAATTGGAGTGTCTGTTTGTATTATCAAAATAACACCTTTTCACTAAATGCATATGAAAGTACATACGACACCTATAACAAAAACGCGATTTAAAAAAAAATGTCTGGCTGTCTGTCTGTCTGTCGGTCTGTGTGTTTGTTCCGGGTAATCTCCGAAACGGCTGGACCGATTTTGACGGGACTTTCACTGGCAGATAGCTGATGTTTTAAGGAGTAACTTAGGATACTTTAATTTTAGAAAAACAATTTGGGTTCCGCATAAAAAAACAAAAACACATGAAATCAAAGAGTATCTCCGAAACGGCTGGACCAATTTTGACGGGACTTTCACTGGTAGATAGCTGTTGTTATGAGCAGTAACTTAGGCTACTTTTATTTTAGAAAAACAAAATTTAAAAAATGGGCCCATCGCGCGGGCTCGGAACGCGGGACCGGACTTTTTTGTTAAGTTCAATTCCACGCAGACGAAGTCGCGGGCTCAGCTAGTTTTATATATATAAATATAGTTTTTACCGTGTCAAGAACGCCACCTGCCATGTCTAACTATAGCTTAGAACCATCCAGATGACCCCATAAGTACCTACAAAAAACATCAAATTCGGTCAAATTGTTTAGGAACACACGCACACCGGAACCTTACTTATAAAGAAAATAGTATAAATTGACAACGAAACTAAATCAAGTGCAAATCTGTGGCCTGGGTCTTATAGAATAACTTTGATGCAGCTTGTCTACAATGTCTCTTCTGCGGATAAATTCCTCCTTTCCATTAATATCTTCCACACATTCATAGTCCTCCACCACCCGCATTCAATAGGTATACTTACTAAAACAAGTTTCCTGCGAAACCTCTTTTATCAACGGTCCATGTTGTGGAGCTGTGTCTCTTCGTCCTACAGCTCATGGTCAGGATACTAGAATGTTTCTGTGCTAGTCAACTTCAGGGCAAGACCGTCGACTTGAGTCGCGCAGGCTGGCTGAGCTAACTGGCCTGCTTGCAGCGATCATCGTTGAATTTTAATGAGCTGAGGACAATGAAGTGATCCAAATAACCCAGTTAGCCCGCCCGGATCAAATAGACGGTCATCCTGATACTCGTCTGTAATTTTATCTGAAATCGCATTACCTATTAATATTTCAAAATAACGTGTTCTTACTCATACAGTTGTTCTAAGAATGCACTTGTAGTTAATCTAATGTTTTTTTTAAGGTTTAGGAACGATGGAATATTGCCTGGTGGTGTACTAATAAAAAAGGATGGTCCAGTAGCATGGAAAAGTGAGCTTATTTAAATCCCATAATTATAAGATAATTTCTTTACAATTTACTGTATCGCAATGTCAAATACGGCCATTATCTAGTCAAAAAAGCATGGCGTTTTAGTGTGACCGCTAATGATACATTTTACGCGCTAGACTGAAATAGCAATCTTCGTAGGTACTTAACGGAACACTAAATGATGTCTGTTTTATTAACCGACTTCAAAAAACGCAGGAGGTTCCTAGTTTGACGAACGCTTGGGGCAGTGGTTCGAGCGTAGCCCGCTCGGCTCACTACACATGGTGGTTGCGGGTTCGATTCCCGCCGGGGTAAATTTCGGAAATGGCCTTTTCGTAACTTTCCCAGGTCTGGGTGTCACTGGCATAGCCCCCAGTCTATTGTACGGTACAAGCGTGGCTTAGTTGGGACCATACAGTTGGTGTATCAGTCTGGCGATATTATTATTATAAATAATAATAAATAAATATCGCCAGACGAACACACCAACTGTATTTGTTATTAATTCGATTGTATATATTTTTTATGCTTATTTTTCCAGAATGCTTAGAATATTTCAAAGAACTACCGTACCCGTGTCGGGGTAACGGGGTGGTTGACTTTGAAAAAAAATGGAACGCAAAGAAAAGCTGCCATGACTTCACCCTATGGAATGCATTACCCGTTGGAGGCCGTTTTGCGGAAAGATGGGAGTTCCCACATATGGTACTGGGATTTTATACTCTACTAGCTGTGCCCCGCGACTTCATCCGCGTAGTATTGGATTAAAAAGTATCCTATATGTTAATCCCGGTTATAATCTATCTGTGTTCCAAATTTCATCCAAATCCGTTCAGTAGTTTTTGCGTGAAGGAGTAACAAACATACATACATACATACATACATACATACATACATACATACATACATCCACACTCATAAACTTTCGCATTTATAATATTAGTAGGATTAAAATACTAGATAGATCATATTCGTATATAGTGACAATATAAAGAATTGAGAGAGATGAAGATGGGAATTATTGTAAGGGATGGGAGTTATTAGTGTAAGTTATGATGTCAGCTGGTTAAAATAAACCACCTTTCATGCTACCTTCATATTAATCGCTCTTTATACACGTTTGTTAGGCTGAAGCAATTTCCAGATACATGGTTGATATTGGGGGTTTTGTTTAATTAATATTTTAAAAAGGTGTTTCCCGCAGCTTCGCTTGCGTATTTTCAAGATATCGAGAACAATAATCCCATATAGATGACCCCATAAGTACCTACAATAAATTATCCAAATCGAAAAAACATCAAAATCGTTAAAGCAGTTTAGGAGGAGAAGAATTACAAACACACGTACACCGGTCTGTCATATAACTATAAACATTTTTACAGGCATTGCTGGGATATGGCGCGAACCGAGACTCTGCGCAGTGGCTTTGCGGTGGGTCAATCATCAGCGAGCGATATGTCCTCACTGCTGCCCATTGCTCATCCACTGATAAACTGTAAGGCACGCACATCTACGACTAAACTAAATACATTATGTTTTCATACGATGTCCAAGTCAATCTATTAAAATTAAAACATAAAAGATTTTTAATATTGATATGGTCACAATAAGATGTTGTTAGGTTAGCAAGTTCAGTAATACGTAATACTGAATGAAGACAGAAGGTCCCTTAAGTAGGGACTTAATTAAGTAACCGACTTAGTATTACATATATCTCACCTCTTTTTACGGTAGAGAACTGAGTTGCGAGACTTGGGTTTTTTTACAAGTTTTGTTTTTGATGGGATTACACAATACTTCAACATATTAAAACTCAAACCTCATAACGTTGACGTAACAGTTTAGGGTGACCGTCGACTTGAGCCGGACGGGCTGGGTAGGCTAGTTCACCCACTCGCTTTGGCGAATAGGATCACTTCATTTTCCTCAGCTCTTTAAAATTAAACAATCCTATTGGTCGAAGCGAGTGGGCCAGCTTGCCATGCCAGCCTGCTTGGCTTAAGTCGACAGGTACCCTTAAAGTTTACATGCACAGCGTTAAAAACATAGATATTTAAAAGGGAATTCATTACAATATAAAATATCTATGTTTTTCAGGGGCCCAATAAAATACGCGGCATTGGGTCTATTGAAACGGACGGACCCCAAAAAAATATGGAGGATTTATAATATAAAACGTATTATAAAACATCCGGAATATAAATCACCAATAAAGTACCACGATATTGCGCTTTTGGAGACGGAAACCGAGTGAGTATCTAAAGTAGAATTTCAAGTCAAGTCAAAGCATTTATTTTGTTAAGGCCTACGGAATCACTTACAATTTGACAATTTTAATTTTTTTTCTTATATATACAACGGAATTGGAACGCGACCTTGACTAAGAAGATCCGGCAAGAAACTCAGCGGGCTTGTCTTTTTACATTTTGTTACATACCTTCCTTATTTTTTTTTAAATCGCCAGTTGCTTTAGATAGTTCATAAATACAAAGGGTAGTAGATAATGTAGTAGAATACATTTGATATCTAGTTATTTTGTTTGTTCTAGTAGCTATTAATTCAAGGCCTTCTATTAGAGTGATGAGACATTTAAGGAAAACTGGATGTGTGACCTAAGGCGCATTACTAACGGATTCGAGTGGTGGAGGAATTTGCATGTCGTATGGAAGGACAGACTTCAATATTAGCGTTTCTTCGGCCAAAACATAATGAACCTACCTTCGTGTATGGTAAAGGTTATCTTGGTTTGGCATAATAACACATATATTTAATTGGTGATATGAAATGACAGTAATGATGATGGTGTATACGAGGCAACGTTTTCAAAGGCAAATATTGATCGTTTCAGGATTAACTTCGGCAGAACGATTCTGCCAGCATGTTTGGATACTAATAACATATCTAAGAGCTCAAATGGTTTTGAAGCGGCTGGCTGGGGTCGACTCGGTCACAGGCAGGATCTCGCTGACAATCTAGAAGTTGTATGTAATATTTATTACTATGTTTTAAGATACATAACAAAGTCAGATAACAATTGTACGAACCGCGTGATGTTATAGAAGGTTGCAATACCAAAGGCATTGCTCGCATGTTGCCGATTTAAAGGGTATTGGTACAGAGGGGGGGGAGGGGTGGTTGAGCACCTAGCTCGCTCAGTCTTCGTACGAATTGCAGCTATAATAGCTACTTTCAACCCCATACGCACACGTGCCGCAAGGTTAAATTTAATGAATAAATTGTATATTGAAAAAAAGCGCACGCTAAAGTTCCCACCCTACAATAGGTAGTCTAAATTAAGACTCTGAATCTATCATCATCTAAAGGGGCCTTTAAGTCAAATTGTTATTTGTTTTAGGTTAACCTAGAGGAGTTTGAGGAAAATGAATGCTCAAACCTCTACGGCCCTCACAGGCATCTACTGACTGGTTATAACCATACGTCACAGATGTGCTTCGGATCACATAGGCAAATTATCGACACGTGTGAGGTGAAGGATTCATTCTTTTTTTGCATAATTCTATAACGTAACCTCTGGGTTTTTCAAAATCTATGTGCGAATCATAATTTATGTATGATTATCACTTGTTTAAGGTTTAGGAAAACATCGTGAAGAAACCTGCATGTCTCAAAGAATCTAATAAATTTTCGAAAGACATGTGAAATCCGCTAACCCGCTCTAGGCCAGCGTGGTTGGTGGATTACGGCCTGAATCCCCCTCATAGTGTGGGAAGGCTCGTGCCCAAGAGCGTCAAAAGGGCTAAATTATATTATATATTATTTAACTTAATTGTAGTATATAATTCATAAAATACTTAAGATCATAATGGTTTTAATGTCATCTCTTACAGGGGGACAGCGGCGGTCCTCTACAAATAAGTAGCCAAAAATGCTTGTATTTCGTAATTGGTGTGACGTCATACGGCAAGGATTGCGGTGTTCTCGGCTCGGCCGGCATGTACACCAGGGTCAGCCACTACGTACCCTGGATTGAAAGCGTCGTCTGGCCGGACGATGTCCTAACACAGCCATAAAACCTGTGACTATTTCCAAAGCTATACAAATTCTAGGAAATAGTATTATTAAACCATAGTTTATCTAATTAAATTGTGTATAAACATACCATACTGATATATACTAGTGGTCGCCTTTGTCGAAATTTGACGATAATTAAATTTAATTTTAATTATAAACTATTTTTTTACTAGCTTTTAGACTATTTGATACTGGCACGCAGAATGCACTATGGAAGTCCCGCCATCCGAAATAAAAAAACTGTCACCGTTTGTCAGTCAGACAGTCAGTCAGTTTCCAAGTAGAACTTACAAATGTGTGAGTCTCAAACGCATGGTAGGGTGTGTAGTTTTTTTTATTAATAAATTTTCGTTAAAATTGATACAAAGTTTTTGCTTCACGTATTAACATATAGATTATATAAGTTGGTCTAAATGTTTCGATTTCAATTCATTTTATTTTGGTTTTAGGTCGAAAAAAAACATTTCTTTTAGATATCTGGATATATTTTTTATACATATCCATAAAACATTCCATCCAGTGCAGTTATTATTTGCGCAACCGGTCGGCGGGCATGCGGTAAATAAACAATGAGTTATGATGAAAGATTCCCCGCTACCCACTGCAGTTTATTTAAACGTTTATACGAGCGTACTTGACCTGGGAAGCTTTATAATTTTAAGTTCTGATACTCTTGTTATACCGTTTGTTGTACAACAAACGGTGATACTCAGGGTATTGAAAAATAATTTAGGATAACGACCCACCACTCACCCTTGGCTTGTTAACCTCCAAAATTAAAAATCAAATAGGTTGATCGATAATGGAAGAGGTTAACAAAACCTAACTCCAATCAATTATCAGGGTATTGAGTTAAGCTTTATATCCTAGAGGATTTTTATTAAACATACCCCTGAAATAGATTATTACTACTGTCAAAGTAAAAGTATGTAGAAAATACTCCGGATTCCTATGTTGAATTCTTCAATGGAATACGTTTAAATAGGAATTCGTATTATAGTATCTACAACTCTACAAAATACTCTTTGAAACCTTAAAGGAATTAATATCTATTTTATTTTTAGATCCTTAATTAGCAGCTATAAATATTATTAGAACATTAATTTAACAATTTTTCTTGGTTCGAGATGTTTTGGTAGAGTCGACAAAAATAGCTTTTAAATCACTTCATTAACGGATTAAACGAGAGTTGAGGATAATGAAAAGACCTTTAATACACCTCGTTTTAGCTTAGATAGTATAATTTTAAATCTACTTTGATGAGCACTTAGTCTAGTTATACTAGCAAAATTAATCTTTTTGAAGGGTCTCAAGACTCTAGAACCTTCAATTTGAATTTTTTTGAAAGCCCACTCACCTAGTTCACCTAGTTCCAATAAGAGGAAGATCACTTCAAATGCCGATATTACGAACAAAAATTGCGCTCAAAACGACATTAGGAGCTCCTCGGACATGCTAAAGCAAACCCCAGGCCTGTCCCGCAAGAAGTCTGGGCATCTTTAATCCTTTCCGTAAACAAAAAAAATATAAACAAAACTGGTCTGTAGATTCGCCACCATAAAAGACATGACTATATAACATGTATTGTAGGTGGTGTTTTGGTTCTACAAAAAATAGTAAGATGTGTTTCTTCAAATGATTGAGTTCACCATATGGAGGATTTATTGGTTTCTTTGTAACAAACGAGGAAGCTTTCAACCTCCATTCTTTGTCCTTCATTGCATTTATGAGAGTACTAGCTGTGCCCGTGTGTGTGTGTGTGCGACTTCATCCGCGTAGTATTGGATTATTGGGTTAAAAAGTATCCTATATGTTAGTCCCGGTTATAATCCATCTGTGTGTGTTCCAAATTTCATCCAAATCCGTTCAGTAGTTTTTGCGTGAAGGAGTAACAAACATACATACATACATACATCCACACTCACAAACTTTCGCATTTATAATATTAGTAGGATAAATATGAGTTATTGTGCTGAGCATATTCTAGTATGTGGTATGAGGTACTAGTGGTTCTTATTTCACTTTGAACTCCAATATTAGGAATGATTCTGTAGTTGTGTGTTCGAGATTTCTTAGATTGTGACATTCGAATTTGAAAATTTAATATCAATTCGATTTTAGGAATAAGTCATAAGATTTAGTACTAATAAAGTCTTCATCACATCTTATAGGTAGTTTCGGATTCGTATGTAAATGTGATGTATGCATTGTTATTAGAATATTAAGGAATCTAATGAATAAGTGGAAGTTATTTTATTATGCAATTAAATTGTTATTTGCATTTTTTTCATGTCCCGATTGCCCCAATTGCCATCTCAACCTGTCATAAACTGTACAGGGCCCTAACCACGCTAGCTACTCAAATCGTAATAGAAAGGCAAACGCTCGAGATTACGTTTCAAACACTCCGCTTTTGACGTTTTGCTACTGACATTGATATGGTATTGTGTCAGCAAAACGTCAAAAGCGGAGCGTTTGAAAAGTAATCGCGAGCGTTTGCCTTTCTATTACGATTTGGGTAGCTAGCGTGGTTAGGGCCCAGTTCTATGTCTAATAACTATTCATAATTATCATTGAACCGTTTTAATCTAGAACTTACTCTGCTATTCAATTACACTAACTGTCGCTAGACCTACTACATTAGTCGACCATTTTAACGTTCACAAAAACCATATCACGTCAAAGCAATGGTTAAAGTGATGTAGGTAATCGGTTTTATTATGTTCGTAGATGCCTATCGTACATTTTGTTCTAAATCTATTACCTACCACTATTAATTCGTTGTTTTGTAACGTAGAGTACAGTATACATATATTTGCCATTTGCCATTGAAATTATAAAAAAACATCCTAATTTCAATAGGGAAGATGGCTGGGTGCTACCACCAACTTGGGATCCAGTAATTAATATAATTAAATCCAAAACCAACTGTACCATTGCAAGACCTAGAGACACCGTGAGCACTTTCTGCGTGGATCGGACCGCAAACAAGAACAAAATATGAGGGTACCCAGTTATTAACTATGACATCAGGACGTCTTACACCTCAGTCCCCCCGTGACCATGGTTGCTGTAAAGCGGCCGAAACGTCGGGAAAATAACAAACTAAATAAACGCGATAAAATCCGTAAAATAGTTTTATTTCAATTCCGTGACTATTTTGCTATCTAGTCTAATTTGTCATACAAAGAAAGGACTCTATATTTTTGTATGACGAAACTATGGACGAAACAAATACTTGGTCCTTTACTATTTTAATAGGGACCCTAACTTACCTCTTTTAGCAACGTTAGGTACCTACAACAACCATAGATTAAGAAAACATTTTTTTATCCCCATTACTGTAAGTAATTAACCTTTACTAAGTAATTAACATTATTTTACCTTTACTTTTGCATTCGAGCGAATGCGATGCATTTTTTTCTTTCTCAGCGAGTTTCTTGCTCATCGGTTTTTACTTGTTTCAGATTATGAGCATAGTAATAACCAGCGGGAGATGTATTTTACGTCGATATTTGGTTAAGCAAACATCATTAAATAGTGGTTAGCTTTGCTTAAATTTGCATGTATAATAATAATATTATGAATTTTATAATCCCATAGACGTGCACGCATTACTGCACTCCTATTAGGATTATTTATCTAAGACAACAAGCAAGGGATCAGGTAGTCCGACAAGTACCGACGACTCCAGTATTTTTCCAATTATAAAGTCGCTCGTTTGATGACGTTGCAGTGTGTAGTGGCCAGAATTCATTGTTCAAAGGTTCTAATCATGCGATCGCGTGCGGCGCGCCTGCCGGGCGAAATGACCGCCCGCGCCACTGCTGGCGGCAATTAGCTAACTTTGATTGACTGAAGTGTAAGTGCTCGGTGAGTGTTGTCGACCAAGTGTGTGTCACTTTAGGTACTTATCCACTCAGCATTATGAAACGCTATAATAGGCAAGTGTCAATAATAATATATAATATTAGGTAAACTCATTTAATTACAAATATCGATCTGTGGGTCAAAAAAATGAGTGCTTAAGGTAGATGTGATGAGAATTAATCATCATCATCATCGCCTTACCTTTTCCTATTATCAGGGGTCGGCACAGTATGTCTTTTCCTTCCATTCATCGCGCTTTCCTGTCATACGCACATCCACTCCAAAGTCGTTCATATCACTCTTAATACAGTCCATCCGTGTTTTCTTGGGCCATCCACATTCATATTCATCACTCTTTAGTCACATGTTCCTTCTCATCACGTGTCCAAACCATTCCATTCTGTGATGAGAATTAATGCCGTGTCCTCAGAGACCTAACTTCAGTGCGCTCTTGAGCTCTCACTAGGATGACATACAACTGACATACATTTTAAGTTCTAATTTTTACCTGAAACTCAGATCAATAATAAAAAAAAATATTAGATCGTACTATATAAGTAGCGTTTTATAGTCTGTACTTATATAAACGCAGACACAAACAAAGCTTGAAAGTTGACAAAAAAAGTCATTTTAACGCATATTCAAATACATTCGTATCGAATACACGTATATTCTGATCCAGCGTGGAAAAATCAGAATTTATAGGTTACTTTCAGGCCAAGGATGGGAAGATTTCCGCCGTTTGAATGGAGGGAGCTGGCGTTCAGCTTATTGAACCATCAGTGCAATATCCTGTACCCAAGGAGACTCATTTTTTAGACATCTTTTGGGAAATGGTCAGCAACAGCAAATTGTTTATTTACCGGTCGTGTAGTCCCTTAGTGTTAACCAACTTTCGTATTGTGTCCTTAGAACACGTAGAATTGCCTAGGAAACAGTGTCAACTGCATTTATGAGTAGCGGCCACCAACATCAAAAACAGTTTTTAACAAAAAAGTATATAATTGTAAAACCTACTATTGTAAAAAAAAAAATTAAACTGATTCCGATAAATAGAGCCTGGGTGCCCCTAAAAAGCAAGAAATAACTAGTAACCTTTAATTTCTTTCATTTGGAGTCGGTGTCATTTAAATTATGCCCGATATTTTCCCTATCTCCAAGTATTATCTCGGAGGTTTGCATCATTCTGTATAGATTGTATTATTGATGAGTTGCAAGGAGTAAAAAATATTAATGTCAAAGCTGTCAGGTTCATGTTTAGCTAAAATCCATTGTGTGGGGTCCATTTTGGTTTTCCAAAATGGACGGTCACATATTTGTATTGTATTGTTATTAATTGTGTTTGTTATTGCTATTGCTCACTCGACATTGGCAGGATCATATTGGGCTTGACCCAATTAAGGGGGGCAATTAATATAAAAATATATAAAATCCATTGTATCACCTTTGTATCATTGATAAAATCAATCTCACTTGTGTTTCGGCATGAATCATTTTTAAAAAGAGTTATCGCTTTTTTGTTTGACTATAATATTTATGTGGATTTAAATTCCTTTTATTGTGATAACTTAATAAATCTCAAAGCTTTTAATGTAAATTCGTAAGAAATACCGTAGGAAAGATGCTCAGTTTCGCGAAATGAAATAACCTTATGACTACGAAAACTTAACACAAAAAACAATTTCACAGAACTTTTTCTGTGCAGCAATAGGTAATGTAATTAGAAGATTGTCCGTCCACCGCAATACGAAGGGCAAGTAGATTAAGTTCTAGCTATCCGTGTCCATGGAGGCTAGCGAAGTTATTTACGACGGTGACTCTGCATTATTACAAGATAAAGTGTCACGCGTCAAGCATCTGGGTCAAGCAATTTGTCGTACAAGTATTTTGATATCTTATATCGTAGTTCGGGATAAATAAGTAATCTACTAAGCCGGTATTAATAAATCGATCTCAGCTAGGAATAGGTATTTTCATTACTCATACTCGGAAAGTAGGTCTGAAGTTGCCTGAGGAACGGGTTGAAAGTAATACTTTTCCGCCCTAGGGAGAATCGCTTTCAACTGACAGCTGTCAAATTATTAAAAAAAACTAGTTCCATTTTCACATTTCTATGGAACCATGTTCCAACTTTTTCTACAGTCACTCAATTGAAATGCGCTATGTAAAATTGAAATAACATAAAGTTAAGTATTAATTAAAGAATATATATTTTTAAATGACTTAATTATGATTTAGTTTCAACAATTTCTTTAAAGTAACATTTGGGCAAAATATTTAAAGAGGAAAATGAAAAATAATGGCTAAATAATTAAGTTGGCCGGCCAACGAAAAAAAACCAAATTGACGGCAATCCGTTCTTCATTTGTTTTTGGTAGAGTATTGTTCATACTTCCTTGTATTATTTCTTTAGTCAATTCCTGTTTTTATTTTTACTTTCCTTGTATTCGTAATGTAAAGCACAGTCTTTACCTCGGGTGAAAGACTTATTTTGGCCCGAGACGTGGTTTGGCGCCTGAGCGTAGCGAGGGCGCCAATAGTTCGAGGGACCCCTTGTGATTCACCCCTTGTGTAACAATGTACTATTCTTTTTGTATATTAACAAACCTGACCTGCCTGATGTTAAGCTCTTACTGTAGCCTATAGATGTTTGTGATACCCATCGCATTGCTTGCACGTTACCGACTTGAAGGAATAGAAATTCGAATAGTTTGAGGGGAAGGGGAGGGGGTGATCTTCCGACTCTCTTAATCATCCTATGAAACGTAGTTAATAAAACATTTTTTTTAATAAAGTGGGCTCTATGTAATAATTGATTCTCAAAGGGGGCCGTAGACGAAATGAGTTTAAGAACGTCTGCTCTATGACAACTATAATATTATTATCAAGTAGGCTATATATATATATTATTATAAGTATATAACTTTAAACGATAATTTTGACCGTTCTCTACGTTCTCATTATGACTCTATTCTAAATACGCAAGCGTTTCTTAATCTACTTTAATCTATAACGACCTCTCAAGGAATATCGTTAGCACCTTGATAATATCCGCATAATCTATCAACACTGTTTTAAGGCCTGTTTAAATACAAATTAAATGAGTTTGACCATTAAGTTTAGTTGTTATTTTTGGTACCTATTTGCTAAATGAAGCTTCAAATGAACTGTATATCACAAACCGCTAGATATGTTACACACACCACCGGTATGGACAATCCTTGACTACGAAAACATTTTTTTTAACTTAGCTGTATTTTATGAATACCTTGTACGTTGAACCAAATCCGGTTCACCCGTGCACCCGTGCATAATTCTCTTAAGACCTATATGCCCCGGCTGTAATCGAACCCGCAACCACCCGGTGCTGTGAGTCGAGCCTATGCTCAAACCACTACGCCAGTGGTCGTTTCCAAGATCATTAAATATAACATTTCCATGTTCCATTTTACAGTGGCAATGCCAAGCTATAACCAACAGACTACAGCTTATATACTAGCTGGCTCGACCGGGGAAGTACCACCTTCTCACAGAAGATAATGAGTGAGAGAGCTGGAAGCCAAGTCCCCTTTCCCGTCCGTCTATCCCACTCCCCTCCAGATCGGTATCGTGAGAGAAATTTGTTTTATATTGCAAGCATCTATAGGATACGGGAGCTGCTTAACTTTAAGCGGGTCCTACATGTATTTGCGAAATTTATTACAAAAAAAAAACATGTCAGGTTGATCTCCTGAATAGATTTCTCTCCGAAAATTCTCTCACAAAACGAGTGGCGAACTAAACTCATCAAAAGTGGTGTTAGACGCTCGTACAACTCGCTAATCCTGTTTCGTATCACTCCAATCATTGATTGGCTGGCACAGCGCCACGTGATCAGCTGTGAAACGGCCACTTTTTTTATTTTATTTCGCTTAGTTACCCAAGTTTTATAGGTCCGCGGGGTAGGTTTGCATCTTGCAATGTTGACTTACTTGATGGATTTAATATAATTAAATAAGTATTTTTTTTAAAGATTACTTTCAATGTAAATTTATCACATTTACTAGTACTAACGGCCTCTAGCTAAGTTAGTGATTGTGTTAGGAGTGGGCTTTTGTCAATAGTTTTATGGCCAGGATGTGGAGCGAACCCGGAACCTCTTTGCCTCGAGGCCGGCCCCTCTAACCACTAGGCTATTGGGGCTTTAAATTAATAGTTCAGGCCCATTGCGTTAATTCTGAATGATACTGAAACCGCAACCATAACCTCAGATACTTTAGACACATTTTGTATTGCGGTAGGTAATCATTAAGAAGGAAACGATTTAGCTTTTACCGGAAGACACGTTGGAGTAACAATCGATTGAACTTTCAGTAGGATTGTGCTATTTATTGACAGCGCTTTGAACGAAAAGCGTATTGTTGGATAGACATCTTTTGGCTTTTGCCGAGAAACTTCCGCAGTGTGTTTTGAGTTGGGTTTTACTTTGGTTACGTAAATGATGATTTTCGTTCAGGAATAAAACAGAGGAATACTCACCACATTCTACATCAGCTAAAGCCAAAACCAAACCAAATTAAAACCAAATTTAAACGTAAACTATAAACGTACCGTTCGAACAGTAACTAAGTACACATTTCCCCACACCCTCCTCCGTATTTCGCTCTTCTCCATAATTTGTATAAAATTCGAGGTCAAGAGACGGTATTTGAATACCTATCCTACAATTATTGTATGGCATAACCACTACTTACTTATTAAGTGCTTATTACTCATTAAGAAGAAATAAATACTAAAAACTCCAACAAAAAAATCTGCGAATTTTATCATTTATGAACATAAAATTACATCATAATCGCAGGCTGAATATTAAATTAACTTTTTGTCGAGGTCCTGTTATTTAATTAAAAGTCCTCAATGGCTGTTATTAGTCCACCATTATTCTCGAAAGTGTACACTAAACGAACCACTCTCTGGGCGGTAAGTATAACGCGAGGTAATTGACTTAATTGCTGCGCCAACCCCTCTTGCGCGGCCGATTTCAAACGCGAATCATGTCGGAATAAATTCAACTAACTATACAGGCCTACTTACAACTCGACGTGTTCCTTGCATAGTGTAAAAGAGGAGCCAAAATTCAACAAATCTGATCTATGTTCTAAATTTAGTACCTTTTGAGATAATTCCATGTTGATGATTATTTTATGAAGTCTAAAAAAAACTAAAATTATTGTCTTATTGATAATAAAGAACTAATTGTATAGGTTTAATTTCAACATAAATTTATTTTTGACATCTTAATAAAGCGGCTAACGAGCACTGGGATAGCGCAGTAGCCTTTATTTCTTTGAATTCTCTTCAGAAGAGGAGCTTTTACTTATTCGGGAGACAATAATCCTATTTCAAGCAATACTACGAGTATAACCTAAATAATATTGGGTAATCGTTGGCATATGTACCTAAACAAGAAAAAAACAACTCTTTGGGGGCCATTTCCACAACGAATTTCAGTTTTACCTTTCCCTCACCCATAAAAAACTGCATCAGTATTGATTGAAAACTTGATCGGAGTAGGTAAATACACAGTACTCGAATAGCAGATACGAATTAGCAGTAAAAGCTGTCTTGAACTACTCTGGTTAATAAGGAAACAGAATCCTGCATCAGAATCTGCAATAAAAACCTGGCTTGTTTCGGAATTTCACTGTTTCACTCGTCGACCCTGAGATACCTTCCTTACATAACGATTCCGGCTACGTTTCAACTGAAACTTATTTCGTGTGATTGTTTTACAAAATTGCAAAGATCAGAATAGATATACTTAAAGGAATTCTTTATAATTCATATTAATATTACAGATGCGTGCCTCCTCTCGATAAGAGGAGGATTGAGGTCATAAGGGCTCTAGCTCTTCGAGTTGCAGACTTCATGGTATTTCGAAATAATGGTGAATTCCTGTAATAAGTATGGGATCTCATCTTTGAGATCTCTCCTCTCTCCTCAGATATGAAATTAAAAATCCCAGACACATATTTGAGACCAAAAACCAAAAGAATATGAGATCGCTATGTAAGGGTTTTATAATATGTACATGTAAATCTACCTACAATCATTCTTCAAGCAAACTTCTCTGTACATAAATAAATAAAAGAAAACATCCGTGATAGAGCATAATATTATAAGAATAATGGCTGGTTGAGACCCTCTCTCGACCCGACCTAGGATTTTTAACCATTGGGGCTCGAGATAAGTGCTCGCAATAGTTGTCTTAAGTAGCGATTGACCCGGCAAGAGTGGGTTTATTGTTCGGAAAGCTGCCCCTAACAGCGTTCGAAATTTTAGAGGCCAAAAATATAATTCCGCTAGCCTTTTCAATAAGGGGATTACATAACCAATACCATTAGGTGACTACTCAATAGATAAAGGTTTTTGTTTTTTACTTGAATTTTCTCATACAATAACTTCGTGCTTATTATCCGGTGCAAAATATTCAGTGTAGAGTGCAGATAATAATATAATGATAATTTAGCCCTTTTGACGTCCCACTCCTGGGCATGGGCCTCCTCTCCCTACGAGGGGGATTCGGGCCGTAATCCACGCTGGCACAGTGCGGGTTGGCGGATTTCACATGTCTTTCGAAAATTGGTTAGATTTTCAAAGACATTCAGGTTTCCTCACGATGTTTTTCTTGCAGTGAAGATAAGTCACACACATTTTCCGCACGTATTGGTGGAATTCTTTATATGTAAGTACTTACTTATAGCAATACTAGCTGTGCCCCGCGACTTCATCCGCGTAGTATTGGATTATTGGGTTTAAAAGTATCCTATATGTTAATCCCGGTTATAATCTATCTGTGTTCCAAATTTCATCCAAATCCGTTCAGTACTTTTTGCGTGAAGGAGTAACAAACATACATACATACATACATACATACATCCACACTCACAAACTTTCGCATTTATAATATTAGTAGGATAAGTACGGCGCCGACTGTCAGTTGTTTTTTTTTTTCGAAACATCCCTTGTATAGCCTGCGTACTTACCTACTAAGTACCTACGGCTTTTTATTCTGACGTCACATTCAATCCGGTTGAGATGTGAGCTCTATGGTTTGCTTACTTGTAGGTAGGTATTATTTCGAATTACATAATTATAAATCGGTGTATAAATTATTTATCAGGATAACGATCGGACATAAAAAATACTGTTAAAATTATTTAGACAGTGATACCAATTATGTTGTCGTCAAATCACGACTAAACTAAATTTGAAACATCTAAAAGTAATTGCGCCCTGCTCATACGTTACGAGCATGAGGATGACAATACAGTTAGTTTGGTCACGTTTAGTTGTGTGCCAATAAAATCAGCACCAATATCTAAATCATTATTTAATACGTGAAGCAAAAAGCTTTGTACCCCTTTTTACGAAAATTGCGCAGACGGAGGAGTATGTAATTTCCCAAACTTATAGTTCATATAGAGAAAGAGTGCAGAATGCTATTATTTTTTTAAAATTTTGAATAAAAATACATTAAACTAATAAATAAATAATTACAGACACTACCATGAATTGACACACACATATTTGTAAACTTCACTCGGTACTGACTGACTGTCTGACTGACAAACGGTGACAGTTATTTTTTTCTTTATTTCGGAAGGCGGGACTTCCATACATAGTGCATTTTGCGTGCCCAGTATCAATCAAGAAGGTTTTTGGGTTTAATAATTTATGGTCGAATTTCGACCGCGGACGACCACTAGTAATTTTAATACTCGTACGGTATTTTTTTATTCTAATTTTCATGTAAATATACGGTGAGCTATAAATAAAAATGTATATACCTGCTCCACATTCCAATCAATAGTTCCTTAACACAACATAAATTGCAAACTGCATCCATCATAGCACAATCTCTTTAGTACATACAAACGGGGCTCGCACAGTGTTTGGTGAGATGGTGAGATTAAGGGGCTTTGGGCCACGGCTTGTCGAAGTAATCCCATCACGTAACGTCTAAGCGTGATGCTGTTGTATAACCTATAATAGACCTTATGTCAAGGGGTAATAACGAATGTCTACGTAACCGTTATGTAAGGTTTTATGTAATGATAAAATAGCGATGAGTTTAAATATACTGGACTCGTAATTGACAGTTTGAAAATACTGTTTTGTTCTATACAGGGTGTTTAAAAAATCAGAAATAGTAATTTAGGTATAAATATGGAAGCTGATATCTAGATTCTTAGTAAACAGACTAAGTATACTAAACTATCATAGTTTCTAAGTTACGGGCCTTTGAGTCCATTGTGCATTCCCCATAGTACAAGCGCTGCTTAGTTTGGGACCATACAGTTGGTGTGTCAGTCTGGCGATATTTATTATGATTATTTATTTGAATATTTGTCACAACTTTGTTCATGCAGCCTCAACACACATCCAATGGACTGCAAGCAGCAATATTCAAGAAGAAAATTAAAAATAATATCATACATTTTTTTTGATGTTATCTATGAGATCGGAATGGGTTAAAAGTTGGTACATCGGCTACAGTTGACGGATACAAATTAATTTGTAGACCGATATCAACATAGCAGGAAAGCGTGGCTGAACATGGCTACGACTAATTTGTTGAACATAATTACGGGTTGAACAGAACACAAAAGAGAGGATTCAGAAAACATTACAGCCCTGAAGTCGAGCAGCATCTGAAAAACAGTTAAACAATAAATATCTGGCTAATTAATTTCCGTAATGGTCTAGTAAACAAAGCCGGCTAGAAGAACAGGAAACAGTCATTTTCCCAGCAGAATTCAAATGTTCCAGCGAAATGAGACCTGCTTCAAATTAAAAGCCTTTGAATAAATTAAACAAACTAGAAGGTCGTTTTCTTTGGCATTTTAATTAAATTCCTCTATCATTACATTGTTACTAATAACTTTAACGCTATAAGTAGAATTCCACCATTTTGTGATTGCTAATTAGATAGAATTGTCTTCGATTGGGAAATATATCTACCTACCTATACACTTAGTTATACAAACTTGTAAACGAAGTTATCACTGGGATTGCCCCCAGTCCATTGTACGGTACCCATAGTACAAGCGTTGCTTAGTTTGAGACCATACAGTTGGTGTTCCAATCTGGCGATATTTATTACTCTTTCGATATGTTGAACGATTTATCGGTCGATTCTCACAAGTTGAAAATTGGCCTGGACTAATTTCAGACTCATCTGTAAACACAATTAGAAAGTTTTTCGGTTGTTGCGGGTTATTTTATCTAGTTTTGATTATAATGGAAAATTTACATGAACTCCAGTTTTACCAAATAAAACCAATTAAAGCTTAATATTTAACATTAAACCTCATATTGATAAAGTGCCTAATAGAGTCTTAAATTTGTGGGAATTGAAACCTTCATTTTATTGCTGTATATTATTTATCGTTGTATTTTTTCATATGGGGTAAGTAGCATGTGTGGCTCTCAGAAAGATGATTTAAAAATATGAATTTACTTAAAATAATCATACTGTTATTTTTGTAATTAAAATTGTTTCAGAACAGTACATAAGCATAACTAAGTAACTGGGAAGCTTCAGTTAGAAAATAAAAAATGTTGTCAAATCATTGAAAGCAATAGTGTCTTAATTTGTTAGTACTAAATAATAAGTTTATAAGTTTAATTGGTATGCGACACGGCATTTAATAGAGCCATTTTAAATTAATTCAAAGAGTTGCGAAGTTTGGTGATTCTACTGCACTAGTTGCCTGTTTTAAATGAACATAAATAAATCACAGACATAAAAATGACTGTCTGCACCTATTTTCTACAAATATCATTTAAATTATGACTCGCAGGTATTATCAACAGGAAAATAATACTCTTTTTTGCGAAACCATAAAGTTATATCGAAGAAATTTAACAAGAAAAGACTCAAATCGTATTAACAATAACTTATGGAGTAAATATGACTACATATTTTCAATTTACAAATCAAATTTGTCTATCTGATAGTCAGGTTTCCTATAGCTATACTACAAGCGATGCTTGGTTTGGGACCATACAGTAAAGGTGGTGTGTTGTTCTGGCGATATTTACTTACTTATTTATTTGTATTTACCTTAGGGTGAACAGTATTTACCTGAATCCTCGCCCCGTGCCGCATTCAGTCCATAGGTAGGCACTAGGCACTCCATTGATGCTCACCAGGTCAAGTGCCGCTCCCAGCTGAACATCCATCTGAATAGGAAGGTTAGGGCTAGCTTACCTTATGACAGAAAAATAGGAAGAGGTTTTTTTAATTTATAATAGATTACTGCCCAGCAAAATAGTTTGATTTAATTAATGCACTGAGAAGAAAAATTACACAACAAATGGTTTCTGTAGTTCCTAGTTTTATTTTTATTACTTTATACTAAATGTCTTGTTTGTAGCTAATATTTATGGATTTCCTCGTATTCATAAATTATTTGGAGTCATTACAAAACGTTTTGAAAAAAATACTAAACCACCAAATTTTTTGAATAGACAACTCTATGTAATAGAATTAGAGCATATTGTGAAATCTGCGTATTCTCATACCTATTTTATGTTGTGTGTTCCGTCGATCTACGTATTATTTAATTATATTCGTATTGCAAGCATCTATAGGCTACGGTAACAGCTTAACATCAGGCAGGTCGAACGCTTGTTTGCCGACTTATCTATACAAATAAATAATATTGGAGTGTCTGTTTGTAATATCAAAATATCACCTTTTCACTAAATGCATATGAAAGTACATACGACACCTATAACAAAAACGCGATTTAATTTTTTTTTGTCTGTCTGTCTGTCTGTTCCGGGTAATCTCCGAAACGGCTGGACCGATTTTGACGGGACTTTCACTGGTAGATAGCTGATGTTATACGCAGTAACTTAGGCTACTTTTATTTTAGAAAAACGAAATAAAAAAATGGGTCCTGTCGCGCGGGCTCAGAACGCGGGAGCGGGCTTTTTTGTTAAGTTAAATTCCACGCGGACGAAGTCGCGGGCTCAGCTGGTTGTTATATATAAAAGGGCTCACAGAAATCGAGAAGGCCCAACAACGAAATATCTTTTCTATTAAATCAATTAAAATAGCATACAAATTAACAAAGAACCAACCAATTTGTCTAATAAAACAAGGGTCATAATTCAAACGGAAAAGCAACGGTAAATTTAGCAGTAAAAACCTACTTTGTCTCTGAAATGGCCCCCTTTGTGCGTCGGCGTACTTTTGACTGCATACAAATAGGCTGCTGAGGGGATTCCGCGAATAAACCAGTTTTTATATTGAACAATATATGCATATCCATATTTTGTGTGGTAATTTGCATAATGCTCGGATTCGAGAGGCGATTTAACTGAGGATTGTAAAAACAAATCTACAATCGTGTCTATTAATTTTAAACAATATACGAACCCTGTGATTTTTATCACATTTTATTGCTTGGAAAACCTAACTCTTACTTTATCCGTCGTTCAACAAACAAAATTTTCACAAACCTGCAATAATTCCATCACTTACCGGGTCAAACTATGTATGGTACGTCCCATCAATTTATTTGTCAATTGTCTATTCTAGAATAGAAGAAAGATCAAAGCAAAGATCGAAGCGAATCATTGTTCTGTGATATCACAGCTACAGTAGAGGGGTAGTAAATTTAAATCTATGATAGAGTCTATTAAGACTTAAGTCGGTACAGCTACAGGAGTAGTGTTACTACCAACTGTAATTAGCAACACGTTATCGCCGCAATTATTAAGTTCCGTCGTAAACTTGTTACGACAGTTTAACGGCCCAGCTTGATAGTGTCACTAAAATTATGTATAGCCCCTTAAAGCCTTCTTGGGACTGGATAATGTTATAAATGCTATAATTAGTAGCTACTGTTGCTGACTAGCTCAAATTGAGTTAATAAACCAAAAGGGGCAGAGCCGAAATAAAATAAAAAATCTGATTTCGAGGTTAAACTACTTAATAAACAACGACTATACTAATTTTCATTATAAGGTACCTATTCAACTAATAGTTACTATACTTCCCTATTTTCTCGCTCAAAGTATTCATGGGAAACAGCTTACAGATTGTTCAGTAATTTAAATTCAAACTTTTGATCACAAAATATATGTATAAATACTAACGTTATGATTTATCGAATTAACGAGAGGGTAGGTGTAAAAAAAATTTTTGGTGTAGAAATAAATGAAGCCATCACAAACCGCACGTACATTTTTTGTCGACTCTGTTTTTTTTGGGCATAATTTTTTAATTTTGCATCAAGTATAATCTATATTTATTTATTATTTTTAAGGAATCCCAACTGGGTAAACAATATAACATCGGAAAGATATATACAAACAAAATAAACATTCTAAAAGTTACCCTAATGACAGGTCGCCACAGCCTACGCCAAAAAAATACAACAAAACAAAATAAAACAAACTACTTACACTTATAAAATAAATTGAGAATAATCTATGCATCTATACAAATAAATAAAATTGGAGAGTCTGTTTGTAATATCAAAATAACACCTTTTCACTAGGTGCATATCAAAGTACATACGACACCTATAGCAAAAACGCGATTTAAATTTTTTTTGTCTGTCTGTGTGTTTGTTCCGGGTAATCTCCGAAACGGCTGGACCGATTTTAACGGGACTTTCACTGGCAGATAGCTGATGATAAAAGGAGTAACTTAGGCTACTTTAATTTTGGAAAAACAATTAGTGTTCCGCGTAAAAAAAAAAAACACATGAAATCAAACAGTATCTCCGAAACGGGTGGACCGATTTTGACGGGACTTTCACTGGTAGAGAGCTGATGTTATAAGCAGTAACTTAGACTACTTTTATTTTAGAATAACAAAATTTAAAAAAAATAAGTCCTTTCGCGCGGGCTTAGAACGCGGGAGCGGGCTTTTTTGTTAAGTTAAATTCCACGCGGACGAAGTCGCGGGCTCAGCTAGTATAAGAATATATCAACTGAAAGAAGACTAAACTTATCACTGAAGTGTACTACTGGAAGTTATGTTGGAATGGAGATTCAATACGACGAGACAAGAAGATAAGCAATAAGAAAACAACAAAAAAATTACACAGCTATTTATCTCAGTGACATTGTCGAAGATTAATCTACTTTCGTCAGCAACCCAAAAGAGGCGATTAAGCTATTCCAAGAATTTCACAAACAAATCCAGGCGTCTTTGTTGCATAGCATTGAAGATTCTGGCTTACAAGTGTCGTCGGTGAGTGTGTATGGCAGACCAAAGTTCTGAATGCCAAGGATACTGCTTAGTAAGCCATATTATTATAAAATTCAGATTTTCACACACTTTCTATACGATTGTTTTCACCAGACAGAAGAAAACACGATATTTTTCGTGAGCTAGTATGTTATTGGCTGTCACTAAAATATCATTCGTTGTCGGTATTGATATCCTCAAATATTTCAATGGGAACCATTTTTCCTGTTCTTGACATGAACTTACTTTAAATTTCCTTTAAGCTCAAGGTTTGGTGAGGTAATAGGAAACTTGGAGCAAGTCAATATTTATTATTTCTGCTCTCTGCTATAGGTACATAGATAATATTGGAGACAGATTGGTGGGTGGAAACAAATATTTAAGATGAGCTGCAATTTAGTACCCAATACTTCGTCCTAATTTGTTTTGTTATTGTTTAATTCCTATAAATAGTCTTTGTCTTTGACGTCGTTTGTTTTCTCTGAACACTCATTATAAATATAACGTTTTCTCATTGAAATAACCCAATCCATTTCCGGAAGGCGACGAAAATTACGATCCACAGAATACATTTCGACAGGTATCGATTACATTTCCCAGGTATTTAATAAATACCTACATAACCAATTGGCGAGCAATCCCTAGGTGATGGCATCCTGATCGAGTTATATATTCGGAGCTATAAATCATGGTGATTCGGTCAACGAATGAGCACAATTTCCGTACGGACGGAGCCACAAGCATTTGTTACCTATTTTACGTAAATGTTTTCTCGTGTGGATGGTCTGGCGTTATGAAAACGGTATAGAAACGTAATAAGCTCTTAAAGACACGGTCATAAATGGTACTGAAACATACTGTAACCGACTTTGTCTTAAACTTTATGAACGCGTACGTACTTAAATATATATATCGCACTAAATAATAAATATAAAGCTCTCACAAATTGAATAAAAAAATATATTAAGTAAATGGGTTTTCATTACAATTTTAAATACGGAATAAAACTGGATTTGGCAAAAGCGTTCTTATTGCAAAAGAGAATTTACGCGGTTGGTTTTTTCACACCCCGCAGTATATTATTACCTCGTTATCTAGCACTGATGAAACATAACAGACTGAGCTTACCAGCGAGTAATCGGAGTAATAAAAACGCTAAAACGGCTCATAGATCGTAAAACGAGCTCCGTATTAAGCGTTATTAAGTAATTTCGAGGAAAATTAGGTTTTTTACTTGTATTTCGGTACATTACGCGTATTCTAAACACGTGTAGGTACCTACTAATATCATGAACGGAGTAGTTTTATGGAAATGCATTTTATAAACTGTTAGGCGCTGCCTAGCCGTCCCTTGGTATCGCTGTTTTGGTGGACTGTATTTCTGATTTTATAATTTAAACGCACGTGAGCACTTTATAGTATTTATTTAAATTGTTACACAACACTGAATTATCATATTAAATTAAAAATATAAAAAATTTAACGAGCAGTGTAATTGCGTGTTGCTGCTTCGAGAGAGAGAGAGATACATATCGATAGACATTGTCAGTAGTAAATATTTTGCAGAATAAAATATTGTCGATGTTGTTAACATATACAGTACATATATATATAGAACAGTTTTCGTAGATCGTCGTTTATAGTTACGTGTACCAACATTATTTTCATTTGCCTTACAATAAATACATCAATGGAGCTAATTCTGGGCACATAGACTTACTAGACTTAAGTGAATGTATCGCCATCTTTGTCTGCAGTCGTAATGCATGAGCAAGACATCAATATTATTGTGATGTCAACAGCGACTGCCAAAAATACCCAGAGTCGACCAAAAAACGAATGTAGGATTTTTTGTTCTCATAGTCTATTACTAATTTGACATAAATATACACAATAGTTTATTGATTACTCACACTTGTCGATGTCGATAATCACCGAAGTAGACATATCGATACGTAATACCGTATACGATACATAACCTTAAAAAAATGTTGCCAAATCAATGGCAATTACTACAGGTGCAGATTACGTCTGGCATCGTGCCACACAGCCATGGCTATCAGCAATACTGGCAACAATATTATAGCCTGACGCTCTGACATGATCGTTACGAGATACAAATTGACTACAGCACTTACCTCCACCATTTAAAACGAGCTAGTCAGGTACTATTTTTGCGTGTTAACACATAATTAGACTGACCAAATACTTAGGGGAGAGACGGCTAGGTAGACAGATATAAAAAGTTAAAGGTGAAGACAAAACAGTCGAAAGAAAATTCTACCTAAGTAAATACTCATTATAATACGTTCGATTTATTTAAAGATAGGAGACCTACTCTATAATTATTTTTGAAACACAAAGACAATAGAATAATTGGCTATAGTATTTTCTTTCAATTCGAACTTGGACCTAAGAATATTTCATAAGTCTTGAAACGAACTTCATAGCAATACGAACTTGTTGAAACCTACAGCGAAATGCCAGACTTTTTCAATTTTTTATCCTCAAGTCGGGAGATTGCTTCGGATATCCGGACGCCGTATGTGGTTGCTTTCAGAAAACATCGTAACTTCGAAATAAAAAAAAAATATTTGGGTTGAAGTGTTTAAGCAAACTCCATCTCATTACCGGCGCCGCCACGCGCTCGAAGCCGGTCGCGCGAATGATCACATGCCACCAATTTAATTTCGTGCGGCATAATGAGATCCGCTCTGAATTAATATAGGTTTTTGAATAAGGTATCTCCCACAAACCTCGTTTACCCGCTCCTCGGAGCACGCTCTCCCGCACACAATCACGCGTTTTATATTAACTGCTATTGAAACGTTACTTGGCAGATGAAATTTCTCTTCGCGTCATTTTCGCCCGTATTTCAAGCGTTAAAGTTTGTGTACAGGAATTCGTATAAGAAAATAACTTTGCAATATGTGATATGTAATTTATGAAGGCAATATGTGTGGCGAATTTGTATTTTAATTTTATAATTCACCAACTACTCGTAGAACGACGTACGGACAGGGCCCTAACCACGCTAGCTACTCAAATCGTAATAGAAAAGCAAACGCTCGCGATTACGTTTCAAACGCTCCGCTTTTGACGTTTCGCTGACACCATACCATATCAATGTCAGTAGAAATCGTGAAGCTCGTGTCAGCAAAACGTCAAAAGAGGAGCGTTTGAAACGTAATCGCGAGAGTTTGCTTTTCTATTACAATTTGAGTAGCTAGCGTGGTTAGGGCCCAGGTGTCTTTGACATTTTATTAAAATCCTTAGTGTATGTAGCGTAAGCAACTTTCGAAACATATGCCTGTGTCTATGTTTGAGGTAGATATATTTTAGACTAGCTGTGCCCCGCGACTTCATCCGCGTAGTATTGGATTATTGGGTTAAAAAGTATCCTATATGTTAATCCCGGTTATAATCTATCAGTGTTCCAAATTTCATCCAAATCCGTTCAGTAGTTTTTGCGTGAAGGAGTAACAAACATACATACATACATACATACACACATCCACACTCACAAACTTTCGCATTTATAATATTGGTAGGATTATACAGGGTGTTATAAAGCCCGCAATAACACTTCGATTTCTAGTTGAAAATCTTGGAGACATAGAGATAACTGGTGTAATATTTTTTTCCAAATTAGAACACATGTCTCCATTTTTTATTCCGCGTATTTTAATAAATTGTCTAATGAACCCTAAAACTATTTACAATTTGTTCAACCTCATTTTGTTAATCCAGCGTACACAATTTTTCAGGTCACTGGATGTGTAATTCAGATAATTTTATGGTAACGTAGAGTTTTCTTTCGCTAAACATCGATTTATCAGCTACCGCATATGTAACTGCATACATTTTATTATATCGAACTTTTGAAACATCCTGTAAGTACGTTCCAAATAAATTTTAACTCGTTATCAGTTATATTGGAACCTTACGCGAAGCATAATAGAGTTTTGAAAACATTTGTTACAATAACATTTTTACTGCTTCGTAAACCGTTAGCCCTCGCAGATAAACGTTCCGTAAGTAAATGGTAGTGCCATTTATCTCTTTAGCCGTAATGAGTCGAGTGCTTTTTCTCCATAGATCTTCATGAACGGACGTATATAGGAATACTCGAACTACATAAGGTCTAATTTTAATAATGCACGATACATTTTCATTGCGCCTTAGTTAACGCTATAAATGATGAACTTAACTACCACAAAAAATAATAATCTAAAGGTATAAATATTTTCTGATGGTTGAAAGGCCAGCTGTTAGAAAGAAACCCATCATTTGGCAAACAGGCGCCACGCTAAATATCGTGGATTTTCAAAATAAGACCTTATGTACAAACCTTCATTCCTTTCCAAACGAGTGCTTTGAAACTCATTTAAAGCGATATTTTCAGAGTACCTACCTAAAAGTAAGTAGGCAGGTAACTAAGTATATACATATGCTAAACTTTATGACATTCCATTTGAGCATGACATCGAATAGATAAGAAACTCACTCTGCAAGCACTTTAAGTAAATAATAATAACAAGACCGTTTAATGTCTCCTCCTGAGCACGGGCCTCCCCTCAATGCAAGGGAGCTTCAGGCCTCAATTCGCCATCCTGGTCCAGTGCGGGTTTCACGTGTCTTTCGAAAATTAGTTAGATTTGCAGGTCTCATCTTTATATTTTCTTTCACCGTAAGCAAGTGATAATCATATTGAAATTATGACCATAATAAAGCTCTTGACTGTTTTTCTTCCTTTCCGTTATTCTTCCTTTTCCTTGATTGTCTACCTGATGGTAAGTGGTAACCATCACCTAAGACATCTGCAACTTAACGGGAACCAACGCGGCCGGCCTTTTAGGGACCGTACCTTCAAATTGCTTTGACAAATACGCTTCATGAGCTAATGCAAAGTAAGTGGAACCATTCCGCCTATGAGTAATATAGTAATGAGCGTCACCCACCTGCAGACGTGTTTCCGCCCAGACACGTGACATCCGCCCAAATTATTCTACATTAGGTACCTAGATAAGTGCGATGAAATTGACGTTCGCTTCACTCGTGGTTTGAATACAGCATGCTATAAGTATAAACTCTCTGCACCGGGTGGTTGCAGGTTCGTTTGCCGTCGGGGCAAATTTGGAAAGTTGAATTTTCTTATTTTGCCCTGGCTGGGCGCAACTGGAAAGTTGCTTAGTTTGGCTTACAGCTAGTGGTCGCTAGTTGTCGGTCGATAGCTTTATATATAGGTATTTAAAAAATATTTATATCGTTAAATTTAATGCTGGAGTGTTTGTATATCGGATTGTATACGTGTTATATACTACTACTACTGAAAAAATCCTTAGTTGAATAAAATAAAAATAAAATGATAAACGCGAATACAAACGTACAATAAAGTATTCAAATGCTTTATGCACGGTACCTGCGTAAGAATGAATATCAGTCTTGAGGATTCCAGACAAATATATATGACGGTCCTGTACCAGGTACCAGGGGATCATACATCACGAGAAAGTTGCGTACAGTCGCAGGTAAAGTTGGATATCACTACGGCTCTCCGGTGACGCGGCCTAATGTGACTTGGCCGAGGAACTTTGCGCGTTTTTATAAGGTGCGAGTTAGTGACATGATTAATGTTGGCACAGTGTGTCACAATAATTCTATTTTGTATTAGCTCCATGTATTTTGTGATGATTTCACGGTATATGACGCGAAGTGATACGATTTTTTGATATATTATTTCTTTTACAAATATGAAAATGTGCCTTTTCTGTTACCTTATTTTACTGTAGTCATTTATCACTTTTGTATACCTATCTACTCAGGGGTCTCTCTCACACAAGAGTCGCGATTCTTTATTGATAATTATGAAATAAGTGAAAATTATATTCACTTATTTCATAATTTCATAATTATTAATCTATGTAAAGAATATCTCTATTCAAGTTTGCTAAAACCACAAATTAAACTACTACTACTAAACTACTAACTACTCGTAGTAAATAAATGAGGTCATACATCAGTAAGTATATTATAGTCATATTTTTACCTATAAGTAATCATGATTACTTATACTTGATTACTTATAAGTAGTCATGCTATAAAAAATATAAATCAATGCGGTATTGTTTGTATTCCGCGTAAAATTTTTGAATCTTTCAAATTTGTGTTGTTTAAGTTGTGTTCGAATATTCACTGGCTAGACATACCCACCACCCTCAAGGTCACGGTTTCTTTACCGTAATGGACGAATTTGTAACGTATGTGTCGAGTCGCCTACCGCCGAAATTAAACGCATAAATACGGAGGGAAATCAATTTGTACGCTTTACGAGTCTTTTGAATGTTTTTTTACTACTTAACAGCTTTCTTGCGTCCCTGTGCGAATCGTAAATGTTATTTACTTAAAGCCTGTCGTTGGCTTTATGATGTCGGATGTGAATTATTTAATTTCATTTTGATGAATGTAAATTAGAAATTTGAAGCCGTTTTCGTGACATATTTCACTACCTGTGTCATAATAATGACGTCTTTGGTACTTATGCACCACTGTATAGGTTTCATTAAAGATACAGGGGTGCTACTCTTAGCAACGATAATCGATATATCGTGACATTCGTATTGTCGAAACCTACTCTAAATTCCATATTTTTGCCGTCGTATCGATTACTGAACGAACGATACAAAATGATCGTTCGTTCAGACGATATACGCCGGCAAAAAATATGAAATTTAGAGTAGGATTCAACAATATGGATGTCACAATATATCGATTATCGTTGCTCAGAGTAGCAACCCAGCATACTAACTATTAATAAAGTGTTCAAGGCGTTATAACCATTTAAATCCTGAGGGACCCTCTTAAAAGGCTCCCGAGTGTTTTAGTTTCACATTTTCAGTTATATTTATCACTAGCTGAGCCCGCGACTTCGTCCGCGTGGAATTTAACTTAACAAAAATTTAATTTAACAAATATGTTCGTCATTTTTCTTTTTTGCGAGTCGATGTTTCGTGTTTTATATACCTATCGCAATAGCCCGCTCGCGCGTTCTGAGCCCGCGCAACAGGCAGCATTTGTGTTTTTTTTTCTAAAATAAAAGTTGCGTACTTTACTGCTCATAACATCAGCTATCTGCCAGTGAAAGTCCCGTCGAAATCGGTCCAGCCGTTTCGGAGATTACCCGGAACAAACACACAGATAGACAGACAGACAGACAAAAAAAAATTATATCGCGGTTTTGTTATAAGTACCGTATGTACTTTCATATGCATTTAGTGAATAGGTGTTATTTTGATATTACAAACAGACACTTCAATTTTATTTATTTGTATAGATTATCATAATCCCATAAACAAAAATTACTACCTACTTTGGTAGTATTTTTTGTTTATAGGATCTATTAGTAACTATAAGGATCCCTAGAGAGTACAGCCAGTCCATCCGTTCTTGGGGCACACATGTTACTGCCAATTCATTATGGAAACAGTCGCAAGTGGTAAGTTACTTAAGTAGTTGCTAGTACATTCATAACAGTAGGGGGTACCTATGTTAGCCCCTGCAAAATAATAATAATAATAAATCTCCAGACTGACACACCAACTGTACGGTACCAAACTAAGCAAAGCTTGTACTATGGGTACCGTACAACGGACTGGGGGCGATCCCAGTGACACCCAGACCAGGACAAATTACGAAAAGGTCATTTCCGAAATTTACCTCAGCGAGAATCGAACCCGCAGCCACCATGTGCAGTGAACTGAGCAGCCTACGCTCGAACCACTGCGCCAAGCGGTCGTCAAATGATAGCGTTTTTTTTTACAAGAAAGTCGGCAAGTAAACTTGCGAGCCTACCTGCCTGAGATTAAGCAGCGTCAATAGCCTTCCTGCAATACCAAAGGCATTCCTCGCACGTTGCTGACTTAAAAGGGAATGGGGCAGAGGGAGGGAAAGGCGGGGTTGGGCTTGGGGTTCTCTCAATTATCGTACGAAACGCAACTACAATAGCTACTGTAAAGGGTCCTATTGGGGACGTAAATAAAAGCGTGGACTGTAAATGTATAATAATGTGTACATTAAATGTATAATAATGTGTAAATGTATAATAATGTGTACATAATGTGGGCTGTATTGCCGTACAAGAAATTACATGTGTAATGGCGCGGACAAGAAATATAAAAAGAATCGACCGATGATGGTGGTGTCGGAAAGCAAGTGAAGGTTGGTGTCGAAGCTTTTGGCTCCCTCCCTGTCGCGTCGGGTCGCTTCGTCGATGCTCGGGCTGCATTGACGACGCTCGTGATGCGCTGCGGTTGGTCGCCGATGATGATGCCGCGGCGTCCGCCCCGCGCGTCTCCTCCCGCGCGTACATGTTGGTGGATTCCCAACAGCTACTTTACACCAATCTTCTGTGAGAGGGGGGTGCTAACACGATCAAACCAGCCCGTATGTGAGCTTTTGACGCTAACACCGTACAAAACAGTCACTGACTGTGTTAGACAAGAAATCTCTCGGATACCAGACCAGCTCTTCTAACCACTGGGCTATTGATGATTAAAATTGACACCTGAGTCAATGGTGTAAGATTCTTTTTTTTACTTTAAAACATTTACGACTTCAATGAAGGCGAAATAAATGAATTTGCCTCTTATGAAAGAATTTTCCGTTCTTTTCACAATGTTCATAATATTTTTGATATCAAAGCATTTTATACAGGTACCTATATTAACTCATAACTGTTGATATAAGGTGCGTGGGTGCTTACTTTTTATTCGAGTTGTTGCCTCTTTTTATTCTTTTTAACACAATTTTCGCTACATTAAGATTTTTCTGCAGGCAAAAACACCTACTTATAAGGATAGATATTATGTATTACATAAGTAAATATCAAATATATATAATACTAGCTGTGCCCGCGACTTCCTCCGCGTGGAATTTAATTCACAAAGTTTCATACAAACTTTCATCCCCTATTTTATCCCCTTGGGGGTAGAATTAATCAAAATCCTTTCTTAGCGGATGCCTACGTCATAACATCTACCTGCATGCCAAATTTCAGCCCGATCCGTCCAGTGGTTTGGGCTGTGCGTTGATAGATCACTATGTCAGTCAGTCAGTCAGTCAGTCAGTCAGTCACCTTTGAGTTATATATATATAGATATACCGTTTTAGCTAAGGCTTCGTTCATTTAATAAATGAGCACTTTAAATTTGTAATCTTACGTTAGTTTATGGAAAAGATTACTACGTATTTTGATACGTTCACATTTTTAACAGTGGTAGAGCCTGTAGCCAACTGGTCATAGACCAGCTAGCCTAGCCCAACCGAGGCAGTACCACCCTCTCACAGAAGACCGGTGTAAAGTATACTTAGCTGTGTTCATATAATGAGTAAGAGAGCCGGCTGACCAACCCCTCCCTTCCTCGTTCTCTATCGACGACAGTATGGCGCAGTGGTTTGAGTATAAGCCGCTCGTAGCTCTGGACCGGGTTGTTGCAGGTTCGTTTCCCGTCGGGGCAAATTTTGGAAATGGCCTTTTCGTAATTTGCCGAGATCTGGGTGTCACTGGGATTGCCCTCAGTCCATTGTACGGTACCCATAGTACAAGCGTTGCTTAGTTTGGGGTATACAGTTGGTGTGTCAGGCTGGCGATTTTTATTTATTTATTTTATTTATTCCCGTCCCCTTCAGGTTGGCAACGTACGAATAATGTCATTGGTATTGCAAGCATCTTTAAGTTACGGTAACTGCTTAACATCAGGCGAGGCAACAAAGGCTTTACAGATTTTGTGGCATAAAAAAGTGATAGGTGTCATAAAATATTCTAACATACTTAACTGGGTACGGCTTATTCAGTTTACTTAATGAATAATGTTCATAAACTAACCTTCAACACAACGAAAACTAAAATAACTCGAGATTTGATCAAATTATAATCCAACCGGCGCGGCGGCCCACCTGACCGTAAATATCTGATGTTAATAACAACTCCAAATGCTTTAATTTCCATATTTCACGGGATACGTGGTAACCCATTTAGTTGTTAAAAGGTTCTATAATTGGCCGTAATATGTGTGGAGTTTGGAAGCCCAATGTGGCAAAGCATGAATTATGTGGAATCGGGCGGGATCGATAAGGGCGGTATTTTATGTGTCCGCATTACTCCCAACGTTTTCCCATTTCCGTTGGTGTCACTAATACGATTTTGCGTTTAAACGCAAGAAATTTTACCCTTCTTTTTTATGTGGGTATTTAATTTACCTTACTATTACGAGTCAACATTTTTAACAAACACAGAAAATAATGACGTCCATAAATGTTTTTAACAGTTTCAATTGGTATTTTTTATAAAACGTTTAGTAAGAAATACTTAAAGGAACTTCTAAAAATGTATTTCTGTTGTATTTTTTTCTCTGTTTCATTTAACTAATTGAAACAAAGAATGCCATTACATTTACTTATTACTTATTAAGTATGTACATCCAGACGTATAAATTCCGCAGACAGCAATTTAATTTTTATCAAGCCCTGTCCTTGAACGGTTCACCCAAGATTTGTTCCTATGCCAAAGCCATTTTCGGTATACTGACAAACAAAATCCTATACAAACATTCAGCGGATCAGGAATCTGTTCCGGGAAAGTGGAGACCCTAACGAGCGGGTTGGCTTATAATCACCGATGTATAATGAGTCAGCGGCGACAACTCGAGGCATCGTACGTGTGAGATTATGTACGTGGTGAGGTAAGCAAGTCTACGTTATGAGTCAACACTAGAATACTTACCCTGATTTTATAATATTAAGATTGAGGTGGTGTCTGTATCATAAGGTTGGATAAGATTAGAGGACCGCTTGGCGCGTTGGTTAAATCGTAGACCGCTCGGCTCACTAAACCGGGTTGCTGGTTCGATTCCCGTCAGTAAAAATTTTGGAAACAGACTTTTCATGATTTGGTGGGGTCTGGGTGTTGCTGGGATCACTCTAAGCCCATTGTATGGTACCCATATTTCAAGCGTTTTTCAGTTTGGAACCATTCATGTGGGGTATTAGTGTGTCGATACCTGTAATTCATTTATTTATTAGGTACAACTACTTTCCTATTCTCCTTAAGCTTAAACGACTCGCTGTTTCGCTTGCGTACGAAAGCAATCTACCTAATTCATCGAAAGGACGTAGACAATAAAAAAATAGGACTTAGATCAAAAATAAATCAGGCATCCATTTATATTATGCCAATTCTTATGAGCCAATTAAAAAAAAAATCCTGAAATTGAACTACGAAAAACAATATCAAACACGTTAAGGAAAATTGACTACGAAAGACTACGAAAAATGTAGCAGCGTTACTAATGCACTTTTTCCTTCAAAGCTCTCCGGTAGGCAGAAACAGATGCTATCTGCTCGTATCAGCGACATCTCTCCATTATCCTGATGAAATCTCTGAGCAAAACTATTTACCTACAGCGGATCCTTGTGATCTTGGTACCAGCGCAGATGTAGGTACTGAGCGCACACTCGCTAAAGTATAAAAGTATCTACTTACTTTGAAGTCTCGCGTTGTTCTTAGAGGATGTTTTTTGTTTTACTTTTCGTCTTTGCGAGTCTGTTATCTAAGCTTTAGACTGGACTTGTTTCTGTCTAGAGTTGTTATTTACTTGATTTGAACGATGTAAAACTGAATGAATGCCTGTATTTGATATTGTGAATAAAATAAATAAATGTCGCCAGCCTGACACACCAACTGTATGGTCCCAAACTAAGCAACGCTTGTACTATGGGTACCTTAAATTAGTCTGCGGGCGATCCCAGTGGCACCCAGTTTTGGGCAAATTACGAAAAGGCCATTTCCGAATGTTGCATACTACGATCATTGATAATGATGACACTCCTTTGTATTACCGGTGTTCACAAAAATGTGTGTATATGAAATGACCCCCTCAGTAAGTCTTCTCAAATTGAGTCGCTCCTCGTGTTATGGCGGTATCATGTCTATGCGCAGAAGGCGTTCAATCGGCTTTGCACGAAAAAGACCGAGTTCTTTCTGTTCAGATGCTCTATCAAGGCGCGAGTTACAATATCCATGAGTACCTCAATGCGTATAGGTAGAGTCACATCTTTATATCAGATACCTACTCATATTTAGATCAAGGAACCCCGTAACGATCCATTTTTACAGACTGAAAATCCGATGTGTGTATTTAAACAACATCAAAAACTATAAATACATGTCTGCAGTAAATTGGGTTTTATTACAAAGCTTGTATATTATTTCATTATTGATTGTATGAAATTGCTAAGTAATGTCAGACGGGTGCGTGGTTTCGGCGATATGAAATACCTATTGCTTTTATAGCCTTTTCCAATAAATAATAATGTTGGAGTTTGACGTTTCAGTCTCTGGAAGTGATGGATGTGTTTTATGTGTTGAAAATATTAAAAAACGACGTCATTAGCTGATAGATAGTACTTATACCTACCTACCTATCTATAACTAATGGCGTATGCTTTGTCGTATGTATGTAGGTAAGTATGCGAGTCGATATTGTATATTATTTTTCGATCTAAATTAATGTTAGTGTGCCATATCCAACAGAAAATTCAAGAAAAAACGATTTTAACGACATAACTTTTACACGGAATAGCTCGTTTCTGCTACATCGTCCAACTAGACAAACCACAGGGGTGTATTATAATATATCTACCGTACCGTGAACTTAACTATTCCCCTAAAAGTTATCCCGAAATGCAAGCAGGAGATAAAAATAAACACGATGGACCACTATAGAGAGGTCCGTCTCAGATTCTTTATCTTCTATCTTTCTTAGCTACAAGAATAGTTTGTACTATGATGGTGGGTCAGGTTAGATTGGTCGGGGGTGATGGCGGGATCCCTGCATCGGAGACTGTCGCCTCGACGGCGCCATAACTCAACCGTTGGCAATACAGCTGCTGTATAGCTTTTCAGCTGACTCACTGTAATTCATCATCGATTTAATTTGAAGTACGACAAGGATATGCCGCTTATGTTTAAAGGGAGATGTTTAGGATAGTTAAGTTGGTGACAAAGTACTTGTAGATGGGCAATTCGTTTGACTTTAATGTTTGTAGGTACCTATATACGTAATATAAAATAAAATGAAAATAAATAATATTTTTGGAAAGTGACAGGTTAGCCCGCGGACCTGTGGGTCGAAATAACCCGTACCTACTCACTTACACTTGCCTGGTTGTAGTAAGTACACTTACTGGACCTAATACCAAACTTTTCTTTTAGTTTTTGGACTTAGATCTATTAGCGATCCACCCCGGATTAGCACGACTCTGTTTTAATATTTATAAAATCATGAAATTTAATATTTTTCATTAAAATAAGTAAGTATATAACATTTATTCTAAGTACTTAGATATAAACCTACCAAAAGAAATTCTCTAAATAATAGTGAAAACCGCATCAAAATCCGTTGTGTAGCTTAGGAGTCAAACAAACTGACACGGATAGCCACTTGATTTAATACTAATAAGGATAAGTGTTCCGTGTCTTCGGTTAACGGAAACCGTTGAAATAAATATAGGTTTCTGTAGAAATATTACGAACAATTCCGTACTTAACATTTGAATATCCACATTTCCGTCTTCAACCAAACAAACAGAAAGAAAAACAAATTATCTTGTCCGTCATAAACAATGATAAACACAAGAAAAAACTAAGAATGTTTACGAAATTACATTAACTTTTGTGTCGACCGCCTGGCCGAAACAGAAAGCGCTTAAAGCGGCTGGAGGGCTAAACTTTATTTTGACATCCAACACTATAACATTTTAGTGTAATGCCCTAAGTTTGGTAGCGTCCCCTAAACACCCCGCGCCCTGTCGCACTGCGGGGACCACCGGGAGCAACACTTATAAATTGCTTTAATTTAATACAGCATCACAGGGGCCGCCGCATTGGGATATATTTTTCTTCCCCAGACTTTGGCATCAACCCATAAATAAGCTTGAGACTTGGTGTATACTTCGTGTGGCAATGTATAAATGTGAGAATATAACAGTCAAACGCCAAAACTAGACAATTTTATATTGTTTTCTTATATTTACGCGAATACTACACATTGAAATAAAACTATTTTTACGGATTATATCGCGTTTATTTAATTTTTATGTTCCCGACGTTTCGGTTGCTTTACAGCAACCGTGGTCACGGGGTATACAAACTCGATTGTGAATGTGGGCTCTCCTACATAGGGCAAACTAAAAGATCAGTAAAAACCCGCGTAAAAGAACACATAGCTGACGTGAAACACCGGCGCTCCACGAAGTCTGCAATCTGTGAACTTGTACAGGACCGCACCCGCCATTATATCAGATTTGATAAACCACAGATCCTCGCAATAGAACACCGATTCCGACCAAGGATGATACGTGAGGCCATTGAAATTAAAAAACATCCTAATTTCAATAGGGAAGATGGCTGGGTGCTACCACCAACTTGGGATCCAGTAATTAATATAATTAAATCGAAAACCAAGCGTACCATTGCAAGACCTCAAGACACAGTGAGCACTTTCTGCGTGGATCGGACCGCAAACACCAACAAAATTTTGAGGGTACCCAGTTTTTAACTATGACATCAGGACGTCTAACACCTCAGTCCCCCCGTGACCACGGTTGCTGTAAAGCAACCGAAACGTCGGGAACATAAAAATTAAATAAACGCGATATAATCCGTAAAAATAGTTTTATTTCAATAGACAATTTTACGTCACGTTTTAAGTGTAAAATTTCGAGAACATACCATATTTTTATTTGCATGTAAGCTAATAGGTTTGGGTACCCAATTTATGTGTGAAACACTAGAAGGTAATCTTACAGACCTGTTATACACACCTATCCTAAGACCTATCTAATAATTTCCCCGCCCAAGCATGCGTGTTTGTAAATAATAATTGGCTTTTCGAACGCGATACTACGAAACAAAATAATAACTACAATTATTTATTTATATACAGTTCCATATGACTGCATTGATGGTTCGTCAACAGGATGAGCATTTTAATTGGTATCTACGTACAACCTTTTTATTATTTTCCAATTAATGCCATCGATTGAGTGTGTGCTACTGAAGCCGAATGGATTTCGAAGAACTTAAGTGAAGAGGTAGATTATAACTTAGGAATAACAAGTAGACTATTTTTATACTTGAAAATTACGCGAATGGAACTTCGGATAGAGCTCGTCATAAATAAAGCATTATAATGAAAATTATTCCGAAGTATAAAGGCAACTTTTTTACGTCCCTCTAAAATATTTGAGACTGTCGATCATGCACTTATCATATGAGTCGACACAAATATGAGTTGACTATTTCGCTGTAGGTACTTTTTAGAACCCTATCATTATATACCCGAAACGAAGTAGGTATATTTATATTGGTTCCACGATAGTAACCAGTGTTTACTTAACCTGAACCAACAAAGCATTCATTTACTGACCACTAATGGATCGTTATACATACCGTCTGTAATAATCTAATGACTAGTGAATAGTACAAACATTAACATTAAATTGGTATCTATAGCTAATCGAAAAAGTTATAATCCTTTTATTATTTATGTAACAGGTACCTTTTTAAGTTCACCCCGACGAAGAAAGAGGGGTGTTGTAAACTAAACATGTGTTTCTATGTGTCCGTCTGTGGCATCGTAGCGCCCAAGCGGACGAACCGATTTCAATTTAGTTTTTTTTGTTAGAAAGGTATTTCATCGCGAGTGTTATTAGTTATGTTTCATGAAAATTGGTTCAGCCGGTTAAAAATTATCAGCTCTTAAAAAGTCATCGCATCGGGGAGTTTTTTGAATTTTAAATTTTAGTTATATACTAGCTAACCCCACAGACGTTGTCCTGTCTTTTAGGGGTATGAAAAATAGATAATAGCCGATTCTCAGACTTACTCGATATGCACATAAAATTTCATGAAAATCGGTCGAGCCGTTTTGGAGGAATATGGTAACTAAAATTATGACACGAGAATTTTGTATATAAGATATTATGCTTTGATTATATTTAAATAGATGATAACGGCAGAACTATATTATAGTACTTAAAATTATACTTGTTATACTCGTTTATTTGGCTGTTTATTTCTATCTAATAAGAGAGTTTACCCGCTCGCATAACTTTTAAGTCAGCGTTGGCAGACATTGCTGAAACTGAACGCAATTCTATGAGAAGCTATACAAATCAAATTTAAACTCTAAAAGTTGTATGTCTCTTACTGGCCATAATCTCCTAGTACCTACGCCTTTGCTTAAAACATATCAAGCTGTATTATGTCTCAGAGACTTGACAGTTCTCGCTTCGCTCTTATGTCTGGTCTAGATGACTGATAATAACACAAACATTATCTAAACTCAACAAATTCATCAACTGCTTACATCTCATAACTCTGTTTTCTTACCTAAATATTCTTCATATCTAATACAGTAAGCAAACAGTACAGTCGTAAAACGGGCCTGTCCGAGGGTCAGCATACTTGGTTCAACGACTTGCTTGTTGACTTAGGACGAAGTTTGCGATCCGTGATCAAGTCTTATGCCCATAATCTGTGCTAATAATAATAGTAGATACCTACATGTTTTATTAATGTTTCTGAAATATTGGTTGGGGATATGGAGGTACAAAAGTCTGATGAGCAGACGACTTAAATAACTCAGTGGATCTTAAATATTTAAGTAGCGCTTAAGAATAGCTTTAAGATTGATAAGGGTTATTTGACCAAATTCTTAAAATACCGTTACCACAGATATGATCCACTCTACTACTTAATTGTCCAACAAACTTATTAGGTGAGTCCATTCGTAATTAGTACAATCATTTAGATTTCTTGGCAACGAAAGAACATAAAACGAACATAATTAGGAGGTTTGAATAAGTACGTATAATTAGTGTCAACCTCACGAATAAAGAATTATATTGTTTATTTGTAATATCATTAGTTGTCCTACCTCTTGCACAAAACTGAGAGATTGTAGCAAGAAACTGGGTGATTTCCACCGCAATTATTTTCCAATAGCAACCAAGGTCGTTGAGGTTAAACGGGTTTCAGTTTTCGAATGCCTAAACTATTCTAATATTCGAATTTCTCAACTAGGGCGCCCCTGAATTTAATTAGTTATCTGTTGAACTTTTTTACGTCCCTCTAAAATATTTGAGACTGTCGATCATGCACTTATCATATGAGTCGACACAAATATGAGTTGACTATTTCGCTGTGGGTACTTTTTAGAACCCTATCATTATATACCCGAAACGAAGTAGGTATATTTATATTGGTTCCACGATAGTAACCAGTGTTTACTTAACCTGAACCAACAAAGCATTCATTTACTGACCACTAATGGATCGTTATACATAACGTCTGTAATAATCTAATGACTAGTGAATAGTGCAAACATTAACATTTAATTGGTATCTATAGCTAATCGAAAAAGTTATAATCCTTTTATTATTTATGTAACAGGTACCTTTTTAAGTTCACCCGTATTAAATTTTTAGCCCCCGACGAAAAAAGAGGTGTTATAAATTAAACATGTGCATCTGTGTGTCTGTCTGTTGTACGTAGCGCCCAAGCGGACGAACCGATTTCAATTTAGTTTTTTTTGTTAAAAAGGTATTTGATCGAGAGTGTTATTAGTTATGTTTCATGAAAATTGGTTCAGCCGTTTAAAAATTATCAGCTCTTAAAAAGTCATCGCATCGGGGAGTTTTTTGAATTTTAAATTTTAGTTATTACTAGCTAACCCCACAGACGTTGTCCTGTCTTTTAGGGGTATGAAAAATAGATAGTAGCCGATTCTCAGACTTACTCGATATGCAAATAAAATTTCATGAAAATCGGTCGAGCCGTTTGGGAGGAGTATGGTAACTAAAATTGTGACACGAGAATTTTATATATAAGATATTATGCTTTGATAATATTTAAATAGATGATAACGGCAGAACTATATTATAGTACTTAAAATTATACTTGTTTATTTGGCTGTTTATTTCTATCTAATAAGAGAGTTTACCCGCTCGCATAACTTTTAAGTCAGCGTTGGCAGACGTTGCTGAAACTGAATGCAATTCTATGAGAAGCTATACAAATCAAATTTAAACTCTAAAAGTTGTATGTCTCTTACTGGCCATAATCTCCTAGTACCTAAATATTCTTCATATCTAATACAGTAAGCAAACAGTACAGTCGTAAAACGGGCCGGTCCGAGGGTCAGCATACTTGGTTCAACGACTTGCTTGTTGACTTAGGACGAAGTTTGCGATCCGTGATCAAGTCTTATGCCCATAATCTGTGCTAATAATAATAGTAGATACCTACATGTTTTATTAATGTTTCTGAAATATTGGTTGGGCATATGGAGGTACTAAAGTCTGATGAGCAGACGACTTAAATAACTCAGCGGATCTTAAATATTTAAGTAGCGCTTAATAATAGCTTTAAGATTGATAAGGGTTATTTGACCAAATTCTTAAAATACCGTTACCACAGATATGATCCACTCTACTACTTAATTGTCCAACAAACTTATTAGGTGAGTCCATTCGTAATTAGTACAATCATTTAGATTTCTTGGCAACGAAAGAACATAAAACGAACATAATTAGGAGGTTTGAATAAGTACGTATAATTAGTGTCAACCTCACGAATAAAGAATTATATTGTTTATTTGTAATATCATTGGTTGTCCTACCTCTTGCACAAAACTGAGAGATTGTAGCAAGAAACTGGGTGATTTCCACCGCAATTATTTTCCGATAGCAACCAAGGTCGTTGAGGTTAAACGGGTTTCAGTTTTCGAATGCCTAAACTATTCTAATATTCGAATTTCTCAACTAGGGCGCCCCTGAATTTAATTAGTTATCTGTTGAAAATTTTATGTTTGTTCATCCTTTATTTTCATAAATGCCAACAATGAAGAGAAGAAAGCCAAAATAACGGCTACAAAACAACTCCTTAATGGCACGAAAATTGCGAATGCTATGAAATTTTGCAAGCACACCCGCAATTTTCGGGAGCCATCAATGTCAATGAGTTCATTTCCCATGACCTTGGCTCTCGATCGCTTCGGAAATGTTTCCGACATCAGCGAAACATTAAACAATAATTAATCGTTCAGTGAATGGCAGGTGCTGGTTATAGGTAAAGTTGGGTGTCGCTACAAACTGATGACGACATGGTTGACGGCAACTTTGTACATGATTGGAGTCGTTACGTCATGTTTGCCGGTTTATAACCGACTGCCAAAAAAGGAGGAGGTTCGATGTTCGACTGTATATTTTTTTTTTAATTACAAAGTTCCTAGTTTTTTTTATTTTTAGTGCACCCAGGTTTTTGGAAGTAGGTTTAAATTTTATTTTTATAATAACTAAACGTGTAGTAAGCAATGGATTACCCAAAATAACAAGGAAGTAGCTTGGTGTCGAGTAAAATAGATATCAACCTAAGGTACATTGTTCTTGTAAATAGTTATGTTGTGATTAAGTGGAAATTCGCTGCAAGTTCTTTTACAAGTTAAAACATTGACATCAATTAATTACTCTTAAATCATTTTAACTTGCTTTATTATTATCGAAATGAATTGGTTTCATTTAAATACGCATGTTTTTTCAGTACCTCAAAATAATTTTAAAGAAACAATATTTTATAGCAATTTACTGGAAATGTATTGGAATGTTTTGATAACATTCATTCTTATCGTCTCAAGAAGTTTCATCTAAGATAGCTTTATACGTACGAATGTATCCTGGTAGATTTTGGTGGTAAAATACAAAGATCAAAAATTCGCGGTAAAAACTAACCACATGGATAGCTAAAATGTGAATTGTATAAATATTATCATTCCTTTGAAGATCATTGATGAATGAAAAACGCCTACAAAAATTCAATTATCGTACATCTTGCACAGGTGACAGAACCCTAATCCAGATTAGCCAGCCGAACTCACAAAGTATTACGGACTAAAAACTCGTTACCATTTTGCTGTACCAAAAGCAGTCCCAAAATCTCTCCTACGTACCTACACACCTATTGTACCTGTATATCATCCTGTATTCACAAAGGTTAAGCTTTGCCGGACCGCGGCAAAAGAGCCAAATTCCTTTTACGGCCGCGTCACCTCTACCCCACCGGAGGATGTCAAACTCATGCAAAATGTATAATTTCACGCAGATTTTTCTTCACAAGTCCTCACCTGCTTTACGTTCAACATTTAAACACTGAATCAAACGATAAAGAGTATTACCTTGGAAAATATAAGGTTGAAAATTGAACGGAGCCATCATTTTGGTCGGCGCTGTGTAGGTAAAAGATTACGGCGCTGTATTAGAGCTTTCAGACAGATACTGACTAAGATCGTTTTGGAGTTTAATAACTGGATTACTGATTAAACCAATTCAATTATTATTTTAATACTTGAATGAAAGAAACTCCCGTTATTTCATGTTTCGCAGAAAAACAAATTTACGTACCTGCGTAAATACATAAGCTAATGATCCAAGTTTTACAGCTAGGTAGTCATTTCAAGCTGTTGCTATCCGGCATTGAATTTATATATTTACTAGCTGTGCCCGGGACTTCGTCCGCGTGGAATTTAATTGACAAAGTTTCATACAAACTTTCATCCCCTATTTTATCCCATCGTGGGTAGAATTAATCAAAATCCTTTCTTAGCGGATGCCTACGTCATAACATCTACCTGCATGCCAAATTTCAGCCCGATCCTTCCAGTGGTTTGGGCTGTGCGTTGATAGATCACTATGTCAGTCAGTCAGTCAGTCACCTTTGAGTTATATATATATATAGATTTATCAGTTCCATGCTACTTTGAAGTACATAATCTAACTGGAATTAATAAAGTCATAAGATGTTACGACACTGTGTGTCAGATTAATGGGTGAAACTTGTCGCGGCAAGTTGCGATCTGTTTCGCAGGAACTTTGCCTCAGGAAGCGAGGCACAATCCTAATTAGGCCCAGCTATTGTCGATAGCGGAAACTAATCCTAAATCGATTAGCAGTTCCTTCTTTATACATCTTCATATACACGTAAATTTCATTATTTTTTATTTAATAAAACTAAACCATATACTAATCAGCATGTGGATGATGCCCTTCTGACCTACGTGGCGTGGGGGTATTTTAAAACATTCCAATCAATATAGAACACGGTTTCGGAAACTAGAAAAGGTCTGTGTATTTGCCAACTTTAAAGTTTTTTTTGTATTTTTTTTACTGTCTGTAATCGTAAGAAATATTCTATTACTGGCATCCAAATATTTTTCCAAATACATTTTGAATTGAAAAGTTTCCGACATCGATTCTAATGATTTAAAATACCCCCGCTGATTGGTAACCAGCTCAGCAGTCCAAAATGAAGGGTTTCCAAAAAGCAATGGGGCGGCGCATTTAGAGTGTAAAAAGCACACGGGTGCGGAACACCCTGCTGCGTTTCATGACTCGTATAATGGTTGTAGGTGGCAAGACAGCTATACTTAAATGGTCCTGAGTGGATTAAGTACGCCAAATGAGGTCAGAAAGGTATAAAAGTAAGCATCCAATGTGCCAAGGCAGACCCAAATAGCGGTAGCGAGATGCACGTAGCACACAAGGCCGCTATGAATGGAAATGGATAGGGGAGAACTTTGTCCAGTAGGTGGGACCCAAATCAGTGAATCAAAACCTTAAAAAACATGAATGCGACTACAAGCCACGATTTAATATTGAATCTCGATGAGAATTAATTAAAATAGCTTCCATCGACATCGATTTCATTACATTCAACCGTGCACCATCGCTGCTGGAGAGAAAAAATAATTAAGTCTTAATTACTTTTTGATTGAAAATCAACTTTTATAAAAACATCAAGTTTGTCATGTTAATGTAATTTGCAATTGGTAACTGCATAGTCAAACTATAAAAGCAGACTCTGAAATGAAGGCACATGTAAATATATAAAGTATTAGTCCAACAATGTAATAACAATTGAAAAGTAATAAAATATCATTAGTCTCGGTTTTATTACATTAAAATACCGACAGACAGCGCAAAGACAACCCCTTTATTCAAAATGTAATGGAAGCAATAAAAATGTCCACAAACTACTGTATTTGCCGCTATGCAAGAAAATACCGCGCTGGAAGCACCCATTTTCCAACAAAATACGGTTATCTTATCTTGGAAGTCGTTTTAAATATGATTTTATTCAGAATTACTTGTACCTATCTGCTTAGTGCTCTGCTCATTCTGAACTCGATATGCTTTTATTTAGTCAGGATGGCCTTCGGGCCAGACTGTACATTAATAATAATTAGCCCTTTTAACGTCCTACTACTGAGCTCAGGTTTCCCACTAACATAAGGGAGATTCAGGTCATAATCCACCACCTTAGCCCAGTGCGAGTTGGTGGATTTTGCATGTCTTTCTAAGACATGTAGTTTTCCTCTCGATGTTAGACTTCACCGTATGCAAGTGTTAATAATATTACACTTATTATACCCACATATAGATTTAGAACGACAAAAGGTGCGAGCCGGAGATTGATCCCAGGAACCTCGGATTACAAAACAAATCTGAGCCAGGAACATAGTGATTTTTTAGCTAGCATTGATAGCCCAAGTCTTGCGTGCAGAAGGACTGTTGGTAAAATAAGATAAAATTGAGTCATATAATATAATGTCTTGGATTCCACTAGAACTTCAACATGCCGCAATCAAAACGGGAGCCTACAAGCGTTTCTACAAATCGTTACGCTTGGGAATGTACAAAGCCATGTGATTTAATGTTATACATTCGTCTTTTTGCTCGTGTGCATTGTAAAATAAGTAGAGATACCTCTGCCTATTTCGTTTGAAATGCCCATGGACACGATTTTGTAAACAAGTTTCTTTAACCTCCACATTTACTTATCAACAACAATTTTTTTTGGGACTTCTCCCGCCACGCACTCCGACCACTGTTATTCTTGTAAACCAGGATCGACTATGGTGACCAAAAATTCTCAAAGAAACCCGGGGAGAAGTTAAATTGTCTTGGAACCCGCACAAATTTAATCGAAAGAAATAATACTTAGGAGTTGAAGAAAAAAATCCACTTCCTATCAACAGCTAATGTAATTCCAATACTTGTAGCATGGCGACCTTTATTATGTAACACACAATGTATACAATATATACAATTTATAAAGTCAATATTCGTATTGTATTTTTAAGAATATGACATATCTATCCGTCTTCTCTTAAGCCGCATCCGCACTCGCACGCGAACCACGGCGCGAAAAGCAGCGCGAAGCGTGGCGCGAATCGCGGATAAGAATGCCTACAGTCTACACTCGCAGGTTCGCGCCGGGCTTCACAGTATAGTTCGCGCTCTTGACGAGTATGCACGTCACGTAATTTTGTAGTTTATTTAGTATGGACGGTGAAACCACTACAGCCACTACAGGTGCTTTACTACTTTGCGCTTTGGCAATTTATAGTTACGCCATAAAGAAAAAAAATACGACTTAGAAGTTAAAAAAGTTACTTAAAAGTTGCTTAGTTACGACTAAGCAACCCGCGAATGTGGAGTCTTGTCGTGTTCACGCGCGCTTCGCGCCTGCAAGCCCTTTGTCGCGGTACAAAAAACCGACAATTTTCGGGGAACGAGCCGCGAAGCTGCGAAGAATATGCGAATCGGATCCACACTCACGCTTCGCGGATACTTCGCGCCTTCGCGCGCGAATCGCGTGCGAGTGCGGATGCGGCTTTATAACTCCCAACCCAAGTCTACAAATATGTTCAGACATATCAACTTATAATGGCATTATTATATTCTTAAAAATACAATACGAATATTGACTTTATAAATTGTATATATTTTTTTATCGTAACCTTTACCTCAATATTATCATGTGGCTACATCTTTTTCCAATAAATAACCTATATAAATTGTACTTATCACTAAGATCTGAATGTATTGTAATAAGTATATATAGGCAATTGATACCTTGGATCCGAAGTTCTTTGGGTAATCATTGTTCTTTTCTGAATCAATAATGATTATTTGATAGAAAAGTTGCGTCGGTAACACGATTTTCCACTTTCAGAGAGTATAAGTTTCCTTTTGTAATTATGTGTAGGTACCTACTTATTCATGTGATAACTGTACTTCTAGATATTTTACTAACAAAGCTGTTCTATCGGTTTGAAATTGTAATACATAGTGTATTCGGATGGATACCTACTTAGTTTTTTTTTTATTACCTCTATAAATTACGGTGTGCGTGTGTTAGTAATACCTCCTAAACCGCCAGACCGATTTTGATGATTTTCTTGTTAGATGCGTATGGGGTCACCTGGATTGAAATTAGCTATAGTTGGACCCGATAGGTGGCGCTGTTGTCGACATAAAGACAATAAAATCTACGCTAACGAAGTTGCGCTGAAATGCTAGTTAGATCTGTAAAAGACTGAAAAACAGTCCGTATACCTGCTGGGTACTTTATTACACTGGTTTCCCTAAGTAGTCTCCATAAACAGCGTAGTAAAAGTTGTGTAAAAATAAAATCCCTCAATTTGTTAAAAAGAGATAACTTCAGTAGTTAGTATAAAACAATTTATTATGGTTATATACACATACAGCTGTAAGACTTACCTATATACATTTATCCTGAGTTATTTCTTCTCTGCAGCTTTATTTTGTACAAGAACAAAGAAATAATTTACTGTCCAAGGAAACCTTATTCCCAAGACATGAATCTAGAAGCTTATTCTAAACGTACTTATTTTGATATTATTCTGAGATAATTATATTCTTATACGTTGCGTTTGTTCAAGCAAATTTAAGCTTTGAAATTAATTGCTTCGTGGAATTAAGTAAATTGGAATCATATTCTGCTGTTGCAGAGGCTTTTACTTCCTGATAAATTAGTAGGACATTTGTAGGCGTTTTAGTGAAATATATTTTGAACACCTTCCTTTAAAATCTTTAGATTTTTGTAACGCTGCACTTTTGTAACTAAAAACGTACCTATATATAATTAGTAACAAATTTAATTAATATAAAACTATTTTGTTTATACAATTTCGAATAAGAATACCAAAGAAAAATACATAGATATAGTGTATTCCATTTAATGAAATACGTAAATTCGGGTTGGCACAACTACAAAGTATCATCAGTGGAAATATAGAGAAGAATTTCGTCAGTCATAAAAACTTCGGGATCATTGGTTCTATTCGTTATGAACGTAGGCGATTTTAAATTGTCTCTAACTAAAAATGTCACAGTAAATTATCTCAGAACGTTCGGTAGGAAGTATGCGATGAAAATGATGAGTTTCACTGTAGTTGATACCGTCCCCAGACAGTTGCAGCCATCTGAAAAAGAGAAACTGTCCTGAAACATTAAACTTGTCATGTTCAACAAACTGTAATGGCCTTAGGCATAAAGTAAGTGGATACAGTATTTGCGGGCTTATTTTATATTGTTAACTTTAGCTTGAATTGTGACATATGCTCACTGCACAGGGTAGTTTTTAGTTTGATTCCCACAGGGGCAAATTCCGGAAAAGGTATTTTCATAATTTCTTTTAGTCTGGTTCTTCCTAGTCCATTATATATACGTTGCTCATAGTGCAAGCGTTACTTCGTTTGGGATCATACGACATACAGTTGGTGTTGTTTGCCGTTTAATGTATTCTGCATATTATATTCGCGCGTCAAATGTTTCATACCTCAAGAGGGAAAAAAACTGAACCCTTTTAGGGTCACTGTGTGTTGTCCGTCTATCTGTTTTTTAGTTATAATACCTAAATCTCGGTCAATAGAGTTCAGAACTATTTGAGAAAAAAGTGACCTAAACGCATCTAGGTCTCAAAGAATATTTAACAAGATCGACTAAGCGAAAACAGGAACGGGCCTCAATACATTAGACGATTGGCAGACAGTAGTTTTACACAAGCATGGAGGGTAGACAAAGGAATGGTTTGCACTCCACGAAGAGCTCGTAAACGCCTGTTCTCAGACAAACGATTATAACTTCTGCTTCCATATTGCTGACTTTGGAAAAACTAAGACGATGGTACTTAGGTATTACAAAAGTTAACCGTTGTTTGTTGTTGATATTTCACATCTGAATGTCACAACTTCTGCCTTTAAGTTGCGAGCGCTTATTGTTTTGTGAAAGCCTTGTCTCTTTAAAAGAAATATGCAAAAACTATCTCTTATTTATTCAATGAAAGCCTTTAGGAAATGACAAAGAGCTCGTGAAGAAGCTCCAGTAAATGCCGCGTAGTGAACACAATTTCAAAGTACAAATATCTGAGAAGTAAAAATTCATGAACCGTATTATTACTTTGTACATAAATAAACCAAGTAATATACAGGATGTTTAAAAATTGCCAAATAATAATTTTAAATATATATTAGAAAAAAGAAAAAAAGAAAAACTTTATTGCGATTAGCAGAAAATTGATATAAAAGAATATAATAAATGGAACTAAAAAATAAATAAAAATATTAATACATAAAAATATGAATATTATAGGTACATATCATTATAATTAGATATAATATTTTGCGATTTGTATGGACGGATTACAGATCAAGTGTTCCTTATAAAATTGCTATGTTAATTCATTCGTGCGTGATTCCGACATTATTTTGACCTCGAGTGCGTGCCTTAAAATTACAAGTAAAAATTAATCTTTACAGAAACTATTAAGTATAAATCCTTCAGGTGTCTTAAATGTCCTAATAATTTAATTGAAAAAGTACTACTTTAAATCAAAAAGTTTGTTAACATAAATCTTCAACAGCGTCGCGTGTTTAGTAATTGTAAACGTGCGTGTTTATACATTCTGAACTCGAGTTCAAATTCGGTATGGGCAATGTTAGGGCAGTTAGCTGTTAGGCTACTCAACTATTCATACAAGTTCCAGTTATTTAGCTGCGTGACGGAGTGATGGCAAATTGATGTTGAGTTAAAACATTGGAGTGACTTCGTGTGATTTTGATGTTACTACCATATATTTTTCCTACAAACCCACAAAAAGAATATCCGAAATTAGCCTCAATAGTGCTAAGTGGTAGTATAGCTATTATTTCTATGGTGCAAAGACATTTTACGTTTAAGCTTTGCGCGAAGTTTGCAGTGGACGTAACACACAAAACCTGTGATTGTCTCTTCATTATTATCGACAATAATTTTATTCGATTATAAATCACTTATATTTTGTTGTGCAAACGAGGGGTTAAATTGTGACATTTAAAATGCAGGCTGCATTAGGCACTCCTTGGGTCTCCTTTAGCAATGTAGGAAGTAAAATCTTTGAAAGTACAGTACATTGTTTGAAAGGACAACAAAGGATTAAATGTTTGTTATAACCGATTCAATGGACTGAAGAAAATGAACACAATATGAGGCAGCGCAGATGTTTTGTTCTAAGAAAAGTGGTAAGGAGGTGCCTATTTGTCTACTGTAGCGTTATTTTCTAAAACCTTTATTTATTTTTGCTGCACTCTTATTAGGGGCGGGCGTCATTCACACATGCAGAGTCGCAGCGTCGCGGCGTGGCACGGGCGCGGCGAATTTTATAGACGAGGCGAGGAAGGCTATGATTTCTCTAATTTCTCTCATTCATCAATGCAACGCACGAAAGTAAATTATAAAATGACAGCGGCAACAAGGTGCGGGGGCGAATAGGATTCCTTCATATCAATGAGCTCAGGAAAATAAAGCTATCCTATTGGTTGAAGCGAGCTGACTAGCTAGCCCACCCAGTCACCCGCTCACAGTATCTTTTTAATGAGTATAAATACGGTATTCCTACGACTATTTAATAATAAGGAAAAGGGAAATCTTGCCAAATGAGTAGGTATATAAGTAGTTGCGTAGTTAGAGGTTGGTGCACAAGTAATTTTAAAAAATATCGCTCTCATACGGAGAAAAAGCAGGACCTTTCATTTTTGAGATCGGTTTAAAGTTATTGGTGACAACAAAACTGTTACCTTTCGTTTCAAATAGACTCTTGAAAATATTTTTATTAAAAATAATTAATTACGCATATCTGTTACAACTTTATAACCTACTAGTGTAGATATATAAATAGATAACGCTCGATCCAGTTTCCACATTAGTATTCGCAGCTTATAGTGATGTGCACACATTCGTGACCTGCAAGGGGAATGCTCGAAGATTTTCGCCATTCCAACACTAGTGAACTAGGTCGTTTATTGAATACAATTCACGTGATTTCATTATTGTGTTCTGCGTGTTGAATTCTGAACTTGGATTGTATTGGAAATTGTCATAACATCTACATCGAGTGTCGAGACAAACTGATAAGCGAGGCGCACTTGATAAAAAATAGTACCTACTATTGAGACAAAGATTTGGTTTGACTCTATATCTATACGCTCAGCCAACGAGAAGCGATACGAAAATAAATAAATAATTTTATACAATTTGTTTTTTTTTAACGTTTCACCTTCATTTACCAATGTTTCTTTAACATTACGGATGTCATTCCTTTGAGCAACATGAACTGGTACTCATACTAAGATACTTTTAACAAATTAACCCATCATCTTTTTATAGAGTATCATACAACATAATTTCAACGCTATAAAGATGCCTTTTTATTTATTCAAACCCATTTTATGTTAGCTCAACAGCTCGAACCCGATTCAATTGTGGCTCACATCTCCCGTGATATGGCGTCAGAAAATTTAAAGTAAACTTGTTTGCCTTTGTGCCACTTACCTGTGGTCACGTGCATGTGATGCGCCATACCAATGTCTCTGAGGCTTTTAAAATCATTTTTACAATATACAGTTTCCTTTCACATTCGGGGAATTTTACACATTCATTATGGAATTTTTCACATTTTTATTTTACAATTTTACACATTCACATTCATTATTTTTTTAGCCGGATGGCTTAAGTTTTCGCTGGACTCCAAGTGAGGAGTGTTTGTTAATCTAACCTTGTGTGCAGCATTGTAGCTTCAAAATTGATTAACAGATTTTAATGCCCTTTTTTATCATTTGATAGAAATCAATTCCCATGACTTTATCCGGTTGTGTAGTTACACCATACATTGTCTTCTCCTTTCGAATTTCAAATTACTGATGACAGAAAGCGATAGTTCGGTGTGTGTTCGGTGTATTCGCCGCTAATCCAAGTTTATTAATAAGAGGGTAAGTCTTTAAAACAAAAACGTCGGTATTGGGAACAGTAGTATTCTAGAAACTCCTAAAGTGGGCAACTGAAACTCTTTTGAGAATGTACCTATTTATTTATGTTTACTGGCATAACAAATTCGCTGTGGGTACATGCTCAAATTATTCAAGACAATGCCAGATTCATATCAAATCATAATGTAATACAGTCTAAGCCCTATTGTTGGCAGTAGTAATTAATTCTAAGTGGGTATTACATTGCGGTGAAATTGCTTTGCCCGCTAAGGTGCTTAGGTAATGAGACCGACGTTAGTAAATATGTGTCATATCATGAGCTTATGAATGTGCAATTTTGAATGTAGAGCTTGAGTGTCAGTTTTCACGCGACCTCACCTTTACGTTTTATCAGTTTCGAGTAATAATAAAATTACGTAGGCAGCATAATCAACACTAGTACCCACATATTAAGATCTAACATGACTAAGCTTATCTTATAAGTGGGTTTGGCTCGTTTATTATGAAAATAAAGCTCGAACGTTGTATTAGCATTCGTAGTTTGTGCAAACGAACGAATTCGTGACTTGCAAAAGGAATATTAGTAGGAATCTTGCTGTATAATTCTGGCCAACGTCTGTTTATTTATGTGGAGAACATGCAAGTTACCGCTTGTTGTGTTATCGTTATCATTATGGTTGTTTTCTTTTTCTATTATTTTTGTAAATTATCAGGTACTAGTTATACGAATTTTTTATATGCCGGGCTCTGCGATATTTGGGCTATCATATTCAATATTTACTAGTTACTAAGTGTACTGATTTTTGGTAGACTGTGCAATGCGAAATTTGGTTTATCATTTGTTATGACCGCTTGGCGTAGTGGTTCGAGCGTAGACCACTCATCTCGCTGTACTAAGTAGTTGCGGGTTCGATTCCCATCAGAATAAATGGAAAGGAATAATAGCCTTAACGTGTTTTTTCGTAGTGTTGGTGCCACTGAAAGCGCTCCATTGTGCGGTACCTACCCACGGTACCAGCATTGATTAGTTTGGGACCATGTGTGTTAGTCTGTTGATATGTTTTATGTGAATTATTTACGTGAATTTTTACATAAGACGTCACTTATTTATGTATGTGTATTTTTATATACACGTTCGATAACTTGAGTATTAAAAGCCAATACATTAGAATGCACCCAAAGAAAAAACTTCCAGTAAAAGTTCTTCAAGCGCTTCACTGAGATAACATGAAAACTTATATTCTACGTGTTTTCACATAGTTACGAGTATGCATGAAACAACTCAAATAGCTTTACAAAACTTGTCGAATAGAGAATTTCTCGAAGTACTTTTGGAAGGCATTTAAAGTCTAAAACTCGTGAGCATTGAGATAGTTACCACAGTGGAACAAATCTTTGGACTTATACAATGCGAAGGAATACAGTACCTGCACATATTTTAAAAGTTATTCATAGGTATAAGAGTAATGACAGCTCTATACCGGCATAGTCCCTTGTGTCACAAGAGGCGCATGGAGCGTACACTTAGCCGCTTTTGATGGCGCCCCGGTGACCCGTGGAGACTGGAGATGGTATAGAAACGTCGCCTGCACGCTGCACAGCGATATATTATACTCCATTAGAGGTAGAGTCGTAGTATGCAGTGAGGTAGAGACGTAGTGCGCGGTGCTGTGCAACGATATCTGGCGTCTCGTTGAGATTTTACGTATATCAGAGTTGTTTATCTCTTCCAATATCATTTACATTCGTTATTGAAAGTGCTCTGTAGCAATTACACTTAGTAGAAGGCAACAAAAGAGGTTAGTAGTTGCTAGAGTCACTTTTAGTATTTTTTCCCAATTGTTTTGTAATTACAGAAAATAATTTATGAATACGAGGCGTTACTCTAAATCGTTCATGAAATAATGTCTTCTTATAATATTTATTCCGAAATACCCAAACTCATTAGTAATTTCTATTCTATCTGCTTCGTGTAAGGACGTGCAAAGGAGGAAGTAAGCACTTGAAACGTCACCCAAATTCACCTAATATTGACCAACAGACATCTCAAGATTCTGTGTCGGTGACTGCCGAATCACATTGAGATCACATTGAAGGATAAACAGTATACAGCGGAAACAGGAGCCACAAACAGATAGGTTCGTTGCCGAGTCAATACTGCTGACGCAGGATTTCGTTGCTTATATTTGTCGCTCCAGATAAACACGTACCTAACATATTTTAAATAAACAAACCATGGAAATTTTATAAGCTGGATTTCGTTTTGACTCAAAAATGTGTCTTATTATTTTCTACGAATGAGTCAATTCTTATCCTCATGTTATAAAATCTACTCTGCAGTCGTCCTGTCATCTATATTAATAATTCCGTCAAGGGGTACGGTAGACTCGATTGAAACCTTACCAGAATAATAAAACGTAAAAAAATAATGATTTCAAGTCGACAACATATATCCGCAAAATTCTGATTGTCGAGTATTTTGTTAAATTCTAATGGTGCAAATGGCAATCGCAATATTGGCAGTTCCGTCAAGTCTGGCACAGTAGGTACCGCCATATTTTCTATGAACGCATCCCTGTCAGTTAGTGTTAGTGATAACACAGTGTTCTCAGTGTGTAAATGAGTCTTTATTCGAAATACCTATTAAACTGGTTGGGCCATATTTTTAAAGAAAGAAGAAGATTGTGCGTTCAGAACAAGAAAATTCAGTCTTCATGTTTTTTCGTATTAATTTCTTTTAGTTTTGCTTTGCATAGTGATTTACTTTGTATAGATTAAGTACAAACATCAAGCCGAAAATCGTAAGTATTTCATAAAAATAATGCCTTTTTGTTTTTCATCATTGTTTTTAAAGTCATCAAAGGTGATTTTAAATAAAAAATGTTTATGTAAAAGCTTTTGCAGCTTTAATGTATTATAATTATTAAACACAATGAACAATGCTATACGAATCTATCCCCTGCCTAATATTCGTTGAAAACCGATAACTACAAAAATATCTAACTACAATTTGTAAAAGGTTGTGTATTATGAGTCACATTTCACCCGAGCGAAGCCGGGTTTTCATCTAGTACGTTAATATTGTGCACAAGGAGTCAATACATAAACAAAGGCTGTCTCAAAGCTACCTTGCAGATTCTGATCTGAAATTTGCGCCCTTTCCTCTATACTGCTGTCAACCATCAAAAGACACGAGACGTGCTTTGATAGCACTGCAGTGACCTCTCAAAGGCGTCGCTTGCACGCTACACCCGATATATCAGATCCCAATTTAGTAAGTGGTAGAGCTAAGTTTATAGATTTTATCCTACTAATATTATAAATGCGAAAGTTTGTGAGTGTGGATGTATGTATGTATGTATGTATGTATGTATGTATGTATGTATGTTTGTTACTCCTTCACGCAAAAACTACTGAACGGATTTGGATGAAATTGTGAAGACAGATAGATTATAACCGGGATTAACATATAGGATACTTTTTAACCCAATAATCCAATACTACGCGGATGAAGTCGCGGGGCACAGCTAGTTTATTTATATATATTTGGTTTGCACTAAAGAAAAAGCGTAGTACCGTTCTGCAGATATTTTTGTCTTAACAATGAATATTTATTATTATAAATGTATTTATATCATAGGAACATAAAGTAATTGAACCCTTGAATTTGAGGAGACTTAATTTTTACTATGCTTCTTGCGTTAAATTTGGAGACAACTGAGAACCCATGACATACTTAAGAAATAGAAGAGATAATAACAAATAAAAATATGTTATTACTGATTGATCAACTTCAAATATAACTTCAAGATCTGTAACACCCGTAAATTTAAAGATCAACAATTTTAATTTTAATGCAACTAATTTGTTCAACTGGAGCGCTGAACAATAACATGACATATCTACGAAAAAAAAAATCAATCAATTGTAAAATAATTGCTGCTTGCGAGCGAATATTCCAGGAATCAGCTGAGAACCATTGACTCACTTGAGGCTATTCGAAAGATAACTTATGTAGGTTGTCTGGCCCCATTCAATGGTTTTATGAGCAATCGCTGTTTTCCAATAAGATGACGTCAATTGATAAGTATTATCGGAATTTCGTAGAACTCTTTCCGACTATTGTATGTATCTATTGTAAGTTCTCCTTTACGGATTTTTCCTTGAATATGATATGGCTATAACTCTAAATTGAAAATTTAAAAACCCCCGATGCGACGACCTTTTCATCAAATGTATACTTTACCTAGTTCGTCCAAATAACGCTAAAATTATATTAAATTAGTTTCTTTTCTGTATTTTTTCCTTTGATAAAGGAAGGAATTTTTTCTCAATGGCGGAGCAGCGCCCTCTAGAATTATTATTGCGTAATATTCCATGACCATTAACAAAATTTTACGCGTGCGCGTATCCATCATTTGACACGTGACTTATGGAACGTCTTTAGTTCATACACAAATCTCATATAAAAATTGATAAAATATCATTTTTTTCCAGAATCCGGGAAACTTTTCAAATTTATAATATTGTAAAAAGCCAGTTCAGACTATTACGATCATTTAAAAATATAATAAAGCGAAATCGTTTCAGCCGTTCTCAAGTGATGGAAAGATATTATTCCAATGAGCCCAAATTTCGATCGGATTCGAGCCGTGGAAGTTGGTTTTGGCCCTGAATGTGGCTTTTTCAACCTACAAAAGAGCTGATGATCTTCAAACGGCTGAACCGATTTTCATGAAACATAGCTAAGAACACTCTCGATCAGAATACCTATCTAACAAAAGAAACAAAATTGAAATCGGTTCATCAGCTTGGGGGCTACGTTGCCACAGACAGACACACAGATACACAGATACACAGATACACAGATACACAGATACACATGTTAAACTTATAACACCCGTCGTTTTTCGTCGGGGGTTAAAAATAACCTTGAACATTGAAGTTGAAAGCATTTCTGAGAATGAAAACATTGCTGGAAGCTTATTAGCAAGTTACGATTCGTCAGGATTTGCCGAAACATGAGGCCTGTGCCGTTAAATTGAATAGATTACTGAGAAACAGAGGGCATTGATTTCATGTTAATGAGATTCTATTAAATACTTAAGGAGACAATACATATTTATATTAAACATATTTTCGATCTATTACTATAATAAAAATAGCTAAGTTAAGAAACTAAAGATAATATAAAAGTTTATACAGAATTATCTAAATCTGGTTTACAAAATATGAGTAGAGATCAAATAAAACATGACGTCACACGAGAATATGTGAGGTCAATAGCTTGTACCGAGCAAAAGGTAGATTGATATTCGATATGTCAAGTTAAGCCAACCATGGCGTTATTGCTAGGGTGACGAAATCAATAGAAAATACCTATGCGATTACATTATAAAGGATGTTAAAATTCCGAAATAATACCAAACAAAAATGGTATACAAAATATCGAAATTCGAACCGATATCGTAGCGGGGGTGGAATGAAGAACGGTGACGTGCTCTGCACTTTGTCACTTGCGACAGTACAGTCAACAAACTTGACTCTTGATTACCTTAAGGTTCACATATTGTTTTCTTATATTTACGCGAATACTACACATTGAAATAAAACTATTTTTACGGATTATATCGCGTTTATTAAATTTTTTAAATTTTTAAATTTTTTAAATTTTTATGTTCCCGACGTTTCGGTTGCTTTACAGCAACCGTGGTCACGGGGGGACTGAGGTGTTAGACGTCCTGATGTCATAGTTAAATACTGGGTACCCTCAAAATTTTTAGTTGGTGTTTGCGGTCCGATCCACGCAGAAAGTGCTCACTGTGTCTTGAGGTCTTGCAATGGTACGCTTGGTTTTCGATTTAATTATATTAATTATATTAATTACAAACAAAGTTTGGATGAAAACATCGTGCAAGTTTTGCAAAAAGGACTAAATTTCGCTGTGCCGCCACGCAGGATCCCTTATGAAGACATTATCTGTAGCGTCGAGGATGTTCTAGCCAAAAATAATTTTAAAAAGGAAGACTCCGAGGCAATAAGACAGGACGTATCATCGTTGTTACGCCGTAGTTCAGTGCCCAAACAAAATCTTTCTAAGAATCAGTATTTAGCGTTGAAGAACTTACGTACTAGGACAGATATTACTATTCTCCGCGCGGATAAGGGAAATGCGACGGTAATAATGGATACGTCAGATTACAATGCAAAAATTGTAGAACTTCTATCGGATGAAACAACATATAAAAAGGTCAAAACAGACCCAACTACAAACGTGTTAAAAACAACTACCGATCTATTAAAGAAACACTCCGACGCATTGAATCTAGACGTCAAATCATTGATACCTTCGTGCGCAAAACCACCTAAGCTGTATGGGTTACCTAAAATACACAAACCCGAGGCCCCGCTGCGTCCCATTGTAAGCCAGATTGACACACCAACATACAGTCTGGCCCAGCACGTAGCGAAAGTGCTCTCACTACTAAGAGGACACACAAGAGCACATACAAAGGATTCATATCATTTTGTCAGTGAGATTAAACATCTACATCTTGCAGACAATGAAACTATGGTCAGTTTTGATGTTCAGTCTTTGTTTACCTGTATACCTGTAGCAGACTGCATCACAATAGTATCAAAGAAGCTAGCAGAGAACAACATGCCGGTGGAATATGCTGAACTATTAAAACATTGCCTTACATCTGGGTATCTGTTGTGGAATGAACAGTTCTACAAGCAAGTAGATGGTGTAGCGATGGGCTCCCCTGTTTCTCCCGTTGTCGCCGATATATTCATGGAAGACTTTGAGGAGACAGCCCTTCGCACTTCACCTGTGACCCCAAGATTCTACAAGCGGTACGTAGACGATACTTTCACAATATTACCATCTGACAAAATAACAGCATTTCTCGACCATCTTAACTCCATACACTCTAAAATCAAATTTACAATGGAGTTAGAGGCCAACAACACTCTAGCTTTCTTAGATGTTTTAGTAATCCGTAATCCTGATAACACCTTAGGCCACACCGTGTATAGGAAAAAGACCCATACTGATAGGTACTTAAACGGTGAATCTCACCACCATCCAACACAGTTAGCTACCGTCGGAAAATCTTTGTTTCAGAGAGCACAAGGGATCTGTGATGAGCAACACCTGGCTGCCGAGATCCATCACGTCAAGCAAGTATTGCATGACAACAAGCTTCGGATCCCGCGCCTCCATCACAGTGACCGAGTGAAACCAGCCACAGTCGAGCGTCTACCTGCTGTACTACCATACATAAGAGGTGTCACAGACAAGATTGGCTACATCTTGAAACGGGCTTCAATCAAAACTTACTTCAAGCCACCCAAGAAGATTAGTCAGTTCTTACCACCTGTCAAGTGTCACATTCCTCTACAAGATGCAGGGGTATACAAACTCGATTGTGAATGTGGGCTCTCCTACATAGGGCAAACTAAAAGATCAGTAAAAACCCGCGTAAAAGAACACATAGCTGACGTGAAACACCGGCGCTCCACGAAGTCTGCAATCTGTGAACATGTACAGGACCGCACCCGCCATTATATCAGATTTGATAAACCACAGATCCTCGCAATAGAACACCGATTCCGACCAAGGATGATACGTGAGGCCATTGAAATTAAAAAACATCCTAATTTCAATAGGGAAGATGGCTGGGTGCTACCACCAACTTGGGATCCAGTAATTAATATAATTAAATCGAAAACCAAGCGTACCATTGCAAGACCTCAAGACACAGTGAGCACTTTCTGCGTGGATCGGACCGCAAACACCAACTAAAAATTTTGAGGGTACCCAGTATTTAACTATGACATCAGGACGTCTAACACCTCAGTCCCCCCGTGACCACGGTTGCTGTAAAGCAACCGAAACGTCGGGAACATAAAAATTTAATAAACGCGATATAATCCGTAAAAATAGTTTTATTTCAATACCTTAAGGTTGCATTTTGCGTGCAGTGACTAGCGGCCACTTGGTCATAAAAACAATTAAAATAAATGGCTCTGCCGAAAAGGGCTTTTGTATCAAAATATGGTTTTCGTCTCATTGGAAAACTACATAATAGGCGAGGCGAGCTCTAATTACTGCCGGTTTGACGACCGCTTGGCGCAGTGGTCCGATCGTAGGCCGCTCAGCCACTGCACCGGGTGGTTGCGGGTTCTATTCCCGTCAGGTAAAATTTCGGAAATGGCCTTTCTGTAATTTGACCTGGTCTGGGTGTCACTGGGATCGGCCACAGTCCATGTTACGGTACCCATAGTACACGCGTTGCTTAGTTTGGGAACATATAGTTGGTGTGTTCGTCTGGCGATATTTATTATTAGTTATTCAGCGTTTAAAAGTTGTAAAAACAATCAAGCGCCAAGTTTGTTGATGGTACATGATTATAAAAAAAATCGGTCACTGATATTCCAACGATACTGTGAAAAATAAGTAAATTTTATATTAATTACTAGCTGAGCCCGCGACTTCGTCCGCGTGGAATTTAACTTAACATAAAAGCCCGCTCCCGCGTTTTGAGCCCGCACGACAGGACCCATTTTTTCATGTTTAAAAATTTTGTTTTTCTAAAATAAATTGTTACTAAGTTACTGCTTATAACATCAGCTATCTACCAGTGAAAGTCCCGTCAAAATCCGTCCACCCGTTTCGGAGATACTCTTTGATTTCATGTGTTTTTATTTTTTTACGCGGAACCCTAATTGTATTTCTAAAATTAAAGTAGCCTAAGTTACTCCCTATAACATCAGCTATCTGCCAGTGAAAGTCCTGTCAAAATCGGTCCAGCCGTTTCGGAGATTACCCGGAACAAACACACAGACAGACAGACAGACAGACAAAAAAAAATTAAATCGCGTTTTTGCTATAGGTGTCGTATGTACTTTCATATGCATTTAGTGAAAAGGTGTTATTTTGATATTACAAACAGACACTCCAATTTTATTTATTTGTATAGATAACTGAAAACACAATATTATAACCACTGCGAATGAAACGGTAACCCGCGAAGGTACCTATTACCCACCGGGCCGCTATTGTCTTCTCTTTGTTAAATGTACCCCATTCGTTACCCGCCCCGGTAATAAAGTATAGCTCTCAGAACCTGATTAATAGAGCCATGTTAATGAAACTTGGAAATCTTCTGATCAAACTTCATTCGTTAAAGTTTGCATAGCTGTTGCCGATGAAGCGGAAACGATTCAGCGTTGTTTGATCTGTTACACTGGGGTTTTGTAGGATAAGTTATTTTATATGACAAAGTCGGCAAACTGGCTGACCCGCCTGATGTTAAGCAGGTACCGTATAGCCTATACCTATCATGTTTGCAATAACAAAGCTATTGCTAGCAAGTTACCGACTTGAAGAAGAGTGGGATAGAGGGAGGGTGTTGGTTAGGCTTCCGGATCTCTCACTCATCGTACCAGTCTTATGTGAGAGGGTGCCACTACCCCGATTAAGCCAGTCCATGTATTGGCTACGGTTTTCACGTCTGCAACGTGTGAGTAATGCTTAACATCAGGGCCCTAACCACGCTAGCTACTCAAATCGTAATGGAAAAGCAAACGCTCGCGATTACGTTTCAAACGCTCCGCTTTTGACGTTTTGCTGACACGAGCTTCACGATTTCTACTGACATTGATATGGTATGGTGTCAGCAAAACGTCAAAAGCGGAGTGTTTAAAACGTAATCGCGAGCGTTTGCTTTTCTATTACGATTTGAGTAGCTAGCGTGGTTAGGGCTCAGGTGGTGACCACGCTTGTTTGACGACTTTGTTATTAAGACATAAAAATGATGATGATAAGAAACTCAATGGAATATAGCACAGGTAATTAATAAGTATTTTCTGTCACTTCTCGCTTTGACAAATTACTTCCATTGACAAGAAATAACGGAATCGATAGTACTTTTTCCTCTCCAATTTATCAGCAAGCGTGGTAAAGTGCCTGCGAGCGAATATTAATCCACTACGGCAGTTAACATAAACTTAATTAGTTGTCAAGTGCCAAAATAGTTAATGTCCCGTTACGATATTGCGTATCGGCTTAATATCATTGACATACGTCACGCCCTCGCGCCCCTAATATTCACGGATGATTATACCTACCTACTAGGCATGGACATAATTGCTACTTTAAATTAATTTTCATAACGTGAAATTATGTTTTTCTGTCACTGTCATTTCACCAGTGATTTTTCACAGTCAATGATTTTATTCATAGTGAATTTTAACTGTCACTTAATCGTATGAAATCAGTGGTCGATGATTTATCATGAAAGTCGGGAAGGTGCCGAACGCTTTGCGATTTAATTGGAATGATTTTTAACGGTTTAGGCTTATTTCGGTAGCAGGTGCTACTTATGAAAACCTATATAATATATATGATTTTTCACACGCTACCTGTCCCATCACTACTACCTACCTAAGCAAATTGATGACGCTAAAATCAGTGACAAGTACGTAATTGGGTATATCCAGGGGGTGATTATAGGTATCTAATGTGTGTGCAACGATCAAAGTCAAAGCCTAATCGTTTATTTGTTAAGGCCTAAGGGGACACTTACAAATTGTAATTTTTACATATTATCATTAAATCTGGAATCCGGGTTGGAATGCGACCTTGATTAAGAAGGATCCGGCAAAAAACTCAGCGCGGGCTTGTCTTTTTACATCTTGTTTTTAGATCGTCCTTTGCTTACAACTTATTGGATGAAAATGATTATTCCTCTTTTTATTGAATGAGCTCATGACTAACTCTAACGGCGGGGTTTTCAGGCCGGCTGAAGGCTTTTGCTTTGCTTTTTAGCTTATTTGAAGGGGCTAATGGGACTCACTATTATACAGAACATTGCTAGACATATAGCTGTTTTATTTAAAGTGAAATCAAAATTCAAATCTAAAGTCTTAGAGTCGTACATTATTCCGTTTGCATAACGAAACAGGTAATAAAAATTATGAACGACAGATAATTGTCACTCTCTGAATATAAATTCCCGTTATAACTGCATGCAGTATGAATTCCGAACATTGCATCAATGCTGTACATTGATATAGAGATCAAAATGGATGGACATCCGGAGAACCCTACAAATGCTAGATGATAAAATTTGATCGAAGTGTCTGAAACTAGCGCATCCGTATTAATATCGCGTTTCAGTATTTATTTATATAGGTAAGTGGATATTCTAAATATAGAGCACGTTTTATTTTTTTTTGTTTATACGCCTATAAGCAGTGATAGCCGATTGGTTAAGCATACGTCTTGTAAACACGAGGTCCTAGGATCAAACCCCGTCTCGTACCTATGGTTTTTCAAAATCTATGTGCGAATCATAATTTCAATATGATTAGCACTTGCAAACGGTGAAGAATATCATCGTGAGTAAACCTATATGTCTCAGAAAATCTAATCAATTTTCGAAAGAATAATCCAATTCACAATCCGTTGCTTGCGGAGCGAGAAATCTTTAGAGACTTACTGGTTTCTGGCAGTCGATGGATGGAGTACACGACAGCTTCGTGCACCTCTGGGAGGCTGGCGGGAGTGGTTCGTATCCTCTCCTCCTCAGCGCTCTTCTCAAGGCTTTGTAGGTATATGGAGTATATGCTCGATGTACATCGTATCTGAAACAAGTTCCTACATTAATCCGATGTTGAGAAAGTCTAAGAGTTGATATGCAAATAATAACAGTGCTAGAGGCAAGCTATTACCAATGGACTACAGTTCCTATTCACCTTAGCTTGCTTGAAGGGTGTAGTACCACCCTCTTAAAGAAGGTCGACATTAAATAGCTATAATACGACTAAGTTACAACTAAGTTTCGTATGATGAGTTGGAGATCCGGAAGCCCGATCCCCCTTCTCCTAACTCTATCCCACTTCCATTTAGGTCGGCAGCGTACGAGCAATGCCTTTGGTATTCAAAGCATGTATAGTCGATAGTAACTGCTTAACATCAGGCTGGTTTTAAACGTAATTAATTTTTAAAAAAAGCGAAATCTGTTTTCACGACCCAACTAAATTTAACACATCTAAATGACGATATTTGACAGTTTGTTCATACGTAACATACGTACGTTTATGTACCAATAGTCATATATTTAACTGTATAGCTTTATCTCCTCAAATATTATGAATAAGATAAGTAGGTACTAATGAACAAGAAATACGCAAAAATATTTCTATACATTTTTTCATTCATTCAGGACTCATTAAACCAAACTATTTTCATAGGATCAGTTATTGTACAAAGAGGGCGAAACAAGACGAGTTACTTAAAATTACATACCTACCTAATTAATTATTCTCACTAAAACGCTAAATTAACAATATAAACGTTCTCTACAGTGTTCTACATAGTTACATAAGCCTAAGCAATCATTACGTCGTATACCGTATACTGAAAAGGCGTGATTATGAATTTACAAAGGCTCCAAAACGAGTATTTGCTGGCTTATTGTGCCAAAAGGAAAACGCCCCCGGGCCCTTCCCATAACCCCTTAAGATGGCAACTGGGGTGAATAATTCTATCGTAGATATCGATTCGCTTCCCATTTCGTTATTTGATCAACTACAGTTTTGACGACCGTTTGGCCCAGTAGTTTGAGGGTTGGCCGCTCGGCTTGCTGCACCGGGTGGATGGGGGTTCAATTCCCGTCGGGGTAAATTTCGGAAATGGCCTTTTCGTAATTTGCCCAGGTCTAGGTATCACTGGGATCGCCCCCAGTCCATTGTACAGTACACCCATAGTACAAGTGTTGCTTAGTTTGGGACCATACCGTTGGTGTCTGTCTGGCGATACTAATTACAAAGATTTATTATACCTATGCGAATTTCATAACAAAATCTGTTCAGTAGCTTCTGCGATTAGCTCCAACCGAGTGACGGACAGAGGCACTAAAGTGCCTCTTTACTTTGTTTTATTAGTTACTAGTGTCTGCCCGCACTTCGTGCGCGTAGAGTTAAGTTAAGTATTATATGTGTTAATCCAGGTTATAAACTATCTGTGTTCCGAATTTCATCCAAATCCGTTCAGTAGTTTTTACGTGAAAGAGTAACAAACATACATCTACACTCACAACCTTTCGCATTTATAATATTAGTAGGATAGCTGTACCATGCGCGCGTTGCTACTTGCTACGCTTTCAAAGATTGGTCGTACCAACTCAGAAACCTTTGTGGGCACAACACTTTGCTGAAGATCATGACATGATCAAATGCATAGTTTACGATTCTAAAAGGACATTCAGACAAACATTCATTTTTATATATTATACAGCAGACTCCTACAGTTAAAACCTCATTTCACGTAGATATATTTATTATTCGTGAATTTCTTAATTAAGGTGTAGGCGCCTGACTAGCCCGCGAAATTCAAAATTTTCGAGTATTTTTATAGTTTATCCAAAATCTGAAAACATTTAAGACAACATTTTGTGATTTGCGACAAACACAGTATGCAGTGCGTTTATTAATACATTTATTTTACTCTAAATATTATCACGGTAAATCACTAAATATACAAAAAATGCCAGATTATCTGGATAGCTGTCGTTCTTGAAATGTTTTAGAGTAAGTTGGATATGTTAATAAATGCACTGCACACGGTCTTTCTCGCGAATTACAAAATGTGCCTTTTATTTTATTGTCAAATTTTTAAAATAATCTAAAAAACCTCAAAAAATTTGAACTTCGCGGGCTAGATAAAAAAAGAAACTCGTGACCTATTTCGAAAATCGATATATCACTTCAAAAATACGAATTAATAAATCGTTCCGAAGCAAACCTGAAAAGAAAACTACTTTAAACTTCGCGATTTAAGAGCTAGTACGAAAGAGATTTATATTTCATAAGTCTCTCCATCGCGTAACGTGAAAAATTAAAACGCAAAATAGCTCGTATTTCCTTTGGTGACCCATTTTATATCGCTATAATGAATTGAAATAAAATTACATTTTAGTGAAACTCGTATTTCATAAATTCTGAGTGACAAAAATGTGCCACGGTTTTTTCCATATTAGGTACAGAAGATGACAGACAGAAAAATGTTGTTTTGTTATGTCCCTTTGCGTATTAATTGTAGCGACACAAAGGACTGGCGTTTTACCGGTAAGAATTACAGCATGCACTCATGCATTCGTAATCCAATGCTGGTCCATACACGTATCTGTAATTCTAATTCATTTACCGCCTTTGACAATTATACTTACGTAACAAATTGAATAGTAGGTCGAGAAACCAACGAGTTACATTCTTCACTCTATTCAGTGAATTGATTCAGATTCATATCATATTAAAAAATGAAATAACATGTATTTTCAAACAGCCTGTATTTTTTCCCATACAATAATTGGCAACAGAACTAAACAAATAAAACTCCATTTCATTGCCAGCACGTCGGGATTATCAGTCGGGGTTTGTCTCAGGAAGCATTTCTAGCATAAGCTTTTGTTAATGACGTTTTATTTGAGTAAACAAACTCACCTTAATTTTCCCTCTAACGAAGTGATGTTTCTGTACAACGAACTGTATCGTGCTGTAGGCGGTCATCGGCCCGCCCACCGTCTCGCCGTCTACCCGGTGGAGAACGTGCTGACTCAGCGCCTGCGCATACAACAAATTATATTCAACAATTACCTATAATGTACACCTACAAAGTGGCTGGTAGTTAAAGAATCTCAACCATATTTTAGTAGGTTTATAGATTAATCCATTTATTTTATAAATAAACCTAAATACTTGTCATTAAGGTCCAGAGAGAACCAGAAGAATTTACAACTCATTAGGTCAGAATATGACATATACTTTCAAATTTTAACTGAGGCTAATTATAAGGTGTGAGGATAAAATGTTACCCGGAAACTTCGCTACAGTTCTACACAGCGCGCTGTGTATCCACCATAGAGTTGAACCGAAATTTCCGCGTGCAGATCAGCAGTACGGATTACCCACAATTAAAATTAAAACGGTAAACCCACACCACCGTCATTTCATTTATTTTATTAATCAAAAATTTCAGCGTGTCCCTAAAAATCAAACCACCTGGAAAGCACGAACCGCAAGTGTAACATGTTTTCTCGATTACAAGCCAACGAAAACTTGGCTATCAAAGTATAAGCGAGCATTACGATGTGTTAACTCAGGAATCGCGTGACAGGGCAGATAAGGAGCCTGGCACCGCCGGGAAAGGCTTCCAAGTTTCCAACTGAGTGGTTAGGTAAAACATAAACGTAGGTAGCAGTTACAATATATATGGGAAGGTTCCTAGCATCTTCGATATAACCAAAATACCTAGATCAATGTGGACAAAAAATAGGCGGATCCGAACTGGTTATAATAAAGATAGAACTTCCTAAAATACAAAATAGAGTCTCTCTACTCAGAATATAAAATGTTATCTACTTGGTTGAGAAATAATAGGTAGGTACATACTACATTTCTTATGGTTATATAGGTCGTGAGTTAAATAAATAAATAAATAAATATCGCCAGACTGACACACCAACTGTATGGTCCCAAACTAAGCAAAGCTTGTACTATGGGTACCGTACAATGGACTGGGGGCGAATCCAGTGACACCCAGATCAGGGCAAATTACGAAAAGGCCATTTCCGAAATTTACCCCAGCGGGAATCGAACCCGCAACCACAATATGCAGCCGAGCGGCCTATGTTCGAACCACTGCGCCAAGCGGTCGTCAAAAAACAAAACAAAATCAAAAGTTGAATAAACAAAATGGTTTTAATGCAATATTGTTGTTGTCCGATAATAAATTTTATTTTAAAGAACATGCATGCTATCTCCATTTTAAATATGACTAGGCACAAAGATTATACTTCACTTATTTAATATTTGTTTTCTTGTGACCAATATATAATAAAATCATTAATTTGTAAAAAAATATTGATGAACGAATGCAACATTGGGTTAGGCACTTATATCAAGAACACTAATTATACCCGAAGCCTACTCTTCTGATTAATGTTAAATTGCAGTTTGAACGTCTTCGACTTAAGGATATAAACTTCCAAGGGAATCTACGGTGTGGTGACTTGACAAGTTATGATGACAACCATCATTGATGGCACCGAAATTTCTTATTATTTTAGGGCGTGATCTGAATATAAGCTTTTCAAGAAAGTTTTTGAATGGGCAGGTAGGTACGCACAAAATAGAATATCATACTTATTGAAATTATATCTTCCCTGTCAACGTTGATAAGGTATCTTAGATATTATTGAGCGTAAAAGATTGAGCGAACACAGACATATACTGATATCCACCCAAATATTATAGGTATACCTACTAAATTTGGCAAGTTCATAGAAAAGGCACTAAGTAGGTATTTGCTATTATTTCAACCCGTGACGCCTTTTTCCATCAAAACAACTGTCTTAAAACTATTTTGATCCCAATTTCCAGTGACATGAACCTGTGTTCGTAAACCTTTCAATAAGTTTTCTTACGAACAATCGAATACCTACTGAATACAATAACAGCATTTTATTTACTCAAACAACTAGTTCGTAATTTATTCATGAAACGTAATGAATAAACGGTTCAAAGTGAGATTACTTCGAGTGTGATAAAAGCAGGATAAACTTTGAACCCAACCCATTCCTATTAACTGACTCAGACATAAAGCGAATAATTTTATTCCTTAGTAAACATGGCTAAGACACCTAACGGTTATTACAATATTCTATTAAGTTATTATTACATAATAATAATATATACTTTTTTACCCCGACGAAAAAAGAGGGATGTAATAAGTTTAACATGTGTATCCGTGTATCTGTGTGTCTGTCTGTGGCATCGTAGCGCCCAAGCGGATGAACCGATTTTAATGTTGTTTTGTTTTTTGTTCGAAAGGTATTCTGATCGAGTGTTCTTAGCTATGTTTCATGAAAATCGGTTCAGCCATTTGACTATTATACCTAAGCTGTTTTGTAGTTTAAAAAGTCGTCGCAACGGAGGTTTATACATTTTCAATTTAGAGTTATAGCTACTTAGTTTATTATTGAAAAGTATATAGGTAGGGATACTTGTGAAAACTTAGGGTTTTATGTATATATGTACTCATACCAAAATAGCTTCACCCACGGCTTCACTACCGTGAAATAAAGAAGCCTATTTATTAATCCAGGGCATACAATACCTCTGAACCAAATTTTATTAATATCTGATCAGCGGTTTTTGCATGGTGCTCAGTCAAACTGAAAATAAAAAAACTATTGCATTTACAATTAATAGGTACTTATAAATTATCTTTAGGAGATGTGACCTCGTCAGTCCAGCTTCCATTCTAAAACATAAGTATGCAAATGCGTATTGCAGTATTTTTGTCAGTATTCACATTCGCAACAGCTAACTCCCCAGCAATGTTTGGCGTCCGTTATCGCCGCTCTGAGAGCACTGCATCACTTAGGATTACAGTGTTCACTGCAAGATTAAAACCCACAAATCTCCCACAGGAATAACTCTTAAAAATGTATAAGTTTTAGAATCACACAACCAATATGCAGCGAAAATAGAGATAGTGGTTACAAATCCGCACTCTGGTTTCGTTTATATATATAAGTAGCAAACAAAGAATTTGTAATAGGTAATGTCTTATTATTACAAATTCTTTGGTAGCAAACAAGTGGATAACCTGCATGATGTTAAGTAGTTACCGTAGTCTATAGATGCTTCAAATATAACAAGATATTGCTCACAAGCCAGCTCGCATGTTACTAATCTCAAGTGGAGTGAGCATGTTACTACTAGTCCGAATTATTTGTAATTCTTGGTAATATCAAAAGGCAACACACTGGAGCTATTATAATATTTATATATCTACTACCCTTTGTAATAATTGATTATAAAACTGGCGATAAAAAAAAAAATGAAATGTAAAAAGACAAGCCCGCTGAGTTTCTTGCCAGATCTTCTCAGTCGAGGTCGCGTTCCGATCCGGTTGTAGATATAAGAAAAAAAAATGTAAAATTGACAATTTGTAAGTGCCCCCGTAGGCCTAAACAAAATAAACGATTTGAATTTGAATTTGAGTGGGAAAGAGGGAGGGGAGAGGAGAGGGGTTGGGCCTCGGACTCTCTCACTCATCTGCTTTACACCGAAACAAAACCATCTAAATCGGTAAAGCCGTTTAGGAGGAGAAAAATTAAGAACACACCCACACTGCAATTTTGTATATTAAGAAATAAATAAATTGTGCCCCTTACACTATACTTTTACAAAATACACGAACAAATAAACAGCAAACACATTAATTTAATATCAACCAAAGCTCACTCATTCAGAACCGAAGTGGACAAAACTCCTAAACGATTTCTATTACAAAAATAATCGTTGGCCGCGAGGCGTGTTCAAAATGTGTCCAAAGATAGGGGCGCCATCTATCACGTGGGGACAATAAAAAAAACGACCAAAACTGCGTATTCCGAATATCAAGCGGCCAGAAGAACGGCGGTTGACATCCAAAATCACCTTTTTTGGGATAATTCGGTGAGTTATAGGTGTATTTATTGTCAGATTATGTAAAGGTCAACAAGGCGGGCCCTATTTATCGTTTAATGGCCCGTTATCCTTTTCTTTTTGGCAGTACTCGTGGTTTTAATGGGTTGCCGTTGAATACAGTATTGATACCAGCTAAGGATCTTACGTAATTGTAACAATTATCTCTACATCTTTTTCTTTAAACAAAGAAGTTACTCGCAATGTGAGTATTACAAGTTTTCCTTTTAGCGCTTCCAGCTGAACTAATGAGCTTTTGTTAGGAGTGGGCTCACGCCAATAGATTAATGGCCAGGATAGGGATCGAACCAGGAACCTCTCAGTCACGAGAGCGGCCCCTTTAACCTCTAGGCTATTGACGCCTTAGATTTAAGAATTCTTATATTGAATTGTTTAAAGAACAAGAAGACTTTCGTCGAATAAGTACTTAAAATTAATTCAACCTACTTCCCTTTGGTAGTGAAGACTTTGCAGAACTTAATTTGAATGCAAACATTGGGTCACCAAGAACTAATTACTCCGAACGTTGAACTTTGAAATAATTACCTATTTTTTGGAAGGTTATTAAATCAGTTCCATTTCATAAAAAAATGGTTACTTACCTACTACGTAGGCGCCATGCAAAATATGGTGCATTATTAAAATAAGAACTTATTGGTAGGTACATATACCGATATATAAATGGGTGGTCTTATCATTTAAAAATAAAAATCCCCTTTTTTTAAACCTAAATTAAATTGTTTAAATAAAAAAATAAATTTAATCAAAGTTAGTAATTTATTAGCAAAACCTATCCTCGCCTTATTTGACTTCAATATATAGGGTCATAGGCTAATGAATGAGCCATTATCTTAACATTACACCTACCCTAGCCGATTAATTAGCATTACCAACTAAATTGCATAGATATTATTTAATAATATATTGGTATTCATTAAGTTATTATTGATTTAATACAATTATGCATATTTACTTTATTTAAATATTGGGGCAACAGTAGGGTCACTCTTATTTGTGGACTCATAGTATATAACTAGATACATACTAATATATATATCTGAGTCCATAAAACAGTCCGATTTTGATCCAATCGAGTATAATGAAATAGGACGCTTTTAATTAAATGATTAATATAAAAATTAAGACTTTTGTGCGATCCATTGTGTTCATTTTTGATCTATTTAGTACATATCTTGATTACAGTGATAAAAAATAGTGACCATTGTCGGGCAAATATTATATATTATACTTCGTAACAAAAGTAATTTATTCGACTTACAACACACGTCGGTATCCATTATTTGAATACAGTACTGATGTAATTAATCCATTTGATAACAATATAATCATCATGCAAACATGGTAGGCAGACAATATCAGCTCTTAGAAACTATAAAAGTAAAATGTGAGATTTTTATCGTAAAACCAATTATTTGTACTACAAATATGGCAATTTTGGGCACTGAAAACAGCTTAAACTAGGCTAGAGGTTATTGAAGTCAAACCAAACACACACATCGTAAATCATTCAACTTTAAGTACGCCTGTTTTTCTACTTACATCACAAATAATAATCTACAGAACTCAATAAAAAAGTATATCACAATGTTCAGTGTTTAAATAAATTACAGCTTCAGAACACAAATAAATAAACAACAAACACCAAAATAGGAAATCATTATACAAAAAATAAAAAATATACTCCAGAAAAAATACTGATAAATTTATGACACATCTTAAGAATAAAAAATAAGCCTATTTATTCAGTCACCGCCGCCGGCGCTCGATGAGAATATTCCTATAATAATAAATTAGAATATTGAACATGAACGAATCACGGAGGTCTCTTGATATTGAAATTGGAAGAAAAAAGATAATTCCCTATGCCAGCATTGCATATTCTTAAGATATTGTATAGTAAACAGAATTTCCTAGCAATATAATAATCATTATTACCATAGAGCTTTATTAATTTTGTGGACAAAAGACGAGGTGAGTGAGAGGCTCCCGGGACTGTGTCTCTTTCTAATAGGATGTTTTTTTTTTAGTCCGGGCGCTTTAAAGCCCTGCCCGCGAACTCCTCTGACATGCGGGTCAGAGCCTTATTTTTAGGTAACTTAAAATAAATGTACAATGTAGTCTTTTTTTAAATAAAATATATGTCAAAAATTTTAATGGCATTATTTTGTCAGAAGCGCGTAAAGAAAAAAAAAATGCTTATGTAATAAACAGCGATTCTGGACATCGGATACAAAAAAGAAACATTTATAAACGCGATAAGTGGACCAGGTTTCTGTTAGGGTGTTCCCGGGGTATGGTAGGGACGGGAACGGTAGGGGAATTTAGACAGCAAGTTCCCAGAAGGGAATATCCCCTTGGCTCGTTTTTTCTTATCTACAGAAATGTTAAAGTATAATATACCTTAATATAAGTTCATAAAGTACAATATTTATGTGGGTGAAATCAAACTTCAATCTTCAATTTGGTTCTTTATTTCTTTTATCGTCTTTAAATACGTCTACTCGTCTTCAGTGCTCGCTTATGACTCCCGATCATCTCTCATACTTCATCCGTCACTCACTCTTACATCTTGACACGTTACTACGTCATGTCTCTTACGTCTCTCTCTACACCTCTCACTCCTACACTCGGCCGTCCTGATCTTAGTCTGCCCTCAGACTAACCCACATTACAAAGATTACAACAGATAATTACTATACAAAAATAAGTTCTATACCTTCAACATACAACCAAACTAACATTCTGAATTTAAACTTATAAAGCTCTTAAAATACACTTAATTACCAAAGCTTCGCCTATAAACACGTCATTAATAAATTTCACAGTGAACATAACACCAAATAACAAAAACCAATACCTATTTAAACCAAAATTAAATTAGAATCAATAGAAAAACAACCAACTACCAATTACTACCTAAAACCCGACTTTGCCATCACCACCCTTATAAGATAACGTCTCAGTGTCGTTTACGGTTGGCCATGGTTTCATAGCATCGGCTGCGCTTAACATCTTTTCCGGTCCCTCTTTTGGCCTATCCATCTTGTCTACATCATATATTTCGGAACCCCTTATGTTTGTTATCTTATAAGGACCTACATCCTTCGGCCTTGACTTCATTCGTCCATCAAACTGTCTCCGTCTTATTGCCATGACGTCTCCACCCGTATACTTTCGACTCTTCTTCCTCTTCTTCTTATAATCTCGTCTGTTCTCTTCCTGCGCCTTAAACATGTGCTCTATCGCTTTTATTCTCCATTCTTCTCCATTTCCCATACTTTCAGGTACCACCAGACGTCTCTCTAGACCTTTCAACAGTAAACTGCGTCCAAGCCAGTGGTCCTCGTGCTTTCTGAATTTCATAACCTCCACAATCGCTTCTAACGCCATATCCTTCGTCTGAGCTAGTTTCATTTTTTCTTGAATGTTCGACACAACTGTCGCTGCATATGTGCTTCTACTTAACGCACCTGCGTGTCTTATCTGACTTCTATCTGTATGCTCGATCGCCACCTTAAGTTCTTGAAGTGTCATAAACCAACGTGCCACTCTAGTAAAAGTAAACAGATCTTTCATGTCCTGCGTCATCTCCCCTGCATCTTTGATCTGTCTTTCCACTTGCTCCTGCTCATTAATAGCTAACCATAGTGGTTGCTTCGCTACCGGATTGCCGTACTCTGAACAGATACGTAACTTATTGGGTACATCCTTCGCCTTCATTGGCCTGTCATCCCCAACTACGTCATTCGACTGCAGCTCCTTACTAACTTCACGACCTTTAACACAAGATACATCTGAAGCGAAACCCGACTTATTACAAAACCTGTATTCACCAGATGGCAAAAACATTACATTTCCCTTGTTCATAACCAACATTACATTAAGTAAAAATTCTTGTCCTATTATTACATTATACGGCATAGAGTCTTCAGGTACAATATGGAATACCACATCACAATAGCTTTGTCCGTCGATCATCAACGGAACCGTCACCTGTTCCCTGGAATACACCTTCGTTTGTCCAAGACCTGATACCGCCAGCGTCTTACTATCCCGTCTCGGAGATCCAATCTCATCATAGAAACTTTCCGCAAGGAGATTAACCTGACTCCCTGTGTCGACAAGAGCGCTTGTCCAGGTATCCAAAATTTTCACGTCTTTTTCCGACTTTCTTATCATATTCTTAGAACAATCCATCACTAAATCATCTTTATCAACATCGACTTTATTACAGACCGCTGTCATATCCATATCTTCTCTCCTGTCACCCGTCGTAAAAGGAACGTCATTTTTCATGTTCGCGTCAGAAAATTCAATGAGGTCGGTAGCAAACATTGTTCGCTTCGGTCCATAAGGTTGTCGCATCTCTCGTACCTGACCTCCTTCGCCGTCATTCTTGTCAGTTTGTCGGAACGACTGATTGAATGTTCTTGGAGTGAACGGTTGCGGGTTTCGAGTGAAGTTGGTGCTGCCCGCACCGGATTGGCCGCCACCGTCTCCTCCGCTCCTTGATGTATACTCTGATTGGTGTGACACCAACTGACAACTTGATGCGATATGACCGAAGGCATTACACTTAAAACATTTTAATCCCAAATGTCTATTCGGACATTCTTGCGACTGATGACTTAAATCTCCGCAATTATAACATCTTGTTACTCGTATGCCTCCCATGCCTTGATATTTTGTTCCCACAGCCATATTACCGCTTGGTTCTCGTCGTGTCCTCCAACTAGGTTCCATCTTCATTCTTTTCTTCATATTTTCATAAGTGCGTAATCTCTCTTTCAAATCCGGGTAAGTCGTTGCTCCATATAACATCATTTTGTGTATTTCTGCGTCTTGAATACCTTCGATTATGTATTTAATCGCTACATAATCTGCCATCTTTCCACGTCGGCCCATCTCTTTCATAACCAGTAGGTAATCCTGGCAGCTTTCGTCCATCTGCTTCTTTCGGCTACCCATCATCTCATGTAGAGTCTTCTGATCGATGGTATCCGGAAATTCTTTAGCCATACCTTGTTTCAGCTCCTCCCATGTCTTAAAAGGTCTCTCCGACTTGATCCAAAGCGCAGCTGTACCAGTCAATGATCGCCTCGCAAAGATCAACTGCTGTATCGGCGTCCAATGCATAATTTCAGCGTTGTCTTCCACGTCTTGGATCCATTTTGCCACGGTGTGAATCTTGTCCCGACCATCAAATTTCGGGATTAAATCTTCGGAAGCTTTAAAACCAACCTGCATCATGGTGTTCACCTCCGGGCCTGCAGCGTCTTCAAAATTGGCGGACTGCCGTCCAGCCCTTTCTTTCGGCATGATTGACGTCGTAATCGTCGTATTTTGTGAAAGTTCGTGAAAAAAAAAATCTTCAACTGTTTTTTCCCAAAACAAAAATTGTGTCTTTCGTCGTTTTTTCTGGCGTTTTTCCGTCGTCTTACGTCTTTAACCCAATTCCACTTTTGTGGGCGTGAATGTGGGTGAAATCAAACTCTTCAATCTTCAATTTGGTTCTTTATTTCTTTTATCGTCTTTAAATACGTCTACTCGTCTTCAGTGCTCGCTTATGACTCCCGATCATCTCTCATACTTCATCCGTCACTCACTCTTACATCTTGACACGTTACTACGTCATGTCTCTTACGTCTCTCTCTACACCTCTCACTCCTACATTTATTACCCAAGAAGTCTAGTGCGCGATCTAGTTAAATATATCTATGGTATTTATTATATGCACTATGTAAAATTGTCCCTCTATTCCATGGTATAGATTGAGTCAATTAGGCAAAAAAATTTTTTTTGCGATTATCACACTTCTGTCTAGTAGAGCTGTGACATGTTACTTTAAAATACTAGTATTTTCCCGTAATCGTTACACCAAGACTCAGAATTTATCTCATTAGGATCCCGACTGTAACATCCCTTGAGTTATATGTACCAGCGAAGAGTCCCTCATGTAGAGTGCTTTGTCAACTAGAGTTACTTCTAACAATAGGACTGTATCTTGTACTGTATGCGATACAATGTGAAGGCATGTGAATACTAGCCATACACTGGTTTATTTCAGATACTATTGAGGTATGGTTAGACAAGAGTTTCAATTGTAAAATATATTGTATTCATTTAAAAACTGACTTATGGTTGTAAATAGGTATTATTTAGAACTAATTGGAATCGAATAAATAGTTATCAACCATTATATAATTATAGTCAAGAAATTAATTTATGTTTGTCACATTATAGGCGATCAAGATTTTTTAAATATTGATACATAAACTAAAAAAAATATAGATTCTCTACATTTCTAGGTATTTATGCGATATTTTATTAATATCATGAGAAAGTGTTGAAGGGAAAGAGTAGTTGGACCACTCCTTGACGGTAAACGTTCATCTCAGTAATAGATCTGGATCGGTGTAATCCATCAGAGAACTAGAGTGAACTAAACATATTGGGTATTGAGCCAAAGTAAAGTAATCTACCTAAACATTGATTCGTTTATTAGGGCATAGCTAAAACAAAAACAAAATACATCTATATTGATTGTATTAGCAATAGTTTGAGCGGCTGGTCAACGTCCATCAAGTGTTAAAATTAATGATATACAAGTTCAAAAACAACAATATAAATTCTTCATTATTATTTTACACCATAGGTAACAGATTACCATTTTTGGAAGATATAGACTTAAACACTTTTTCTTTATTCGTTGTCCGACCTAAATCACATTCTAAATATAGGTTTAGAATAAAGTATGTAAGTAATCTTACTAAAATACTCGGAATTACTTCATACTGGCACCTCACATATTCATAACATACAAATATTTTATCAGGAACAAGGATACAACCGTCCCTAGTTTTATTTCATGCACAGTTCCCGATCTATTCTACAATATGAACTGTATTTGACTCGCCATTTCATTTTATGATAACTATCAAGGATCGGTCGTAGATATATTTGCTTAGAAAATATTATTTTTATCATTTATGTTAGAGAAGGATCTGTTCAATGCACTATCTAAGCGCATTTTAGAGTGGTGTACGGACACAACTTTTACAATTTTTCATGGTTTTGTCATTATAGGTATTTTAACTCTAAAAGCCTTTACGGTTTAACTGCTACCTATGCTTATTTATAAAAATTGGTTAACTGTGTGTCGGACCGCGAAATACAAGGTTCCGTAGACATTTAAATAATGAAAATGTATTCTATCTATTACCAAGTCGTGAAATACCCACAAAATTGTAATAAGATGATATATTTTTTTTCCTGTTAGCTGGTACAGTGTGGTAACGATCTATAAAATCATAAATCAGCTGTTAGAAGAATAACTTTTCTAATTCTATTTTTGTAGCACTGAATGCGACGCAAAATATCGAGCATTATTAAAATTAGACCTTATATTTTTTACATTACAGTAAAATTTATTTAAAATATGAATACGTAAGTTAAACAACTACAAGAGACCAAACTTTGTAGGTACCTACTCAGTTTTATATTAACTACATCTCATAATCTCAAACTAACTTTGATACCAAATTAAAGTTTGCACATTTTAAAATTCTAGTTTCATTTAATTCCAAATTAGGTGCTTATAACTTTAACAAGTATGCTTCAATGTTCACGAATTTACATTGAAAAGTTCTATGATATTTTTTAACTGTGTGATCAAAATATGCATTAATATTTTAACTTCAAGAGAGTTCTCAAAGAACAAGAGATGTTTATTATACAAGTGTGCTGTGTTAGTCAAGATGTTTGTGTTGTGTCTGTGTTTACTGTATAAAATAAGTTCCACATCTGCCTACCTACCCCTTTGCGCAATAAATGCAAAGTGTTACTTATCAAAAGTAATTAATTTCAACGTACTTTGAATCCTCTAACAAAAATGTACGTCATATCTACCTAACTCGAATTACTACTGTGTAGTCTTTTGACATAAAGGCTTAAGTTGTTTGACATCAGCTCTGATACTATCTAGTGGTATTCAGAGATATTGAAATAGATTCGGTATCTAGAACACCGTCAGTCTGTTCGCGGCAAGTAACAACAAACGATTCAAATATTGAGTTCATAAAAAAAATCTCGAGTTATACCTATTTATTCTTCGAATATATTCTGGTTATGCGTGTGTATATGATTTAGTGAAAACAATGGCAGCTGAAACAGAACATCGGGTAAAAGGACACACATACGTGCAATGGATGGTGGCAGGTTTAGGTAATTTTAACCAACTTCCAAAAAAGGAGAAGGTTCTATTTTCATTTGTATCTTTTTATGTATATACAGTATGTATATACAGATTACTCGGTCAATTGTGTACCGATTTTAAAAATGCCTTGAAAGCGAATACTCTCCAAGTGGTCTTATAGAAAATTTATCAAAATCGGTATCGTAATTTGAGAGATATGGACGATTTATGGTCACAAGTAACTCAATAAATTCGTACCTAGTTTATCACAAAAATCATGAAAAATAATCCTAACTTATTTCAAAAAAACCTGCGTGCACTAAAAGGCTGGAACTAACTAGGGACCTTAAAACTTCTTTCATTTGGCGTCGGTGCCACTGTCAACTTCTACTACTTCTTAGGTAGGTAAGATCAAAAAGAGACCCCTGCTTGAATTGTATTTTAATATATATCCCAATTTCGGTAATGTAGGTTTTTTTAATGAATTAAAATGAATTACTAAACAAGTATTTTTTCTGCTAGCTAACGTGACATTACTAACTTATGGCTTACAAGCGGGATGGATGACTCCTATGTCGAAAGTGCTGCAATCCGAGGACTCGCCTACTGGCTACCCGCTCTCAGACTTCGAGATATCCTGGACCGCCAGTGTACCATGCATAACGGCAATGTTCAGCGTTACTGCATTTTCATACATCGCCGATAAGTGCGGAAGGAAGGTTGGAGTAATATTAATCCTCATACTGCAATCGGTAAGAATTATTTAATTATTTCTAATGCAAACTTATTTCATGTGGGAATGGGTGTGTGAGATCTTATACATCAAATAGAGAATACTGCGGGTATAGCTGAGTTTAACTGGACAGTTAGCCTGAAGTAAGGTAAGCTAAAGGCCATTGGAGCCGATCGACGAAGGGCGCTATTTCTCGGGGACGCTAGTGGGCGATGTGTGGAGCTCTATGGAGGGTACCTTCTGGCGTCCGTGTGACTGTGCGATCAAATGTAGAGCAGTGTATGCTGTATAGTCAGCCGCCAGTAAAGCCTTACTGGCGGCTGAGTGAACGATACAGCCCTCAGGACCCTGCTCCCCCGCCCGCTTCCTTTTTTCCATTTTGAAATTCGCCGACTCTTGGATCTGTTCTGGCTCCGAGGTCTGTTAATTTCATATATGTCTGTTCCATCAGAAAATTATTAATATTACTAGCTCAGCCCGCGACTTCGTCCGCGTGGAATTTAACTTAACAAAAAAGCCCGCTCCCGCGTTCTGAGCCCGCGCGACAGGACTCATTTTTTTTTTTTTTCCAAAATTAAAGTAGCCTAAGTTACTCCTTTTATCATCAGCTATCTGCCAGTGATAGTCCCGTCAAAATCGGTCCAGCCGTTTCGGAGATTACCCGGAACAAACACACAGACAGACAGACAGACAAAAAAAAATTAAATCGCGTTTTTGCTATAGGTGCCGTATGTACTTTGATATGCACTTAGTGAAAAGGTGTTATTTTGATATTACAAACAGACACTCCAATTTTATTTATTTGTATAGATTTTCGTACCAACAATCGGTAGACCGTTAAATCCTTGACATGATGTTGGGCAGTTGAGTGGACTGCAAACAGAGGGTATTTGGTTTTTTATTATATTTAAGTCCAATGCTCTGTGGTTAGGAGACCTTACCAAAACTTACTTATAGTTCTATACTTATAGTTCTATTTGATAAGCTGCTTCTTGTCCTTTTCGGGTGTCTCTTTTGGTTGTCCTAAGGCATCGCGGTTGTGCAATCAGTAGCGCAACTGTTGCGTCCCTTTGAAATATCGCCCTTACTGTTCTGGACCATTTCTCAGCCATAATCCATGTCCATTTGTTTCAGTTATGCTGGATCATAAAACTAACTTCAGCTAACACAATAAGCTTGATAATAGCGAGATCATTCGTCGGCTTGGCAGGTGGAGGCACATATAACACCGTGCCGATGTACATAAGAGAGATTAGCCAGGACAGCATCAGAGGGACCCTCGGATCCATCATCGGCCTGTTCCTGACTTTGGGGATATTCTTCATATATTTATTGGGAGCATATCTTAGTTATTATACTATTTTGTGGATCGTTATATGGCTCCCTGTCGCGGCTGCTCTCTTGATGATTAAGGCACCAGAGTCACCTGCGTATCTCGTGAAAAGAGGAAGGATTGATGTAAGTAAGCAATTTTCCGCTAGCTTTGGGTAGGGACTGTAGAATTTTAGAGTGAGTACACTGTAGAGGGTCATTAAATATAGATACTGTATATTAAGGTCTCCAGCTAAATTTATAAGGGAGCGTTGGTTGGTTGTAATAATTTAATAAGCAATATTTCTATTCCAGGAGGCGACAGCTACTCTGTCCTTGCTTAGAGGCTTGGATGTGAACAACAAATCAATACAACATGAACTAGATATTATGAAGAAAGAAGAAGAACATTACCGCTCTTTGCCCAAAATCTCATTTATTAACATTTGTAAGTAATTTGTCAATTGATTTAGCTTGAAGTTTAGCTTTAGCCTCATTAAAGTATGGGGTTAGTGGTTTCTTATAGAAATTTATCAAGACGCGAGTACTAACCTTACCAAAATTACATATTATTAAATAATTAATCAGTTATTATTATTTGTTGTTTTCAATTATAGTGAGGAACAAAGCGTGGCGGCGAGGTTTCATTCTGATACTGTTACTCATAACGCTTCAAATGAGTAGCGGCAACTTCGCCATTCTGACGTACGCCGTCACCATCTTCGCGTCATCGAGCGTCACCATCAGACCCGAGTTGCAGACGCTGGCCATCCCTATCGTCATGATATGCGCATCCCTAGTCTCTATGAGCTGTGTGGAGAAATTCGGAAGAAGGGTAAATACATATCTTTAAAACATCTGCTTTTATCAAAGACCTTTTACAAATTTTCGCTTGTTAATGCTGATATTATCGCCGCCGAGGATAGGCTACTAATGGGTTAACCACAGAAACTAATAAAATGTTGATTGGCACCATAAAATTGGGACCCGTTGAACTAAAAACCGCTGAACGAAACGAAAACGCTCTTGGCACTGTAATGCAAAGGTTTATGCATGTACCTCTTTTCCCTATCCACCTTGACTAAAACAATTTCTATATCAATTTATCAAAATGGCGACTATTTCTTAGCTATAAATTATATCTTGCGACAACTTGCCTCTGGAAATTCCTAAACGAAATAATTAAATTTGAGACTTTAATAATAACTTTTACTTGTACATAGGTACTTGTCTAGCTACGGCGGTAGTTACGCTTGCATCAAACTGTAAGCCGTAATACCTAGTGCGAAACAGGATTTTTTTTAATGGGTCATTTTAAAAAATGCCCTTTTAGCCACCACTGTTCCGTATTCAGTTCCTTTTTTTTCCCACCAGCCACTTCTGATCACAGTATGCTGCATCGCCACGCTGTCGTTGTCTTCCTTGGGCACCACGATACTACTGCAGCAGCGAGGGTTCGCAGTCCCTGGCTGGGTGGCGGTAGTGTCCACCCTGGTGTACGAAGCCGCATACGCAGGCGGCATATTATCTATGCCGTACGTCATTATGGCTGAGATGTTTAATTTCCAAGTAAGTACTTACATGTGGTTGAAGATTCGATTCCCATCAGGCCAAAATTCGGAAATGGCGTTTTCGAAATTGTCCCTATTCTAATTGTCACTGGAATTACCCGCAGTACATTGTACGTTGTCCGTATTATGTACAATTGTTACTTCGTTTTAGGCCCGTATTAAAAAGGTGATCTTAAGTCTGCGAGCGGTCTTGAGCACGCTTTTGACATGTTATTTTGTACTGGAATGACATTTCCAAGATCGCTCTCAGACATCGAAATCGATTTATTAATCCGGACCTTAGGGCAATGTTAGTTTGGCGACATAAAACATATATTTTTCTAGCCCAACTCAAAATAATAGGTCCCTAAGATAGATATTTCCCTAAAAAACGTACCCAGATTTTTCTTTTCTAAGTCTTTAAAAGCAATGGTGAAAAATATACACTTACCTACCTTATGCCCATCTAAAACTCGTTAATCTTGGATTTATTTCAAATTGATTCCAGACTGTCAGTTGATGCATTGAAAACCTAAACTTTGTGAATTCTATTTGATATTGACACAACGTAATTTAGTTTCCATTGATGGAGATTGATAAAATACCAATTTATCTTGTTATTCTTGCTATAAATCAAAGCCTCAAGAAGAAGCTTTTTATAAATCTTAATGATACTAATCAATGGTTTTCGATGAATCGTTTTTTCTATTACCTGGGGGCTTAGTACAAGTTTTTACAACATCAAAATATAGCAATCGAATGAACAAATCTTTCCATGCATTTCACAGCAGCGCTCCTACCGGAAACGTGCAGCTTTACAGGGTTAACGTAACGTAACGTGACGGGTATGAGACATTCGATCACTACATCGATATTTAAATACGTAACCGAAACACGAACAGAAACGAATATTCAGATTCAGACACCACTCCTTTAAGTTGTTTTTCAATTAAATTGCCTTGATTTGCACATGATTTGGATGAAGTTTTTCACGGCCATTTCAGCCTCCAAATCTTAGAAATACCCTTTGACAGTTTTCAAATGTATTAGGTTCGTATCTATATATATATATATAACTCAAAGGTGACTGACATAGTGATCTATCAACGCACAGCCCAAACCACTGGACGGATCGGGCTGAAATTTGGCATGCAGGTAGATGTTATAACGTAGGCATCCGCTAAGAAAGGATTTTGAGTAATTCTACCCCCAAGGGGATAAAATAGAGGATGAAAGTTTGTATGAAATTGATTTTTAATACGAGCCTATGACTCGGCATGTGCGTAAAAATAGGATTATACATTTTGTAATAAATATAAATTAAAAATTGCTTAATAAATAAAATAAAAAATATCGCCAGACGAACATACCAACTGTACGGTCCCAAACTAAGCAACGCTTGTACTATGGGTACCGTACAATGGACTGGGGGCGATCCCAGTGACACCCAGACCAGGGTAAATTACGAAAAGGCCATTTCCGAAATTTACCCCGGCGGGAATCGAACCCGCAACCACCATGTGCAGTGAGCCGAGCGGCCTACACTCGAACCACTGCGCCAAGCGGTTGTCTCTGCTTATCTAAAAGTTTGTTGGATATCGTTTGATTACCTACGCTTGTACAAAGTTATTGCGGCATGAAAATGTGAAAACGTAATGGCATTTCTTAGATTATGGGTGCCCACTGCAGGTTAATCTCTCATGATTCCAGATTCGTGCCACCGTAATGGGCTACCTCGTCACCCACGGGTGGTTCATGTCGTTTATCCAGGTGTTTGCCTTCACACCGATGGCTAAAGCCCTCGGATTGTATTCCACTTTCTACTACTTCGCAATTGTAAATGCAATTGGCGCTATAGTGTGTGTGGCATTCTTGCCCGAAACGAAAGGTAAGACAGTTGAGCAGATTGAGATGGCATTGGGGAAGTGATGTTGTGATTGGAACTGCTGTGTGTGCATTACAATAGTATTGCTAAAACTAGCTGAGCCCGCGACTTCGTCCGCGTGGAATTTAACTTACAAAAAAGCCCGCTCCCGCGTTCTGAGCCCGTGCGACAGGACCCATTTTTTTAAATTTTGTTTTTCTAAAATAAAAGTAGCCTTAGATACTGCTTCTAACATCTGCTATCTACCAGTGAAAGTCCCGTCAAAATCGGTCCAGCCGTTTCGAAGATACTCTTTGATTTCATGTGTTTTTATTTTTTTACGCGAGACCCTAAAAGTTTTTCTAAAATTAAAGTAGCCTAAGTTACTCCTTAAAACACCAGCTATCTGCCAGTGAAAGTCCCGTCAAAATCGGTCCAGCCGTTTCGGAGATTACCCGGAACAAACACACAGACACACAGACAGACAGACAGACAGACAGACAGACAGACAGACAGACAAAAATTGTATAAATCGCGGATTTGTTATAGGTGTCGTATGTACTTTCATATGCATTTAGTGAAAAGGTGTTATTTTGATATTACAAACAGACACTCCAATTTTATTTATTTGTATAGATATAGATGAATTAGAATGAGACACGAATGGCGTCAAAAGTAACATGATGCATATATTTGAAACCCAAGTTTGCTTCTATAAGGAGTACCAACATAAGTTAAGATTTGTTGTAAATAAATTGAAATATACGTTAATTAAAAACGGAACTTGTTGTCATTTCCACTTGGCCGTATTTATTATGAAGCAGGCGCGCTTGCTTCGACCAATAGGATATTTTCGTTTCCCGTCAACTTGGGCTAAGCTGGTGTAGCTTGGTATTGAGCAATGCCTTAAGTATATGCTACGTTAGCTGCTTAACATTAGGCAGGTCGTACGCTTACTTGATGTGAAATGCGCCAACCCGCACTGGGCCAGCGTGGTGAATTATGGCCTGAATCCCCCTCGTGTTGAGGGGAGGCCCGTGCCCAGAAGTGGGACGTCAAAAGGGCTAAATTATTATTTTATTTTGTATTACGCTTGTTTGCCGACTTAGTTCTATAAAAATAAATAGGCTCGCCTTGATTAGCTGCAGTGGTGCTTACCACTTCAGAGAATCTGGGCATGATGGTATTAAAGACGCTTGAAAAAATATTTGAAGATTGTTCGTTTACTATCCAGACCCCGACATTTTATTGATCTTGAATTTATACAATGCCGAGTATACCTTGAGTGCCACACTCTTAGCGCGCCCCGAATTTAATTTCCTCTAGGTTAAGAGATTAATTTAATTACGTTTATAACAATATTCGCCCTTGTTTTAACTTTTACTTTAGTTTGTATGTTTAGGTTCCCGAGTTTTTCCCATAAAATGTGTTTAAATAATCCGTGGTTTAATTTGAGATACTTTGATGGTAACATAGTTGCTTGTTCCGTAAAGTCATTAATTACTCAGTATTGTTCGGGATTTTACCAATATCAAAGTTGTACTTAATAACCGGTACCACCTTAACGAGCCATCCGATATACGCGGAACGCTCAATTTTATAATTTTGTCACCCATCCAAGGTTCGACATAACTAGCGCGCTGATCTATCGGGCAAAAACACCCCGAGAGGAAACTGTACTCTACATTAAATATGAGCTAAATGTAATACAATTTAATCCATGTCACCAAACGCCCACACTTTTTTATACAAGGTGACACATAATGGGTATACTTTTTTTTTCAAAACTTAACTTTGTAATTCTAAAACCATCAGCTTTGGAGGGAACTTGAAAAACAAAAGGTGTTATAGGAATACAGCTGTTGACCGATTTCACAAGTCTACAAAACCTTTAGTACTTCAACTGTCCCACAAAGCCGATAGTTTGAGATTTACAAAGTTAAGTTGCAAAAAAAATAGTATACCCATTTTGTATCACCTAGTATATAACAAATTCGACAAACAAGCGTACGACCCGCCTGATGTTAAGCAGGTACCGTAGCCTATAGATGCTTCACAACCAAAGGTATTACTCGCACGTTGCCGACTTGACGGTGAGCGGGAATTTGGATAAAGGGAGTAGAAGGAGGGTTGGTTGGGCTTCCAGCACTCTCACTCACCGTACGATACGCAGATATTATACCTACTTTACGCCGTTCTTCTGTGAGAGAGTGGTACTACCCCTGTCTAGCCCGTCCGTTTATCAGCGGTAGTCAATTGGCTACAGATGGCTCTACCAATTGGTGCAAAAGTGGAACATCACTTTTGTACCAATTGGCTACAGATGGCTCTACCAATTGGTGCAAAAGTGGAATATCACTTTTGTACCAATTGGCTACAGATGGCTCTACCAATTGGTACAAAAGTGGAACATCACTTTTGTACCAATTGGCTACAGATGGCTCTACCAATTGGTGCAAAAGTGGAACATCACTTTTGTACCAATTGGCTACAGATGGCTCTACCAATTGGTACAAAAGTGGAACATCACTTTTGTACCAATTGGCTACAGATGGCTCTACCAACTGGTACGAGTACAAAAGTGGATCATCACTTTTTCAGTATCGTTGTCTCGTTGTCTAATGCCTCTGTAGTTAGAGTAACCGGACAAAGAATATTCGTGTTCAGTGCTTGAAATAAAGAGATAAAGAGCCCCCGCTATTTCGCTCGGCTCAGTCGACCCAGTTCACCCTTTTTATTGAGCATTTTCGCGACTGCAGATCGGCTTCTGAATTAATTCAGGGAATGTTACTGCGCGACGGACTGTAGTTGGATGTCATGGAAGCTACTAGTTGTTTGAATTTTTAGCAAAACCTGAATAGCTTGAATGTATAGAGATGCTGAAATAATAGGGTCGTGCCTTCAATGCGCTCTTCTAGGGATATTCATTCCGTAGAGATCTATTATGTTACGCCCGTTACAGATTTGCAAAAGTCCCTGAGTCTGCCCTGACACTATTGTTCTTGCCGCGTAAACAAAAGATTTGTGGGCCTTCGTTGTACTCATCTGTAGTTGAACTAACTTCACGTGACCACGTCAAATTTGACTATGTCTAAGGTCTTCTTCACCCCTTAAAAGCATGACACTGAATACAACGGAGGTAGTTTAGCGATGACAACAAATAAAACCATCAGATGTCAACATAACCTGTACCCATATCATATTAAAATGTTTCAGTAAGATCGATTCTGTATGCAAACTCGCTAACTTGGACGCTGTGATGAAATTGGTATTATCCAAAGTAATATTATTACAATTTATTCTCCATAAGGGTGCCCCTCCACTTGAGCCGGGCAGGCTGGCTGCGCTAGACAGCTCGCTCATTTTGACTAATAACATAGCTTAATTTTCTTAGCTATATTAAATGAAGCGATCCTATTGATAGAACTGATGGGCGCCCTCATGACAGTAAGACTAACTAGAAGTCATCACACCCTAATGTTCGATTTAGATGCTGTTGAAACAGATAAGCTGACAAGTAACAGGTCCATTTGCGAACCACTTACCTGACAACTTGCCAGCACCAAGAATGTAAATAGAAATTGGGAAGGGAGTAAGTAGACACTTACCGCATCATTGTTAATGAAGAATGAGAGGTTGGCTGCTGGCAGCGAGTGCCTGCTAATGCACTCCACTTTTAGCTTCATGCCGGGCCTGTACCGACGTTTGAGGCCGTGCATCGACGGCCCGGACTTGGGCAGCACTGGGGACAAAATTGTAACATTAAAAAAGGTTGTAGGTATATGTGGCAGCATCATTTTTTGATCGCACAAATTTACCTACTAACAGCCTAAATACATATTTATTTCTGTTTGCTATAGAATAGATAAATATATTAACTGATATACAAGCTCTAGATATGACTTTTTATTACTTGTGAATAAGTATGTCTTTTTTTATGGGACAGTTCCCGCAACTCCCTCACTACTGTTACTCCTGTAAGCCAGGATCGACAATGGTGAACAACGACAACGCCGAGATCGACCCTCGACGAGTCCAGGGGAAAAGTCAAATTGTAATTGTAAGTATGGTATTATTGAGCTTACGGAAATAAATCTGCACATAAATTGTATAACTTTCGTAGCCGGCACGGCAACGCCGAGGACAAGGTGCCGCGCGAACTAACTACAAAACTACATCTCATCTTCATTAAACCTGGTTTAAATGGACCCAAAATGTGCATAAATTCGACCAAACAGCTCAAAGCACAATGAACCATACTTACATAAACATGTTCTGCTGTGTGCTTTGTTCGGTTATAATAATAATTCTACAAATACAAAAGGTTATAAGGTTGAGAATAACATAAAGGACTAAAGATCACAGTAGCGGGTCATAAGGATAACTCCAAACTCAAGATAGCAAGTAAATTTGCTAAAGTTTACACGGGTAGTAATATAATGTTATGAACTTCACTGATTTTCGAGGGTATATCCGGATTTTCGTTGAAGCTTGATCGTGCATAGAAAATGTATGTTCGTTGATAGGTGTCCATACCCTTCCCTTTATTATGCAAATAGAAGATGCCCGGTAGCGATACGGTTATCCGGAACAAGGCGAGTAGAGATTTATATGTTAAGTTAAACAAAAACGCCCACAATGTATATGGGGGGTGTGGTCTGGCTCTGCAGTGTTAACTGCAGTCTTACACGAAATAGCAAAACTACTCCTACATTGCGATATATTGAGATTGTAACTCTTGCATTCCTATCTTTCCAAACTCAAAATCAACGCGAAACTCTGAGTCAAATGCCAACAAACAACTTTCGGGTTCTTTGGCCGCATGACCTACAAGAAAGGTGACAATCTTGGAAAGCTACTGATAATTGGCAAAGTAGAAGGTTAAAGTCGATGATGATACGGGTAAAGAAAATTATCGTGAGGAAACTTGCATGTCTTAGAAAATCTAATCAACTTTCAAAAGACATGTAAAATCTACCGACTCGCACTGGACCAGCGGACCAGCGTGGTGGATTATGGCCTGAATCCTCCTAGCATTTAATGGAAGCCCGCGCCTAGAAGTGGAACATTTAAAGTACTAATTATGATTATTTATTATAATGCGGAGCGATCCATAGGTACCGTTAATAGAACGACTTGAGGAGATTTATAAAGACAAGAGCGGAGATCTCTGATCGAATCAATAATTATTTCTATGCCCATAACACAGTAATTAATGCTCATTTTGCAAACTTTACTAATATAGCTCAATGTTACTGTTTGCTTAATGTGGGCAGAACATTTACAGTTCACCAGATGGCGCTATATTGGACTGGCCTGACATTATCAGTCATTTCACTTCTGTCACTATCATTACTATTATAATACGATATATCGCGAGTTCGAGAAAGAGAGACTAAGACAACTGTCAAGAGTTCATGTCAGCTCATTTCGACATAGCGCCGCCCTGGCGGCAAAAAAAAACATTGAAATAAGTAGGATTGCTACGGTTAACATAATACCGAAAGCAGTACCGCATTTCCGCTAAAGATATTGCTCTCTCCCAATAAAATGTACGTTTTGTGTGTTTATTCGCATCGCATCACTCACGCAAGACAACCCTAGAGGCTGGACTTGCCCCTCGGTTGAGATAAATCCAAGGAAAAGCTTTTATTTTTTTCTGTGTCGATGCCTTAAAGTACGGTATACATTTCACCACATTTTACTACGGCTAGGTATGGTATTATGTGAATCAGGGTTAACCTGGAGTTTATTGAAAGCTATTTATTTATTTCAAATATGGAAACCCTTTCTCGTGTTTTAATAATAAACGAGAGTAATTTGTACTCGTCACCTTAGCAAAGTTTGTTCCGTTTTCCGTTGGTTGGGTTCTGTATATTACAGGTACTAAGCAGTTTCTAAAAAAATCCTACTTCTAGATAGCGGTATGTCAGAAAATTGCTGGTCCAGTATGGACCCGTTTGGCAAGAGACATAAAAGCGTGGAAATCTTTAGAGGAGGCCTTTGTCGACAGACAAGCTGTTTTAGACAAACATCCAGTTGCCGATAATTTAAATACTGCAACCTAAACTATTTAGTTAAGTTTTATTATTAGTATGTAGGCATATATTCATTTGTAATTGTAAGGTAAAGAACAGCAATAAAGGCTATTTTATTTTTATTTATTTTTTATTGTCAGTAAAGTGGTTTGAATGTAGTTATTTTTTTGTATTATATACTTATCAAAGTCGAAGTTACGCTGATCTACTATGACAGGGTGGTACTACCCGGATCGAGCCAGCCCGTATATGAGCTGCAGTCAATTAGATCTTAATAAAGCTACACCTAAATTAATTGAGGTATGTATACGTGAATTTAATCACAGGAGTGTCTTCTCATTCATATTAAATGGATTCATGTATCATGCAAGAATATAATATGACTAGCTGAGCCCGCGACTTCGTGCGCGTGGAATTTAACTTAACAAAAAAGCCCGCTCCCGCGTTCTGAGCCCGCACGACAGGACCAATTTTTTATTTTTTTTTATTTTGTTTTTCTAAAATAAAAGTAGCCTTAGTTACTGCTTATAACATCAGCTATCTACCAGTGAAAGTCCCGTGAAAATCGGTCCACCCGTTTCGGAGATACTCTTTGATTTCATGTGTTTTTATTTTTTTACGCGGAACCCTAATGGTTTTTCTAAAATTAAATTAGCCTAAGTTACTTCCTATAACATCAGCTATCTGCCAGTGAAAGTCCCGTTAAAATCGGTCCAGCCGTTTCGGAGATTACCCGGAACAAACACACAGACAGACAGACAGACAGACAGACAGACAGACAGACAGACAAAAATGTTTTAAATCGCGTTTTTGCTATAGGTGTCGTATGTACTTTCATATGCATTTAGTGAAAAGGTGTTTTTTTTGATATTACAAACAGACACTCCAATTTTATTTATTTGTATTATTTGTATATAGATTATTGATTATACATATAGTCTGATAGGGTGTGGTACGTTTTGTATGATCGTAGGGACGGTCAAAATTACCTTAGTCTGGAGATAGACTACTAAATCGCAGACAATAACCAAATTAGGTGAGACAAATATTTACATATTCAACGCTTCTCAACTCTATGGTCCTTGATAAATCGATCTCATATCTGAGACCGATCTTGGAAATGTCATACCTACCAATACAAAATGACTTTTCAAATGCGTACTTAAGCTCGCTCTCAGACTTGAGATCGATTTATTAATGCGGGCCTATGTTGTCCAACTGGATGTAATTCGAATTTTAGAGGCTTGACATAGCAAAATTTCATGCGTAAGGGCTGGATTACCTCATCTGACATCTGAACACTGAGGCAATGTCGTGGCGCCCGTAGGTATATAACTATTATGTCTCGTCCACCTGACGCGCTAATTTGAGACTTATTATGAACTTAATAACCTCTTTAATAGCTTGTACTCACCGACAACATACATGTGTGTGTGCACCTGCGCTGTCTGGAAAGACGGCGCGTCTGCGGAGACTTCGCACGTGTAGCGACCGCTGGCGGTCTGCGTCGCAGCGTCGATCGTCAATCGCTCAGCGTCGCTCGCTTCACGCTGTGGACAACGGAACTGTAAATTCAATGGAATACGTGCACCTTACTACGATCTTCCAACAGTCATGCTTCTATCCCATTTCCTGACATAGATCTAGAATGTCAATAGAGGGTGTAATGATATCGCCGCTGAACTTTGGGAATAACTTCATAATCCTTACTAATATTATAAATGGAAAGTAACTCTGTCTGTCTATCTGTCGCACTTTCACGCCAAAACTACTGAACCGATTTAAATTAAATTTGGTACACATATAGTCTAGAGCCTGAGAAAAGGGTTGTAAGGGGTTGAAAGGGGGGATGAAAAGCTGTATGGAAGTATCGACATTTTTAGAACTAGAAGCTTGAACCTTATTTTTTAGACTGTTGATTCGATATAAAGAAATATGACATTCAAAGTTTGTAAAAGTTTTACCCTCAAGGGTGTAATATAAGAATAGGGAATAGGGGATGAAAGTTTGTAGGGAAATATAGCTCTTTGTTTCACTACTGCAAATAGCTCATTTAAAGTATTTATACGTATGTGTCTTTTTTGTAAAATAATTTAAAACACTATTCCACGCGGACGAAGTCGCAGGCACAACTAGTGTATCATAAATGAATGATGGAATATGGGTGTACAACAGTGCCCCACTTCCTACCCTTTTTAAAAATAAAAGCGTCATAAAGGTTAGCCGAATAGCCAATCAGATTTTCTATGATCGACAACAAACATAATACATTTCCACTATACAAAGCAGTCCACTCCCTAAGTGATCCTGCAAATAGAACCTATAGTATCCAAATGCATATTCAGACGCGTAGCAACCAATATACAGTTAATTTAATAGATTAGGTTTCCTAACCATGGTGAAGGCAAGCATGGAATGGAAATGCTGAATTAATTAGAGTGATTGATTAATGGAAAACCTGCTCTGTATCAGCCTGTATATCCGTGAGGCGAACCGTGAAAATGGCCGCGCAGTTTCTGTACAATATATTATCTAAAAAGGCACCTATTCATTTTATTTTGGGATATTTTTTCGTACTTATTTTTTGTGTACGTAGAAGTATCAAGAAGCGAATAGTTACTTAAAAAAGAAGAATATGACAAACTAACAATGTGTGTTCCCTTTAAACAGAGTGGAGGATTTAGTTATGATATCTGTATAGGCGAGATACATGCATAGGCATTTTGTATCTTGTGACTTATTCAGCGTATTGGTTGTTAGTTCAACCGGCACCAATATTTTGGTGCCAAAAAAGAAATTGTTTCAATTTTATTTGCATAACTAGCTGAGCCCGCGACTTCGTCCGCGTGAAATTTAACTTAACAAAAAAGCCCGCTGCCGCGTTCTGAGCCCGCGCGACAGGACCCATTTTTTTTTTCATTTTGTTTTTCTGAAATAAAAGTATCCTAAGTTACGCCTTAAAACATCAGCTATCTGCCAATGAAAGTCCCGTCCAAATCGGTCCAGCCGTTTTAGAGATTACCCGGAACAAGCACATAGACAGACAGACAGACAAAAAAAAATTAAATCGCGTTTTTGCGATAGTTGTCGTATGTACTTTCAATGCATTTAGTGAAAAGGTCTAATTTTGATATTACAAACAGACACTCCACTTTTATTTATTTGTATAGATGTATAGATTGTATAGATAACCAGGACGAAGAGTGTGTAAAATCGAGATTTGAGTCTGTGCTGTGTGTCATTCAAAAATTGTTAGATTGATTTTTTTGGTTTTGTAACATTTATGTGTACTATCGCTGTCCCTTATCTATGGGTGTACGCAATATTAATTTCCATTACATCCTTGTTTCATAAAAATATGAATTTGAAATGTCACATTGCTAACTCATTGACCCCACACACTCATTACCCCCACTTTTTAATTCCCTAGACTCAAACGAACAAAAGAGGATTCCCATGGTAAAAGTATATTTTTTTAGTTTACCCATAATAATAAAAAGTGAGTAAGTATAAAATAAGTTGACAATCTCACACACACTAAATTATTGCATAATTTACACAAGCTGAATTAATTCTTAAACTGAACTTTGAACGAAACTTTGTTATGGCGCACTGAGCCACAATTGAAAACATTTTCTTTAGTGCCGTCTCATCTTATTATATTATAACTAGCTGTGCCCCGCGACTTCATCCGCGTAGTATTTTAACTTAGCAAAAATTTCGGGATTATCGGGATAAAAAGTATCCTATATGTTAATCCCGGTTATAAACTATCTGTGTTCCAAATTTCATCCAAATCCGTTCAGTAGTTTTTGCGTGAAGGAGTAACAAACATACATCCACACTCACAAACTTTCGCATTTATAATATTAGTAGGATAGTTGTTGGTACTCTGTGGAGAACTTTTAATTCTAAGAGCTTTCAAGTAACTTATTAAAAACCTTGATTAATTTCAAAGGCAGATTTTTATGAGTGTCAGTAAAATGAAAAGTCGTGATTGAGAAAATATTTTCTTTTATTATTGATGATTGAACCGAGTTGAAGTTATTTTGATTTCACTTTGGTATAAAAAGCCATACTTTTAACAATAATAAAGTGTCGAGTACGTATTGTTGCAAATAATGTTAAGTTTTAGATAATATGTTAGTATGAAATTAAGTAAAACATACAAGTATTTTATTTATTTCATTCTTTTTTCCAAGTCACTACAATTTTTTTGCAACAAGTTACTGAAAATAATTTTATAAATCGAATTAAGTATAGCTACGAGCCTCAAAACAAAAGAACATCCTCTTAATACACAATTACCGATCACCATTCCGAAACGACAATCTCCCATCAAAGATGTTTCCTTTCGATTCCATCATCGTAACGATTCCAATAGAATCACCCATCAACTTTTCACCAAAGAAAAACAGAAACGAGAATAATTGCTTCGCTTCGTACTTACGTTTAATCGAATCACAAAGAACCGAAACTTAAGTTCGCAGATGATTATGTCAGTTGAGGAAAATGCCATTTGTGTCCGGACAAACGTGGCTAATAGCCTTCGAGCCCGAGAGGTCTGCTCTCGTTTTACGAAGAGCGTTTGACAAATCTGTTGTTTTGTTGCATCTTTTTGTATTTCTTTTTATCTTGTAACTTTTATGGTAGGCATCGTTTCTTTTTCCTAATAAGATTACCAATACCTACTTACATTTATTCATTTAGTAAAAAGCTGTTATTTTGACATTAGAAATATAAAGTATATTAGTATAGTTTATTTGATATATATTAAAATATAGCTTTGGCATAATATAGCGTTAATGTAGTTTTATTCACAATGGATTTGATGTATAATTCAATGTAAATTTCAATTTGTAACTGATAATAAATTGGTGTTGATGAAGCCAATTATACATTTATAAAATATCACTATCGTGCAGAGTTCACGTGAATGATTCGAAATGGAGCCTTTATGGAATATATTAATAACTGTTGGATACACAGACGCGATAATGAGAGGAATATTAATTAGCTCGGTGCCCCGAATATTTCGCGTTGTAGGAACAATTTTCCAGGCAATGTTGCCAATTCCCATTATGTTTGAGAGCAGGCCTCTTTCTCTGGAACCGGAACGGATTAAGTATTTTGCCCGGGCAAGGGATACCCGCTAGAAGCAGATGTGCCCTTGAGTCCAACAACTCATTATTAACGAACTACAATAAGTGAACCGACTTCCTTTTGTTTCCTGCGAAAGTTTTTTTTCTTTTAGTGATGTACGTTTGTAAAACGAGTTTCTGTAGCGCATCGCTTACATTTGCGAACTAGAGCGTAAGGTATTTTAATTGGTAAAATACGTTTATATATAAAATAAGTAAATAGAAACTCGTGTACACACACTCCATGTTAATAAATTTAATGTATTCATGGATAAACCCAGAGAAACATACGAAAGAGGCCGGATTCAAAATGTCATATAAAGAGGTAAAGGGTGGAAGAGCCAAGCTGTAACCTCTTACAAAAGATCGACATAAAGTTGATGGCTACGTTATGTGCTACATTTTGAACCTTATTATATGGATAGTAAGCTTTAAAATGTATAAACCACCTTTTTTATATGAAAAGTGGTCTAAAAGTAATTACTCAAATAGATTCTGGTCCTGAACTCTACCAAAATCCTACTTAATTATATGAGTTTTATCTATTTATTTACAGTATCAATCGAGGACAGACGCACATATTTATATTACAATGAAGGATATAAATCCCACTAATAGAGTACAGACATAGATCCCTCTACATTATTATTAGGCTCCAATAAATTGGTTTCCGTGGCAGCATATCGTATATCCATCCATATTGATAGCCATACTAATGCCTCGCGAATTAACGTATTACGTATTAGAACCCATTCAAATACGACACATTGTATGAGATTAATTACATGCTGAAATGTAACTAGTGATTAATTCAAAGTGATTTGAACTAATAACACCTGCTCTTAAATATTTATTGACTAATTAATTTTGATGTTGTTTGGAACACAAATTATCGAAGTTACGTAATTCGGGATTGATTGATATTTTAAACTAAAGTTAAGCAAAAGAGTTGTCTGCAAAAATAATTAGGTAGGGTATAGGGTCATCGGCTTTGAGTACATTTTCGCACCGTTTGGAGTCGAGACCCTAGGTCCATGGAGTCCAAGCACGCATAATCTTGTTCAAGAGATATCAAAAAGATTGGTCGACGCAACCGGCGACCCAAGGGCTGGGCATTTCCTCGCTCAGCAAGTGGCTCTAGCCATCCAGCGAGGGAATGCGGCTAGCATCTTGGGTACGCTTCCGCATGGGCCAAATTGTGTACATTTTTTATATAATTAGTAAGTTTGTTTTGATTTAATATTAAGTGTATAAGTTATAGGTGATTAGGTAGGTACTTTTTAAAGCACAGATTTTTTGCAATGTTGCTACACATGTTGCTATTTAAACGTTGGATATTTGCTGTACAACGCTATACGCAAGGTACTTAAAATATTAGCGTTAGGTATTTTGCTATTTAAGCGATTTGCTTTTAGACATTGATTTTAGCAATTTTGCTACATAGTCATTTTGCCACATAGCCACGTTTTTCTATATATTTTATAACGTAACCAGGTTTAGCTTTAAATTAAGCTACATAGCCACGCTAATGAGGGAATCTTTCAGCCGTTTTCAGCTCTAACTCTACGTTCGGTTTGGAGAGCTAGGATGGTAATTAAAATAAAATAAATATCGCCAGACGAACACACTAACTGTATGGTCCCAAACTAAGCAACGCTAGTACTATGGGTACCATACAATGGACTGGGGGCGATCCCAGTAACACCCAGACCGGGGCAAATTACGAAAAGGCCATTTCCGAAACTGACGGGCATCGAACCCGCAACCACCATGTGCAGTGAGCCGAGCGGCCTACGCTCGAACCGCTGCGCCAAGCGGTTGTCAAAAGTCAAATTCACTGGACCCAGGTCTAACAAAAGCAAACAAGGGTTCTGATCATGGACCCGGTGTCTGAAGCAAGTACCTATAAAAAGCACAACTTTACACAACCTGTGAACAAGACTCCCATTAAGACTTAATTCTTAAAACTAAGTTCTATACAAAAGGATCCCTAAAATAAACTACAATTTAAATGCAAAATAGTTTAAAGCACGCGGTTGGATTTTTTTTGGAAAAGATTATTCTGTCGAGAACTGTTTACCTAAGGCCTTTCTAACAGTAAGTTAAATAACCAAGAAAAATGTTTATATCCGTTGGTGCATACCCGGCAACACTTTGAAACTTGTTTCTAGTTTCCCCCGTAGATCGGTAGATCTATATTCGAACTACCAGCGAATCTAATTCAAAAGTTACACCCCACTAGTTAACTATTCATTGGTATCCAAAAAGATTTTGCTGAAGTGCTCTAATTGTGTATCCATTTTTATAGATTTTTATATATAAAATTTCGGTGTATTTTTAATTCTTCTCCTAAATGGAGTGATCGATTTTGATGAATATTTTTTTGTGTTTATGGGGTCACCTGGATAGTTCTTAGCTGTATTTGGATCCGGTAGGCACTGTTGCCAATATTCAGAAAATAAAATCTTTGCCAGTGAAGTCGCGGTCAAAAGCTAGTCAGTTATGAATTTTCTATTCGTAGTGAAATTATATTTTTTCATTACTTATACTCGGAGAGTAGGTCTGAAGCTGCGTGAGGAGCGGGTTGAAAGTAATACTTTTCCGCCTTAGGGAGAATCGCTTTCAACTGACAGCTGTCAAATTATTATAAAAAAACTAGTTCCATTTTCACATTCCTATGGAACTATGTTCCAACTTTTTCTACAGTCACTCAATTGAAATGCGCGATGTAAAATTGAAATTAAATGAAGTTAAGTATTAATTAAAGAATATATATTTTTAAATGACTTCATTATAATTTAGTTTCAACCATTTCTTTAAAATAATATAGATTTAGGGAAAATATTAAAGATGAAAATGAAAAATAATGGCTAAAGAATGAAGTTGGCCGGCCAACGAAAAAAAAACCAAATTGACGGCAATCCGATCTTCATTTGTTTTTTCGTAGAGTATTGTTCATACTTCCTTGTATTATTTCTTTAGCCAATTCCTGTTTTTATTTTTACTTTCCTTGTATTCGTAATGAAAAGCACAGTGTTTAGCTCGGGTGAAAGACTTACATTCACCTTTTGTGTAACAATGTACTATTATACTGTTACAATTTAATTTGAACCCTTATTACAAACTAGTAAATGTCAAATTCCCGATACCACTAATATTGTATATTTTGTGGGCCTGTATACAATGCTACCAACGAATGAATAAACAGATTGATTGCTTGATTGATGTGGCCCGTCTTCATAAATGAATTTCAAGCCTGACAGCGCTCTTAGAAATGTCATTCTAATGTCATACCAGTACAAAAAGACATGTCAAAAGAGTACTCAGACTTGAGACCGAACTATTAATACAGACATATGACGTAGATATATTCTTCACAGAGTCTAAAGTTACCGGAAAATTATCCAAAATGCCATAACCTATGAACTTTAACAACAAACTCTCTTAGCACCACACTGTATTATTAAGCCGTCAATCCCTACTAACAGTAGGTGATTTATTCTACATTTTACTCAAAGTAACCCTGAAATATTCAAGTAAAAATGGCCGAGCTAAGTGCCCTTCAGCGCGGACGGGTTATGAATGACACAGCGTGTCGATTAGGCCGTCTACGCCGCGATATAGGTATACGTGCCATAATAGGGACGATTTACACAGAGACACGTCTAAATTACAGCCATGGGCGTAATAAAGGTTACAATTAGTTTGGTGTAAATTGCCGAAAATTTAGCGTATGGCTTTATTAATAAATCGATCTCAAGTTTGAGTGTGATCTTGGAAATGTCCTTCTTATGTGATGCCGGTACAAAATGACACGTCAAAAGGTCACTTAAGATCGCTCTCTGACTTGAGATTGATTTAATAATACGGGCCATAGAGTTTATAAATTTGAATATACAATACGCAGTGTTTATTAGATCCTACAAATGTAGAGTAGCTCTGTCACCCCTTTTTCGGTCTCTATTTTCATTTTTATAATATTAAGTAAAATAAATCTTAGTTCCAACTTATTCGATTTAATACTGCGAAAAATCGCTATAACTGTTCACTATAAACATGACAATGTATGATATCACTTCGCGTAATTTGAACACTTTAATATAGGCGGCAGCAGTGTGTACACTTTATGATAAATTACAACGGCGAGTGAAGTCTGTTGTAAAGTGTAAAGTGTAACACATGGGGCTCACACTGAAAGGCTCCATGATTTACTGTTCGTCGTGCTATACTTTACAACAAGACGTCTAGAAGGGTGCGGATAACGTGGTTTATTCCCACTTGGCGCAGTGATTCGAGCGTTAGGCCGCTCGGCTCACTGCACATGGTGGTTGCGGGTTCGATTCCCGCCGGGGAAAATTTCAGAAATGGCGTTTTCATAATTTTCCCAGGTCTTGGTGTCACTGGGATCCCCCTAGTCCATTGTACGGTGGCCATATACAAGCGTTGCTTAGTTTGGACCGTACCGTTGGTGTGTCAATATGGCGATATTTATTTATTTATAACGAATCATCAGTTTTTTATGGGTATGGCATAACATGGCTACCCTTAAAATTCTATAATGAGCTATGCTGCGTCGCCTGCCTATCAGCATGCGCGTACCCTAATAATCGGTATGTCAATAAATATGGCTTTTAGAATATATCTAAGCTTCATTATCAATCACCAGGTGGCTAAGGTCAAAACACTGGGAAATTATAATAAAAACATTTTGAACAATGTTGAATAAGTACATTTTCAATATAATATTAATATTAAGTCTAAATACAAAACAAAGTTTGGGTACAGTTCAATGAACAAAATGTATTGTATTTTATATTTTCGTGGCTTCTCTAGGTAGAACCGTTTCCAAAAGTTTTATGTTAAACTTCAAAGCTGAACGTTATAAATGGTGTATTCTTTTGGTATCGTGCAGTCAAAAACCTGAAGTTAATCAACCTAACTAAAGAAAAGAAAAGAAATCTACTTATTCGTTTTAAAAAGTGGTTGAGAGAAAGTTGTGTATTTTGAGTCAAGTGATTAAGAATCATGTTATTTATTTTAGTCTATTTAATATAATTTCATGTATGTCATATTGAAACACTTAATTTAGGTGTGGGTACCTACATAGTTGGTTTAATGAACTGTATAATCCATCCATTTATAAGTTAAATATAAATCATATACTTACTCCTAATCTACACATAGATAAATAGGTACTTATGCCATCATGTCCTCCAAATAGGTATACATATAAAATATACAGGTTGAAACAGAAAGGGTATACTTTTTTTTCAAAACATAACTTTGTAATTCTAAAACTATCAGCTTTGGAGGAAACTTGTACAACAAAAGGTGTTATAGGGATACAGCTGTTGACAGATTTCATAAGTCTACAATACCTTTAGTACTTCAACTGTCCCACAAAGCCCATAATTTTAGATTTACAAAGTAAAGTTGCAAAAAAAATAGTACACCCTTTCTGTTTCACCTAGTATAAGTAGATACCTATGCCATCATATCTTCCAAATAGGTAGGTATACAGATACATCTCCACGTACGTACACACAAAAACGTTACTAATACCAATATAAGCCCCGTAACAAGCCTCTCGTTACGTCTCTTCCATTCCTATTATCAGTTGGATGTTTTCACCACCTTTATCCGAATATCCCTTTGTCAATAGAAACCGGATATAGACAATGCGCTCTATTACTGAAATAACAAAACAGAGGCAGTGGATATTAACTATCAATGGGAACTAGGGGCATTCTACTGCAAGCGACAATCTGTCAACAATTTCTATTTCCGATAACTACCATTAAATACCATTTGTTTAGTAGAGAACCTTTTGTTTGACTGTAATTGATGCGCTGGGATACAGTGACGTCCTTTTCTGACCTATAACTAGGACAGAAAAGGACGAGTGCTATTTTGACAGTAACATTATAATGCAAGCACATTACTGACCCTTGAATAAAAAATACTAAAGGGTTTTTTTCTAGATCAAGTTGACAGGAAATGGAGCGACCCTATTGATCGAATCGGGGGGATCGCTTCATAGTCCAGCCAAGTTAACGGTTACCCTAAATCACTCGTTGCCAGCCAACTGTAACAAGCAGTAGAAAATATTTACACTATCCGATTTTTGTGGTACCTACATCATCTACAGCTTCAACTGAGGCGCCATTTCTTTCTTTCTTTTTCTATCGTTGTTTTAAACAATTCTATGCCAATTGAAATAATATCGTGTAAATTTTATAATTATTATGTTTTAGCCAATTTTAATTAATTGATTAGATTTAATTTTTATTTATACTGAATAGATTTTAAAATGCAATTAATAATTTTATATTTTATAATTTTATATTAGTACATACTTGTTGTAACATGACTCTCAGCACGGTTTGGGAAACTGTGAGTGCTGGAGTAATAAATAAATAAATAGGTATCTTGCTTTATAAAAACAGAACCTTATGTGTATTCCCTGTAAGTTATCGACTACTTGTGTATAACAATATATCGCTATCAAATAATATTATTATAATAATATATGGCTATCGTTAGTCAAAAAAAGTTTTCGTGCGGAATGACTACACATGAAACTACAGTCGCACACGTTATGCGACAGTATTTCGGCAGACTCGTGTAACTGGTTCCACGCATGAAATAGAATAAGTTTCTTTGAAACAATCTGTGTCAGTCCATAACACTCGTCTGAGCCGCGTTAAATGTGTCTGTGTTTATCTTTTATTCCATTACTGAGTTACGCACACTTGAGGGACACTTAGCTTTCACTTTCAAGGCAGTTGGCAAGAATAAAGTAAGTATACAGACTTGTCCGTTGTTTATCATTGTACAACTAGATTGTTCTGTAACTTTCTAAATAGGGAACAGTGATTCATTTCCCATTCAAAGGTCTTGCACTGCCCTACACTTAAAGTAAGATCCACATTAAATGAACTCTTTCTTCCATACAGTGCACACTTAACGAATATTTAGAAACTAACTGAGCCCGCGACTTCGTTCGCGTGGAATTTAATTTAACAAAAAAGCCCGCTCCCGCGTTCTGAGCCCGCGCGACAGAACCCCTTTTTTCGTAATTTTATTTTTCTAATATAAAAGTAGCCTAAGTTACTGCTTATAACATCAGCTATCTACCAGTGAAAGTCCCGTCAAAATCGGTCCAGCCGTCTCGGAGATTACCCGGAACAAACACACAGACAGACAGAATTTTTTTTTTAATCGCGTTTTTGTTATAGGTGTCGTATGTACTTTCATATGCATTTAGTGAAAATGTGTTATTTTGATATTACAAACAGACACTCCAATTTTATTTATTTGTATAGATTAGGTAGGTATAGCCACCTCCTTTCAATGCGAGAGCAATTCAGCCATAATCCATCATGCTAGCCCAGCGTGACATTAAATAGGCTGATTATTATTATTATTACATTAAAACGAATAGCACAGATAGCAGAAAAAACAAGTTTTATCTGAATTGTTCTGGATTGTATCTGAGCTCTAAGAAATAAAGTTTCTACACAATAAAGTAATATACATATAACTTTATCACTGTTTAGCATTTAATGTTCTACAGACACTGAACAAAAGTACACACCATCACAATATTTCAAACAGCTCTATTGTTAGAGGCACAAAAAGTATGTTCCCAATTGGCTGTTTGTTTTTAATCGACTTTCGCCGATCCCTAAGCGAACGGTAGCCTTACACGATAAAAACTTTATTAATGGACACACTGAATGTTATGTATTACGGACGTTAATGAGCATGTGCGGCTGTTTCCAGTAATGAAGGCGTGTTGGTCCACGCGATAAAATTTAAGTGGCCCGCGCGGACGTGAAATGAGTTGATACTCGGATACGGTCGACGTAACAATTGGATGTGCCAAATTCACTCCCAACCCCCCCCCCCCCCCCAACCCCTGTGTATAGTCGGCAGATAAAGATGATAGTGACCCGCATAGTTAGGCCTCATTCCCGATAGACCCCAATAAAAACGACACCGCTCGTAATTATAACGAGAAATTTCTTGACACAAATGGCCTCGGTAAAATAAATAAATGTTCTGGTTCGTTATCACGCCCTGCCCGGTACACGCGACTCGCAATTATGCAGACATTAGGGCCTGTGCACACCACGTTTTTTAAACGCGCCGTCGACGCGCGTTTGTAGCGATACAGACACGATACGCACGCGAGTCAGACGCAGCCAGGGGGTCGATCGCGCTAATTTTAAACGACATTACCAAAACAAAACCACAACCAAAAACGTTATGTTGTGCACATTTCGTATCGCGCTATTATTTTAACGGAAACGAATTAGCTTTATTTTGGAAGATACGTTTGTCAATGTATTGCGTTACTTTTTGACAGCGTTTAGAACCAAAAGCGTTACGTTAGAATCGGCTATTCCGCTGTCGAACGAACGTTTTTGAATTAGTTCGTGACGAGCAACTTTTCAAGTTATGTTTGGTGGATTATTGTAACTAAAACTTAAATTGAAGTGTTTGTGTCATATATAAAAGCTTAAAATGCTCGGGCTACATCTTAGCAAGCTACAAAGTGCATGTGAGGTGGACGTAGCTGAGGGTAAAGCATCGGCCCGCAGGCAGAAAGTCTCAATAAGAAGGTCATTGATTTCTACATCGGAGCCAAAGCTTAGAAAGCGATATCGTCTTTCAACGGAGCTGTTTGCTGGGTTGGCAGAGGAATGAACTCCACTTATACCTACCTGCCCCTCGTTCTGATGGTCTGGATGAGGATACGAAGGTAAGCGTTTGTGAAATGTAACTATAACCTATCTTACAACCTATATTAGGTAGATAATCACAACATTTTGTTGTTGTTTGGTATTGCCAGGGGTTCAGGGGTTGTGTTGATGGCACCCATATCGCTATCACAACTCCAGCAGAACATTAAGGGGTATCATTCTCAGAATGTTTTAATAGATATTCACAAATCACACATCATAATGTGTAATTATTATTTATTTGTGACTATAATGATAATAAATTATAATGATTAGAGACTACAATGAAAATAAATATAGGTTATGTTTTAATTGTATAATTTTATTTTGTAGATTTGCACACGAAGATTCGACGACCGCACCGGGGTGATATAACCTGCGTCGGCCGCGGCCGGGGTGGCGACTCACTGACGACGTCCTCCGTCCATGTTTTCTATAAAACCATAATAAAACACTATAAAAACACAAACACCACATTGTTTTTATCAACTTCAACTCTTGCTTAATAGCTTCCGTGGAAGCATGATCACAATTTTCTACAATGTCAATTAGATTATCAATCACTGGACTTTCACTCGGAGATTAGAATTTTGGCCTATACATTGTGCTCAAAAACCAAATATTATTTATGCACTTACCTTATGAATATTAATTATTTGACTTATTCTTCTCCTCCAATAGGTATTTCGCCAGTGGCATTTAACAAATAGCAATAACAAACAAATGTAGTACTTGAAAAGCAATTTTTTGGTTATCATAAAACGAAAACAGCTGATATTGTTTACATTTGACTGCATTTGACCATAGTAAATTAGTGCTGCCCACTTTACGAAATGCATAATCGACCATAAATTACAGAAGTAACGCCTAGTATTTACCTAATACGCGGGTAAGCTCTAAACGTTTCACGTTTGGTTGTGGTTTGGTTTTACTTTGGTAACGTCAGCGATTTAAACGTTCAGAAAAATAGCGCGATACCATTTTTGACAGCGGCCAAACCAAATCTAAACCAAAACCAAATACGTTCCGTTCGAATGGTTAAACCTTTCAAAATTAGCGCGATTGGCCCCCTGGAGACCGTAGAACTGCCCTGTAGAATAAAAGCGAGCCGTCGACGGCGCGTTTAAAAAACGTGCTGTGCACAGGCCCTTACATATTTAAATCGTGACAGCTGCGTCTGCGTTATGTCGAATGTGTGCTAAGGCACGTTATCCAAACTAGACAGACAAATAATTTTACCTAGGTATCTACAGGTTTTTATCTGAGAACATCAAATACATTTTAATGTTTGCCACGCCCTCTATTTATTAAATTTGAGAAGGGTAATTCGACAATACAATCTTTGCTTTCTTTCAGACAAAATGTTGATGTTTTTTCTTTGCGCTTTTTAATATAAAAAGCTCTTTCAACTCAAAAATGGTGAAGCCAAGAACCGGAGTAACGAAATTAAAACCACAAACGGATTATCCTCTGGGATTTTAATGCTATATATACAAAAAATTTAAACTCTTCGCAACGAAACCGTTATTTTACTCATGGTATGAAATTGATGGCCAATGTACCTACTTGCATTTTGAGCAACTTACTGACTCCGCAACTAGGTGTAGGTGGAAAAAAATGGATAATTGGCCGTGTGAGCAAAATAATATTACTAATTAAAAGGAAAATGTTATATATGGGAACTCAAAATTATAATAACATCTCCGTCAACATTTGTTAACTTGCGGGCGAGGACTTGTACCTGAAGCGGAAGAAGAAAGTTTCCAAACTTAATTTCATACTTGTTATAATTTGTCGCGCTGGGTCGGGTAACATGAGAAATGGCTGGGGAAATTTCATTTTCATGGCAGCCCAATTGCGTGTGTCACTCAGGATGGTGGGCCTCGTGTTTTGAATATAACTTGCTTCATTGCGGACGTCTACGTTCATACGTATGCCGTTTTTACGTGATATTTGTTAGGCCAGTGACGGGACTACCAACAAGGGTTATTTTTTTAATCTTTCGAATCCCACAGCCGCAAGTATCAAATGTCGGCTTTTTGTATTCTAAAATGTTATCCAAATGTTGCCAACGAGTTTTGTTTCTGTCTATCATTCGAAATTTATGTTACTGTCTATCATTCCGACGTATAAGTGCTGGAAGAAATAAATTATACACTATACACAAACAGGAGAATTGATCAATACGAATGTCAAAATATTTATTTAGAAAACCATACGTTAATGGATTTTTTATATTTATTGTAGACTTACAATTTTTTTTTCTTTAAGTCGCAATAAAAATGTTAACAACATTTTATTGATATCGTATGGCGTTGTATGTAAAATATTCCTGGTAACACTGTCTATTGTTTAAATAAAATGTTACTTTACTGAATGTTACAGCGAAAAATGTTTAAATACTTTTTATGAATAGATTTTTGGTTGAAAAATTTTTTTGTGAACGCACGAAATACTCTTATCAGGTTTTAACAAACGGTTTATAAAGTCATTTAACTTTCACTTTTAACCCAGGACTTTTAACTTTACCATTTATTAGGTAGGTACTATTAACTGGCATGCAAATTTTTATATTCCAATAAATAGTGCAGTGGAAACTCAAAAAGCATAGGCACTTCAAAATTTTGAATGAATAAAATTGAAGTTCAGACCAATGTGACCATAAATATAACACAATAATTCATTTAATTTATGTCCCATATTTCTAAGTTATTAGTTTAGAGTGTTAGATACTTAGGTACATGGAACTTAAAATTTTACAAAACCGAACTGTTTTTTAATAGAGCTCATTTCACAATCCATCTGCGATATAAGTATACATTTTACGACCATTGTTTGTCGGTACAAATAAGCACAATGTGTTGCAATTGTATTCGGTTGCACCCAATCATCCGATAGACGTAAAAGGTAGCGAGAGTTGACTTTGTACTGTAACGAGTATAAACTTTGTCCAAGTAACTTCTCCAAAGTTCACCGAATCGCCATTCAAATTAACAGTCTCGTTCCCCGGAAACTCCAAAACACTCCACGTAAGTTTCAAGGGTTATCTGGTAAGTTCCAGAAATTTCTAAAGATATTACAAACTCCATCAAAGGCCACTACCGAAACGCAGCGTATCTGATCAACTCAGATCGGCTATCTAAACGTTAAACTTTAATTGGCAAGTGGTGCGCCGCGATTACCTACTTTAAAACATTTAAGTAACAGTCCCGACAGAACCGATTGGATAACTACATTAGAGCCCATACATTCATGATCATAACAAGAAAAATAGGTACCTAAACAGTGTTAAAGCTCCTAGGGTTTAAGATAATTTTATTTCCCATAAGTAAAATCCACTTTGGTACATGAGATTTTAGAAACCATAAATGTTATACATTTTTGGGCGTGCTGGGCTCTTGTCTTATTTACCCTAAAATATGAAATGAGAACCACGAACGGAGGAAAAATATATGCGCTATTTCCATGCCCCATAACTTTCCCTCCAACTGAAAAGTGTAACATACATTTTCATTGTGATACCAAGGCCTTTCAGCCTGCAGTAAATAAAAATATAGTATTAAATGCGAATTCTAAAAAAGTTGCCTAAATTTGAGACGCAAAAGAGATGACAGATGTAAAATTTACAAAAATATAATCATAATTATTTGAAGTAGAAGATAAAGTATATAAGCAAAAAATTCACAAGAAACCCCAAAATGTTATGTTTTAATATAAGTATTATTTTGTTGTAATTAAATATTTAGAAATTGCATTTATTATAGGTACCCACATATTTATGTATGTCTATCTTGCCCCCCTTGTCCCATTAGCTGGCGACGGCCTTCACAATTACAAATTACTTTACATTTAGCCACTATACAATGCAGTATACCTAAGACAACATAACTTACATGAACTCATTCACAGGAAAGATACTTAATCAACAGTGCCCTAAACACGCTAAGCGCGAAGTCAAAATAAATACTAAATTGCACCTTAAATACTAAAAACTAACAAAAAACTTACATCAACTTCTATGCCTGGTATTGGGAATATCTTGAGCGGGGGTACATCTCTCGGCGAGTACCGGCAGAACTCCCGGTCCCCGCGATACCACTTCACGGAGTACAGTACCTCCTGCTCGAGGTCGTAGAGGCACTTCATCTCCACCCTGGAGCCTCGCTCCACTGCCTCTGGCACCAGCACGTGAACGTTGCGGAGGCATATTGAGCCTAGGGACAACAAAGTAAAATTTATACAAATAAATAATTCCTAAACATTTTTTATTTTTTGTCAGTGCGTTTCGACTTATCTTCGAAACGGCTGGACCGATTTTTATGAAACTTTAACTGGCAGATAGCTGATGTTATAAGGAGTAAATAAGGATATTTTTATTTTATCGAAGTACCAAGCGAACGCAACTACGCGGAAGGGCTGGTATAAAATATAAAGTCTTGTTTTAATGATGCACGATTATTTGTATGGCGTCTTAGTAAATACGAAAGATGATGTACATCAACATCCAAAGTAGCTTGGTATCTGAATTTTCCAAAAGGACCACATTGCTAAACACGTCATTGGTACTAGATATGACACCAGAAAAAGTATCTTACCCCCTCATTAATAAACGCGGTATAACTGGCGAATAGTTAAAGCGATCCACAACCAAAAAATTGTCAACTATCTCCAATGACTTTACTTATATCTACATATATTTACATCAATGTATTTTTGGTTTGTGGCGAGAAATAAATGATTTTATTTTATTATTATTATTACCGAATTATCTCTTTCTGTCATCAGTAATTTGCACTCGAAAGAAGAAGACAAAGCATGGTTTAACTATACAACCGCTAAACCACGTTTATTAAGGTGAAGGCGCCTGTCTAGCCCGCGAAATTCAAAATTTTCGAGTATTTTTATAGTTTATCCAAAATCTGAAAACATTTAAGACAACATTTTGTGATTTGCGAAAAACACAGTATGCAGTGCGTTTATTAATACATTTATTTTACTCTAAACATTATCACGGTGGATATGATACTAGTAAATCACTAAATATACAAAAATTGCCAGATTATCTGGATAGCTGCCGTTCTTAAAATGTTTTAGAGTAAGTTGGATATATTAATAAATGCACTGCACACGGTCTTTTTCGCGAATTACAAAATGTGCCTTTTATTATTGTCCGATTTTGAAAAATTTCTAAAATACCTCAAAAAATTTGAACTTCGCGGGCTAGATGGGCGCTTTAGCCTTAATAAGGGGGTAAGTATACGATCACTATACTATAGTAATAATTAATAGGAAGGTAGGTACATGTGGCTAAACACAAGGCGATCATTCGCATGTTCAAGTCGTTTAGAAAACGTTCTGCACTGTCTCTGTCGGCTAGTACATAGACAAGACTTATGTTTCTAAAATCCAATTGTTATTATTGTTGTAGATAAGTAATGATGTCCGTTGTGAAACAATTTTGTTCGAGAAATTGCAATACTTATAAAAATAGTAGTAGTATCTAAGTCGCTGGGAGTTCATGTGTAAATAAAATCTATACAAATAAATAAAATTGGAGTGTCTGTTTGTAATATCAAAATAACACCTTTTCACTAAATGCATATGAAAGTACATACGACACCTATAGCAAAAACGCGATTTAAAAATGTTTTGTCTGTCTGTCTGTCTGTCTGTCTGTGTGTTTGTTCCGGGTAATCTCCGAAACGGCTGGACCGATTTTGACGAGACTTTCACTGGCAGATAGCTGATGTAATAGGGAGTATCTTAGGCTACTTTAATTTTTGAAAAAACAATTAGGGTTCCGCGTAAAAAAATAAAAACACATGAAATCAAAGAGTATTTCCGAAACGGCTGGACCGATTTTGACGGGACTTTCACTGGTCGATAGCTGATGTTATAATTAGTAACTTAGGCTTCGTTTATTTTAGAACAACAAAATTAAAAAAAATGGGTTCTGTCGCGCGGGCTCAGAACGCGGGAGCGGGCTTTTTTGTTAAATTAAATTCCACGCGGACGAAGTCGCGGGCTCAGCTAGTGTGTAAATAAAATAAAACAAATATGTCGAGTGAATCTAACTGAGAATCTGCGGCCTAGATACGGTCTATAAGGAAGCGGAAATAATGGTGTAAATGAAACTCACTCGGGTGAACACAAACAAGGTAAGTTAATTGCAATCATTAAATTGTTTTCTCACTGTTTCGTGTAATGTCATGTCCCCAGTGGCTCTTTTTAATGTAATTAACTTTAGAGAACAATTCTAAAAATAACATACTACATTGTTCCCCAGCTGTGTTTTCTACAAAACATTTGAATAAAATAACTCTAAATTGAAAATTAAAAATCCCCCAATGCGAAAACGCCTTGATCAGATTTGTACTTTATACCTATCACTAGTAGACATGCTACTTTTATCCATTATTCCAATGAGCGCAAACATCTCTGCTGTATAAACATACAGCAGAGTGAAGTTTACCAACGTGAAGAGTAGTTTTTCAGGTATTCTTTTATGTACTAAGTAAATAATATTTAATTACCAATATTAGACACCAATAGACACAAATATCAACTTTTGACAATGTATTCCACTTTGGTAATTCACCATTTATACACACACAGTACTTACCTGCCAATTAACTTTGATTCGGAATACATCTGGAAGGGTAGACGTTTGAATGTTTGAGACAAACATTGAGTAAATTCAACGATGTCGGTATTTCAGTGAGTAAAGTAAATTTCGTAACGCAGAGTCGTCCTCAAACCAATGAATTTACAATGAAACTATAGACAAGTCTCTAGATACTGATTAATTGAAATTGGATACTAATTAACACATTGAAATATTATATTAGAAGTAACAAATATATATTCAATTTATGATTCTAATTATTTGAAACATTGTGAGCCCACGCAAACGTAAGGCCGTGTTCACACCGGTAAAGCGATTGCGACGCGGTTGATAAACGGAGGACCGTATTATTAAATCGATCCCAAATTTGAGGGTGATCTTGGAAATGTCATTCTTATGTCATACCAATACAAAATGTCCAGTCAAAAACGTACTCAAGACTGATCTCAGTCTTGAGTTGGATCTGGGGGCACGGCAGTGCCCCCCCAAGTCGAGCACGGCACGTCGAGCGCGGCACGGCCGTACCATCTTTTCTCGAAGCAGTTCAGCCCATTTTCGACCCCCTATAACTTCGTTGTGGATAAAACTAGAACCCTGAATTTTCAGATACCAAGCAGGCATTGTATAAACACGGTATATTTCAAATTTCATTCAAATTGAACCAGTATTTTAAGAATTATAACTAGTCAAAATTCTCAATTTTGTCACTCACTCACTGACTGACTGACCGATCATCAAAACTCTAAGGCACTTCTAGCAGACATAGAAGCTTCAAATTTAGAATACAATTAGTGTTTAGTGTATAAACCAAGGAAAAACTAAAATATTATGTAATTTCTGTCCAGTTTTCTAGTTACACCAACTGCATAAATAACTTTGTAATCCCATATAAATATATAGGATTACAAATTTACATTTGCAGTTAATATATCAGTGTACCTGTATTTGTTGACTATAACCTGGATGTTTTCAAGTCGAGAGTGAACAGGTACCTTCTAGGCAAGTATGCACCACCGTAGACCACATCGTCACTTACCATCAGGTGAGATTGTGGTCAAATACATGCGTATATCGAAAAATAAAAAATAAAATAAAATATTATGTACCTATATTATAATAATGGAATGGATTAATAGGTACCTAGATATAATTATGTTGAAAAGTAACTTGTAAAATGGTCAACGGAATGAAAAAGCAAGAATGGGAGTTATTTTAAGTAGGTAATTAGCTTACCTAACAACATCTTATAGTGACAATATCAATACTAAAAAACTTTTCTGTTTTAAATTAAATAGATTGACTTGGCCATCGCATGAAAACAAAATGTATTTAGTTTAGTTTAATAGTGCGATTGCCAAGTCAATCTATTTAATTTAAAACATAAAAGATTTTTAATACTGATATGTTCAGAATAAGATTTTGTTAGGTAAGCTAATTACCTACTTAAAATAACTTAAGACAGAAGGTCGCTTAGTTGGGGACTTAATATAGTAACTGACTTGGTATTACATGGATCTCACAACTTTTTACGGTAGAAGAACTGAGTTGCGAGACTTGGTTTTTTTACAAGTTTTGTTTTTGATGGGATTATTTATACGGCCCGTAGCTAATTAAGTATAAATACTATCTAAATGCCTATGCCACTTTAAAAATAGAAAATCTAAAAATATAAAGCTGGTATAGTAGATTGGGCTATAATTTTGTTGGTCGAACAATTGCCGCACAATTGCAAGTGTAATAGCATTACCCAAATGGCCTAACACAATGGACATGGAATACTAATGGGCCCAGCGGATGGCCCTGGGTGAATCATGGCGATCGAGTTTTACAAATTCAATTTATGTGATACCTGTTAATATTTATTTTAGGTTTAACTTACTTTAGGTATCGAATCGAGATCCGTAAGAGCAGAATCAGAGGCATTAGGTACATAGTATACGATTGTTTTTTTATTAATTTACCATGATTCATTACCCTTTAAGCTATAGTTAAACCATCCTCTTATAAAATTGTTTGGCACCGACAACCCAATTGAGGTTTTGATTGAATTTTCGCAGATCTTAGAATAATTTATAGTAAGTTTTACAAATAAATTAATATCTGTAGGTACAATTTTGCACGATCATAGCAATTTTAGTGAACTTGTAACTTACTATGAAAACCAAACATAATAACTTTAGAAGACTCTTAAGTTCCATGTTAATGAATGATATTTACACTGTAATCAACATATTTCGCCAAATTTATTGTCAAAGTCTTCTCATTCTGTTGCCAACGAAATAAACACCCTCTGACATCGATTCAGGATTCGTTATTATAATTTCTAATTTACGAGGTAGTTCGTGTATTTTATAGTGCTTCCAAATTAGAAACTGATATCTCAAGGGTTAATAGATTAACATCATACCTTGAACATAAAGTAAAAAAACTGTGTAACTTTTTAAATTCATTTCATGTAAACAAAAAATTTTGCTTGCAACTTTTTTCTTTTAATTTATTTTTAAAGACCCTTCGAAGTTTATTTATTTTTTATTTTGCTGTAACAATTATTACCATTAACACATCCGCATAGTATAATTTAGATGTACCTCTGCTACACAAACTGATGAACGCTTCCACATAAAGTCCTTTAAGCGCTTACTTAAAGCCTTGACCTTTTTAAGGCCAGAGATTACTTTTTTACATTTAAATTGCCTGGCAAACATAGGCCTGTTCGCGTAGCCGTAATTCATTACGCAACATAAACCTTTATTTTTTAACGTTCAATGAAAACAAAGCGCGAAGAGATGAAATGATAATAACTTGAAGATTGCCAAAGTTACCCGGGGAATTTGCTGCATAGTAAATAGCGAGAGATATTATATTCTCTTGGAATTTTACGACCGGCGAAATTACTCCGCGAATATTGCTCACGTCATTTACTACAATATCAGACCTTTCCGCATTTGACACCCGCGTGTAAGGTTCATTTACATCATGCGTTATGAGGTATATTACATTTTATGAACGAGTTCTATGGTAATGTCTCTAACGATGCCATGATTGCCCGCTTGTGTTACCGCCTGAATATAGCGCTTACGCTAACGATAGGGAAACGGCAGGGACTTATTTATACTGGTCTTAATCCGGATTATATCATAGTCTAGTATATGTAGAACTCGCACATTAGTGACTAGCTGGCGATTCTTGGCGTAAATGCCATAGTTCTACGTGCTTCGGTTCGATTCGAAGCGAATAGCTAATATCTCGCATTCGGTGGCCATAAGGGTGACCGTCTACTTGGTTGTGCTATGAAGTGGGCCCATCCGCTTCGACCAATATGATCGCTTCTTTTCATGTCAACTAAGCTGGTAGTTTAGGAAATGAAGCGTTCCTATTGGTCGAAACGGGCTGGCACAGGCAAGTGGACGGTCACCCTAAAATTTTGTGAATGTTTTGAGCGGTACCAACGCGGCCGCCTTTCGGCGAGGAGTGAAACGAGGAGTGAAACTCCACGTGTAATGTATACGGCCAATTATTCATGAATGACCCACTTCCGCATCCAATAATAAGGAGGTTATAAGAATGATTATGAAGATCTGTCTCGGAAATTCGCACGGAAGATACGATGTGTCTTATTGAATTGCGAATGTAATATAAATGGAGTCTTTCATGTTTACTGCTTTATTATACACTGATCTGTATAACACATACCTACTTATTGTAGAGCCTTACTTTTCCATCTCTATACTAATATTGTAAAAGGTTAAATTGTTCGTATCTTTGTAGGAGGTAGGTAATCTCTGTAGCTACAGATTTAAATATGAAAATTATTTCACAGAAAGCTACACTATCCCTGAGTGACATAGGCTAAAATCTCAAATTACCAAGCGGGCAAAGCCGCGATTAAATACTAGTCTATACTTATATAAAAAATATCGTGTCACAGTGTCAAACTCCTCCGAAACGGCTTGACCGATTTTATGATGTTTTTGTGTATATTCGGTAGGTTTGAGAATTGGTCGTAAAGTAAGTATATTTCGTACCGAGAAATCATTTATATATACGGCAGAGCAACATTTGCCTGGTCAGCTAGTTTTAAATCAATTTGTGCATAGATAATTTAAAATCGTTCATAATAATGTACAAATTGATAGAAATAAAGGCGTCTTCTTCGTGTGAATGACCGCTTAGCATGTGCGATAAATTCGAGGCTTTTCATTATGAACCTAAGTATCAAACAAAATAATAAATATGGCCATTATTAAGATAGCCAGCAGAGAAACGAGGCCGTTTTGATATATCACACTTAACTAGGGCGATGCCCTCAAAGATTCTCATTAGTTACCAATTCCAAGACGACCTAGGGTGACCGTCCACTTGTCAGTGCTATGAAGCGGGCCCGCCCGCTTCGACCAATAGGATCTCTTCATTTCCTATCAACATGTGCTAAGCCGAATGAAGTGATTCATAGCAAAGCCAAGTGAACGTTCACCCTTAAGGCTCTCCCGACGACCAGACTGAACACAACTGGCGAACTCTTCGAAAGGAATCTGCGTCGACATGAGATCTATTCCATATTCCGCCTCATTATTTATTTGGCACAAAAAGGACCATCAAAGGTCTTTGTAGAATATTTTACGTATCTCCGTGCGGATTCGGAATACGGAATAATACATAAAACGGGAATTAGTAGGGACACTCCATGGTATCTGGCTTTTATTGGCCTCTACCTAGACGGTTGAACGCGTATATTAGGGGTACAAATATTATGAAATTCCGTTTGCGTGCAACCCTTTTTGCACATATATTTTGACCGTCATCAGATCCGGAGTAGTACCACCATCTCACAGAAACTTGGCGTAAAGAACAAACCAACTATAGCTGCGTTTCGCACGATGAGTGAGAGAGTTGGAAAGCCTACCCACCCCCTAACTTTCCCTCCCTCCGTTCCATTACCCTTTAGGTCAGCAACGTGCGAGCAATGCCTTTGGTATTGCAATCATCCATAGATTACGGTAACTGCTTAACATCTGGGAGTTCGTACGCTCTTGTTTGTCGTCTTTGTTAGTTCTATAATAAAATCGTCGTCGTTGTCCTCTTTACCAAGCAAATTCAACCCACATTTGAGATTATTTTAACGAAGCCTCACATTTTAACTAATTTATACTTAATGCATAATGACTTCCGCTTGGCGACCGCTTGGCGCAGTGGTTCGAGCGTAGGCCGCTCGGCTCACTGCACGTGGTGGTTGCGGGTTCGATTCCCGCCGGGGCAAATTTCGGAAAAGGCCTTTCGTAATTTGGCCAGGTCTGGGTGTCACTGGGATCGCCCCCAGTCCATTGTACGGTACCCATAGTACAAGCTTTGCTTAGTTTGGGACCGTACAGTTGGTGTGTCTGTCTGGCGATATTTATTTATTTATCCAATGAATCGAAAACAAACTTCGGCGGCAGTAGATTAAAGAAAAACATATTTAAAATTTCACAGCGTTTAGCTTCTGAGATGGGTTTCATTAGTTAGATACTTTAATACAGGAACCTCAGTAGTACCCAAAGTTTCACCCTTGAATGACATTTAAATACAACGGGTCATTAGAGCATTACAGACGATTAAAATTGTATCAACACCGGTCGTGCTATCTAATTTGCGGCGCTTTCATAATTTACTTCGCTCCAAGAGCGACACGCTCAACAAATTACATTACCAACAAGCTTGCCTCGTGGAAAAGTAAAAAAACCTGATGGAAAATTGGAAGAGGTTCATATTAAAGGTAATGCGGTAGCAGCCGGTGATGCTAGGCAGATGAAGACAGTTTACTTACTTAAATTAAAAACACTTTATCTTCTTGCGAAAACAAATTCTGTCATCAATGTTATAAAGAATTCCATTTGCAACGAAACTCCTTTACGCATTGCGCTAGGAGTTAAATCGTCACACTTGAAATGCTTTGTAACGTTCACTGTGAAAAAGTCAACAAAATGGCGTAAATGTAAGTGAGTTATTCACATGACTGGATAATGCGACATCCAAAAACTTAAAATTTTGTGCATATACAGGGTTACTGGAAACTCGACGTATTCCTTGCAGGGCATGATAAAGCGGCCAAAATGCAACAACGTTCATTCCGGATGTATGGTTATAAAGTCAGTTGTTTTCAAGAAATTTAAAATGTAAGGTTTTTCACGAAAATAGTGAATTAAATGAGGAATTTAAGTAAGTAGTTTGTACGCTTAGTGTCATAGCATTTTTTTAAGCTGGTAAAAATATTAAACTATTCAGTCCTGTATTTACTTATGATTTCAAACTGACAAAACAAAACTTATTATGGGGTGTTTAATTGTTTTGAGAGGTAAGTTTAACAGTCATCAATCAATTAGAAAAAATGATTCAATCAGTAACTTTTTTTTATTAAGGCTAAAGCGCCCATCTAGCCCGCGAAGTTCAAATTATTTGAGTTCTTTTAGAAATTTTTCAAAATCTGACAATAATAAAAGACAAATTTTGTAATTCGCGAAAAAGACCGTGTGCAGTGCATTTATTAATATATCCAACTTACTCTAAAAAATTTCAAGAACGACAGCTATCCAGATAATCTGGCAATTTTTGTATATTTAGTGATTTACTAGTATCATATTCACCGTGATAATATTTAGAGTAAAATAAATGTATTAATAAATGCACTGCACACGGTCTTTTTCGCGAATTCCAAAATTTGTCTTTTATTATTGTCAGATTTTGAAAAATTTCTAAAAGAACTCAAAAAATTTGAACTTCGCGGGCTAGACAGGCGTCTTCACCTTAAGCCATAAATGTGAAAATCGGTATTTTCGTGAAAAACTTTAAATTTAAGTTTAAAACAACTGACTTTATGACCATACTTCTGGAATTAAGTTTGTTGCATTTTAGCACTTTACCTTTACCCAGCTTTACCACGCCCTGCAAGGAATACGCCGAGTTTCCAGTAACCCAGTAAACAAAATATAGAGTTACAGATCTCTACAAGGTGAACTAATTAAGTTTTTCGAGAATTTTGGACTTTAAGTAGGTTCTTAAACTTTTGCGTCGTGTCGTACAATAATTGTATGTACGTTTTAACAAATATTTACCGGGATTTTGTCAAAGGCATCAATCTATTAAAATAAATAAAAACTCCACAAAGGTACTTTTTAGTAGCCCGTCCCCGACTCGATTAGTGGGGTTGGTTTGTTCGTTAATTGGAAAACTACTGAACCAATTGATTTGAGCGCGGTTTCTATTTTTATAAAATCGTTCTCCGATAAAGGAAACTGTTGGTGTAGGACTGAATAATAGTGAGTTAGGGTGCCACACGGGGCGCGAGCGTCACAAGTTAAAATATATAGGTGCGATTGATTCTGTGCAATTAGGGTTACCATACACTGGCCTGTACTATGAAGCGGGCCCGCCCACCTCGACCAATAGGATCGCTTCATAATCTGTCATCTTGAGCTAAGCTGAGCGAAGCTGAGGAGATGAAGCGATCCTATTGGTCGAAGCGGACGGGCGTTCTTCATAGCACAGCCAAGTGGACGGTCTAGGAGCCTAGGGCGGCAAATTTGAGGACCGATTTTTTTTTGTTTGCTACTCATATGAATCAAGCGCAATAAAGATTATTTACTAGCCTGTGCCCGCGACTTCGTCCGCGTAGAATTTAACTTAACAAAAATGTCGGGATTATCGGGGTAAAAAGTATCCTATGTGTTAATCCCAGTTATAAACTATAAAATTTTAGTTTTCCAAATTTCATCCAAATCCGTTGAGTAGTTTTTGCGTGAAAGAGTAAGAAACATACATCCACACTCACAAACTTTCGCATTTATAATATTAGTAGGATTCACGTTTACCGAATGTACATTATTGTGTAACCTTTAGTTATCGTAGGTACATGATTGAGCTTTGATTAGCTGAAAAATAAACCCAAAAATTATTTTACGTCTAATTTCAACGAAATTTTTGGATTGTAAAAATAACCTAGGACATGACAATTGTAGAGGCAAGGGCGACAAAAACTTTACAGCCTATGTCTTGGAAATTCGTAAATTCGCCATTGACCTTACTGTATCCAGTGTGAGCTTTTATTACGAATTCAAATTTTATTACGAATGTTCGATAAATCGCAAGATTCGATTGCTTGCATTGCAATTACTTACTGTGCTCAAAAAACTCGAGATAGGTTTAAAAATACATTCAACGGAGCTTCAGAAACAGATGCTTCTGTACTGAATTACTTTAAATTTAAGATAACCAAAATGTATTGATATTAAAATAGAAAACAGATAAATGGAATAAAATCCCTATCTCATTTCGTTTACAAGCTCCAAGGCCTGCAACTGCTAGCCAGATTATGAACGATAATGGAATATTTGAACCCAAAGCCCTAAAATATATGAGGTGATACGAAAATAGTGCCCAATATTTTCCAGAATTTGATTATTTAACGCCAGGTACCTAATAAATTTTATAAAGCAAAATAATAATGTACGAGTATTAAGAATAATACGCCGACGTATGATTAAACTGATGAATGCAAATCTGTATATAAATAACTCAAAGGAGACTGACTGAGTGACTGACATAGTGATCTATCAACGTACAGCCCAAACCACTGGACGGATCGGGCTGAAATTTGGCATGCAGGTAGATGTTATGACGTAGGCATCCGCTGAGAAAGGATTTTGATTAATTCTACCCCCAAAGGGATAAAATAGGGGATGAAAGTTTGTATGAAACTTTGTCAATTAAATTCCACGCGGACGAAGTGGCGGGCACAGCTAGTAAATAATATAATTTGAGGCAGAGCAAAGCTGTGACGACCTAACTCGATCGGGGTACTACAACCCTCTCACAGAAGATCGGCGTAAAGTATAGCTGCTATTATACCTGCGTTTCATACGATTACTGAGAGAGCCGCAAGCCCAAACCCAACTCCCTTTCTTCCCCTTCCTCGGTACCATTCCCCTATAGGTCGGCATCGTGCTAGCAAAAATCTACTTATATAGGCTACGGAAACTGCTTAACATCAACGCTAGTTTGCGGACTTTTTATATAAAAAAACAGATGCCAGCACTAGAAGAAGCATCAAATCAATCAATGTTACGGTACTTTTTTATTTCTTCAATGAAATAGTCTCGGTCCAGATATAAAATGGTTAAAGAAAATCTATCTTAATATCATTAGTAATGTCATTAGCGGAATATTGAGAAAATGAGTCCTTGAATACCAATACTCATTAATGTGAATATTTTATGATCATGACAAACACGTGCCGCTGAGTGACCCAAATAAAGTAATATCTCTGTGATTTATTACTCGTCCAACTATTCATGATGAAGATAAATCACAAACAAAAACAAGTATTTTCTAAATGTATACTTAGAGTCTGATACTGGAAGAATAGAGGACACAAATTAAAATTCAATATTTTTCATCGTCTGGACTTCAACAATACCTAAGAATTACGTCTGGATTGCTGTGAATTCGCTATTTATATTTTTTAAGAATTTTGAGCAGCGGAGCAGACATTTGTGGCTCTCTACCTAGTCTATGCTCTCTACGTTCAGAGTACACAGACAATCCTGTCCATCACTATATTTCAAGTAGTAATAAACCGAAATAACAATCTTTGTTTTTCGCGTTTCGTTTCGCAGTTTTTTCGGCAGGTAAGTACTGTACAACCGGGGTTTCAATTAATAAACCAAATCACTTGGTAATATTTATTATTGTTAATTATTATTATTTAATATAAATTCATTTAACACGTCCTATCATGGCGGTCCCCGGTTGTCACTGCCAGCGCACCGCAGAGCTTTCAATTTCAAAAATAACCTTTTCTTCAATTCAAATATTCTTGTCGGCCAGGAACGCTTATCGCCTGTGGCCAGTGCGTCGACATGGACCTCCTTACAGTACCTACCTAGGGTTTTACTAAGTTGTTGGTAATCAGAGGATATACTGAAGAATCAGTAGACTTGGCGACACTGGTTACAACCGTAGAAAGATTGGTGGGTGAGTGGGTAATAGAGTTAGTTTAGCCAAGATTGCTTGTTTAGGTACCTACCATCCGAATTAGCACCAATATGCAGGCATAGTCGTTGGTTCATAGTATTGTTCAAAATCTATTGTACAGACCAAAGAATTTGTAATAATGTCTTATTATATTGTTTTCTTATATTTACGCGAATACTACGCATTGAAATAAAACTATTTTTCGCGATAAAATCCGAAAAATAATTTTATTTCAATGTCTTATTATTACAAATTCTTTGGTACAGACTAAACAAAAGAAACCAACAAAATAATTGGACATAGAAAAAAAAGTTTTTTCGAACTTACTCATACGAAAGTTGCACTCTACAGATGGAGAGAGCAAGTGATTTGATTTGCGAGTTAATTTTGCTTGTAGCATACGAATTTGCATTTTAATCCGCGTTATTAATATGATTAAGTGTATATGATCTGTGGAGTTGGACCACAGATCATATACACTACGCCGCCGGAGTGCTACACGGAAAATGCATGGACTACAAATGTTTCGTTGTAGCATATCCACAGGAACATTCACGAAGGTGTGCATGCATAAGCCTCCGTGTATCACGCGCCTCGTATTGCCTTAAATAATTGAACACCACTCAATGGCTTCGCCTCATCGAAATGCGGAGGAAAACAAAACCCTCCTGAAACAGTAGAGGGATTGGATATCTTTTAGTAATTTCATGTTGAAGGTCGTGTGTATCCTAGTAGCGGACGTGCACCCATTGATTTTTTCACTAGAATAAACATACGTGCGCATATCACGTAAGCACTCAAAACAGAAGCGCTCGTTTCGGTTACTCCTGTATGGGTGACCGATAGTGGCATTTACAACTGAGCGTTTCCGTTCGTGCTACCGTCCTGGCTATCACAATCGTTAGGCCGTGTCTGAAGCCTGATTTGGCCACTAGCTCATGCGAACAAAAGAACGAAGATTGAATATAACCCGCCTCGGACAACATAGGTACACTGCCGTATGTTCTCACACCATACGGACTAGTGGTGTAACGAATGTTGGATTTTTGACATTCGCGAATGCGAATGCGAATGCGAATATTTGGCTCCAACATTCGCGAATGCGAATGCGAATGCGAATGTTGACTTTCAAATAACTTTAAATTGAAAATTAAAAAAACCTCCCATGCGGCTACTTTCTAAACTACAAAAGAGCTGATAATTTTCAACCGGCTGAACCGTTTTTCATGAAACATAACTAAAAACACTCTCAATCAGAATACCTTTCTAACAAAAAATAATAATAATTTTGGATTCTCCGCTTGGGCGCTACGATACACATGTTAAACTTATAACCCCCCTCTTTTTTCGTCGCGGGTTAATAAAGAGCGCGCAAAATGTTAGACTGGTTTGACATTTCGCGTCGGCCGAACATAGCCGAACCCATACAGGTTGAAAGCACAAAGTTAGTCACATAAAGTTAATTCGAAGAGATTTGTTTTGATGTGAGGGTAGTTTAGTATTATTGTATTAAACAAATTTAATTGATATTCAAACTTTATTGACTTTGTTAATATTTTAATTAGACTAACAAGAACAATAGAGAAAGATCCTATTTATAATTTAGTTGCCTACCTCACAGTCCCATATAGTTTTTTTAATTTAAATATAAGTAAATAAGAGCATTATGTACAAGTAAGCTAAGTTTATCATTACATTACGATCGAGCCTGGTTTGCAGCCCGAAACTAACGCGAGAGCTGTGATAGAGCCAAGGTTACACACCTTGGCTCTATCACAGCTCTCGCGTGAATAATGCTCACGCGTTTCATGCGGCATTTTACAACACATTTGCGAGTAATAAATATTATAAATATTACTATCTTAATTGAAAAAAATCACAAATTTGTTCAAGACCTAGAGAATATCAGGATGAATGAAAAATAAAACAAGATGGCGCGCCGTAAGTTTTTAGGGTTATGTAGTCAAACTCGGAACCTTTGTAGTTTCACCACGTTCGTCTGTCCGTCTGCTCGTCTCTCTGACATCACAGTAATTTTATTTAGAGACTATTAGGGATAAACTACTGCAAATTGGCAAAAAATAGAGTTTATGTACCGCTACAAAACTGTGTATTTAAAGTTTGAAAGCCAAGTTATTCCATGGTACCTCCCATACTTAAGAAACGGGAGTGAAAAAAAATGTTTACTCACCCCCGCGAGCGAGGTATTTTTTAGTAGGTATTTTAAAATAAATTAAAGGTTTTTTTGACAGTTTTTCAATCTTAATTGCCTTTTACGAAATATTGAACTTCAAAGTGGCCTTTTTTTACGTGAGTAGCAAGATTCATTCTTTGACTTAGAACAACATTATAAATGGTTTATTATAAGAAATAACAGTTCTTTACTTTTAAAAATAAATGTAATTAATGAAATAAGATCGAAAGTTTGGACTGAGTCTCAAACCCACGCACCACTGCTTATGCACCCAGTCTAATCACGACTTAATTATTTGAATTAAAACACTTAATAAGAACTTTTCATCAGTCCAAAATTAAAATAATGGTTGATGTCACTTTTGCTTAAGATGTCTATGAATGCCGGTTTAATAAATTTAGTAACATAATTTCTTACTATTTTATTTATACGGTAGCCAATAGTTTATTAATTTCGCAGAACTTAATAGATATCAATAAAAATACATCACTTTTATTTTTAGTGTTCCGTATTATCGAAAAGTGGCGGGATGTCTACGGATCCCTATACATTTAGTATGCGTAGTCCGACATGCATGTGGCCAGTTATATTTATCTAAGGGTCTGGCGGAGCCAGATATATTTATTTATAATATTTTAATAAACATTGTTTATTTATTTTATAAAAAAGTTTACTATTTTTAGGTTTCTTTACTAAGAATTTTAAAATGTAAAGTCAAAAGCACCAAAGCGTAATAAGCTGTTTTATGAACCTAGAAGCAGTGCAATAACCACCCTACAAGCAAGTTTGTTGAAAAAATATAAATATAACTCTTACTAGTTGTATTAAAATTCCATTTCCATCTAGTATACATAATTTCCTTTTTGTTTTAAAAAACATTCGCCAAACATTCGCATAGATTCTTGCGAATGCGAATGCGAATGCGAATGTCAAAAAATATGCGAATATTCGCGAATGCGAATGCGAATGCGAATATTCGTTACATCACTAATACGGACTATTATTTTACTTTTTATCTGGAAGAGCTGAATAACGAAAATATTATCTAGTTGTTTTTATCGTTTCGTTTTCATTTATTAAAATTATCATTATTACGGATTACCGACACAATGAACCCCGAATTTATTAAATGGCCGCCCGAATGCTGGCGAGCCCGCGGCGGTGACAGATTCGAAAATTATTATCATTTCGATCACTATCACAACACTATTCGTGCATAAATCACATTTTATTCCAATTCTAAAATCTCATTATTTCGAAACCCAGCCGCGCTATACGTTCAATGCGGTATGCCTCGTTTGATTCACCTCGATGCCTCGCCTGCTTGAAACCGCCTCGGCTGACTTCATTCAGTAGCACACGGAGAATGGCCCCGCTCGCCTGTCGCCCCGCATCCACACTTTAAGGCTCGCTTCCTGCAGTTTGTATCCACTCTGGCAATCCGCCAACCCTGAGTCCATTTCCCGAGCAATCACAACTTAACATGAAATTTAAATTTTTATGCCGGTTAGTGCTCGCAAAAAACATCCTCGGCAAAATTTCGCTGGTCGAACTTGGAATAGCGTGTTGAGGTTCTTTTGCCTCGTGTTTATTAATGTACTTTTTCAGCGGCGCACGATTAAAATGATGTTAGTAGTGGCTGGCGGTTTTAATTTGTTTATGTTGTAGATATGGCCTGTTATCAACTCGTATAAAACGCTCCGGTAGTTTATTTCACGTGTAAACTACGATCGGTCGATACCTACATACCTATCGCTAGCAAACAATTTACTGATGACTGAAATTTGTTAGTGGTGGTTATTTGAGTTTCCTTTCTGAGTGGTGTTTATTCTGTGAATGTATGATACAAATGAAAGTTCACTAAACTACATATCGTCATCTTTATCGTGGTCGTAATACCTACATGTGAGACATCAACAAATTTAGTCGTGTCAAGGTCAGTTAAATTGTAGTTCGTAGCCATTACAATTAGTGCCAGTGTTTGAGTGGTTAGAATTTGAATCTGATAACATGTCTACCGCCTTCCAAATACACCATTCATCTTTTATATCAAGGACCAATTCAGTAACTTTAATGTCCCTCCTAAAGTACTTACGAAGGACAAAGTCACTTGACTAAGTTGGATTGGTTAGAAACTTATCGATCACGTTGAAACCCGTACCCTTTCAATGATTCACAGAACGAGTCACGCAGTGTACCTACACAAAATTATATGGATTCTAATCAATATGTGATGACACAAAAAAAAATGCATGAAAGTTCACGTGGAATTAGTTTTAAATTTCTCAGTGGCATGTAATTCGGTAAATTTCAGGTTTCCAAACACCGATTTGAGCTTTGAAAAGCTGTGCGAGTGTTAACACCTGCGCTACTGCCGGATTCTCAAATAAATTTAAATAAATAAGTCATCAATCGCAGAGAATTAGTGTTGGCCATGATCAGTCTTTGCCTTGCCTAGGTCATAGTCTTGACTAGTCTTAACTAGTCTTGTCTTGGTCTTGAGCAAGACTACAAAACTAACACTGATTTCGAGCACCGCCGATAACTAACACCCCAATCATTAATTCCCAGGATAAGCGATGCTTTTATAATGGAAACTAACGATGAACGAGCTGGAATGGGAGGAAAAGTGATTCCATTATAGAACCATATTTACCAGTCACAGTTCCAGCTTTGAAAGCCGGTGGAGTTGCCCCAAATTTAAATAAACCTGTTGTAGATTTTTTAACACAAAGGTTTTATAAGAACGCAAGGTGAAACAGTATGTTTCTATCTCGAACGGAAAATGTATAATAGCATTTTTATTCAACCAGCTAAATGATATTATTGTATGAAAACATGAAGCAAACAAAATGTTAGCTTAACGGAAAATATTGTTATTTGCTAGCTTTCTTCTTAGGTTTCATGAACAATGCAGGTTTCGAATATATAAATAAAAAACGTACTTGCCGCATTATATTCAAAAACGTATGTAAGACTTCGTTATATCATGCAGTTAATACTTAATATATTTGTTAATAAGTACCTATTTTGAATCTTTGGTCTGGTAACACTGACATTATTATTAGTCTATGGTAAGAAGACTATATTAAAATATTAATGGTTTTTGACGAATACTCATCACGAACAATTGACGTAGTGTTGTATTCTCTTTGCACTTGACGACGGACTGTGAGAGATGGTGGGCATGTAACCATTGTCATTATTATTGTATGTTGTGATTGAAAATATAACCGTGAATATAACTTTGTGATCTTTTTTAATTCTAAAGTGTGAGATATATTCTTACACTTATATTCCCAAAAGGTATATAATATGAGACTTAATTTAAGATTCTACTTCAAAATCAAACTATTCTTAATCATGTAGGCCCTACAAAGTAATGGTGTTTTATACTAGATAGCGGCCCGCCCCGGCTTCGCACGGGTACATTGCGGTTACATTATTCGAGTTTTAGTAATAGAGCAAGAGCCAGCGATAGCCAGACGTTCCATATTTTATAAAGGCTCTCAATTTCTCAGACCATGTCCCCAACACAGGTAAGAACGATCATCGAGTATGGAGTTTGGATTGTGGTTACTTGGGCAGTTAACAGGTAGTAAAGGTGTATAAAATAGTACCTCAAATTCGTTATAGTATAAAGCTTAATTTTTATATATTTCCTTCGGAATAACATTAGAAATCACGCCATCAGCTGGAGGGCACCAGGTCTTGGGTTCAAATCCCGGCTCGCACCTCTGGATTTTTCGAAATCTATGTGTGATTCATAATTTCTATATGATTATCACTTGCTTACGGTGAAGGAAAACATCGTGAGGAAACCTGCATGTCTTAGAAGGTCTAACCAATTTTCGAAAGACATGTGAAATCCGCAAACCCGCACTGGGCCAGCGTGGTGGATTATGGCCTGAATCCCCCTCATGTTGAGGGGAGGCCCGTGCCCAGCAGTGGGACGTCAAAAGGGCTAAATTATTATTATTAGTACATAATATAAAGTATAATTCCTAAAAGGAACTACAACAATTATTAGTATTTTTTGTCAGTGTAGAAACAGAAAGCAAGCTAAGTGAGGTGTGCCTACTTACTCCCACTAACCAGTTTAATTAATGTTAAGATATAAGATAATATGATAAATAATTAATTAATATGTTAATTCAATGCAATTGATCCAAAACTCAAACCTGACGGATGTAAAAGCACTACTAGATGATCTGGCGGTATAACGGATGGTCAGTCCTCTGCCCAAACCGTTCTCATACTTGACCTTTGTCGGCCTGGTGAACTGGCCTTGTATGTTTCTATAATCTAGATATAACTCCTACGATTTAAATATTTCCAGGTTATTTATATTCTGGTATTTAAATATGGATACATTATGTTTAACGCGCTTTCAAATAAAGGCCGTGTTTGTTCGCGTTCATTATATTAGATAACGAACAAACAATAATAAAGCGTACACCCGCGGTGTTTTCCTTTCTGTAAACAGTTTATTTTTCATCAATTCATGAAGGATTTGTTAATAAAACGGTTAATATAACGTTGCTAAAATAACATAACGAGCACATTATACTTTCGAAACAAAAACACTAGCTCCATTTGAGTTTAGGTATTGTTCGCTAGACTCGCTAGTATCTAAGGTCTATGAAAATACAATTGTTACTTCATTGGTTGATCGTGTGAATATATTATTAAAAATTGATTAGCACACGGTCTTTGGTCTAGAAAACTGCAGATACAATTAATCAAACCTTTTACATTATTACTTGAGATGCGACAGTTTTTTTTTAAATTGGTGGAAAACAAATATATGAAAAACGTGTTCGAATTTCTGTCTTATGTGACGAACATAAGACAGAAATTGGTGGTAGAGCCAGACTGTAGCCAATTGCCTACAGCTCATATACGGGCTGGCTCGGCCAGGGTAGTACCACCCACTCAAAGAAGATAGGCGTCAAGTAGCTGTTCTAGCTGTTTCGTACAATGAGTAGGAGAGCCGGAAACCCATTCCCCAACCCGTTCCCTTCTCCCTATCCATTTCCTTTACAGAGCGGCAATGTGCAAGCAATACCTTTAGTATTGCAAGCATCTATATGCTACGGTTGCTGCTTAACATCAGGCGGGTCGTACGCTTACTTTCCGACTTTATTACATAACTAGCTGAGCCCGCGACTTTGTCCGCGTGGAGTTTAACTTAACAAGCTTTCATCCCATATTTTATCCCCTTGGGGGTAGAATTAATCAAAATCCTTTCTTAGCGGATGCCTACGTCATAACATCTACCTGCATGCCAAATTTCAGCCCGATCCGTCCAGTGGTTTGGGCTGTGCGTTGATAGATCACTATGTCAGTCAGTCACCTTTGAGTTATATATACTCGTATATAGATAAAACATTTTATTGTATGCTCAATACTCATCCAAAACCCCATATATTCCCCATATTTCAGACTCTCGATACACTCTATGTAGTTAGACCGCTCTACCTAGTGTCTCTATAATCAATTTCCAGGACCTCTCGTTCAGTAACAGTCGTTTGCTATTCCTCCAAACATGCCTTCGAAATTCGCACATCGATATCGGCTCGATTCAGACAATCCAACCAATCACGGGCCCGGAATCACGAGTTATTCGACCGAATTGGTTTTATCAGAGACCACACCATCTGTACTCATCCTGGGTACCCTATAACGTAACGCGGAGACATTGACGTTCATCCTTATTTCATTATCTATCCTTCAAATCTAGAATATATACTGTACATAATATAAATAAATAAATATACTGTACATAATTTATAAACATAAGTAACCCATGCACGCAAGCAAGAACTTTTAATTTTATTTGATTAAAAACTTCATTAACAAAGTGCTTTTAAAAGTTTTTTAACTTCTTCTTTCTCCATAATTTCCATCCTCCCATCATAAAGGCCTTCACGTAACGCGAAGCGATTAGTCCCAACATGAACTCGTTTCTAACTTTTATTATCATCTTTTATGGTCATATCATCATTATGGATGGGATAGTTTTTATATAACCAAATTTGATTGAGGTTATTTTGCACGGGTTTTCGGCAATTTAAATTAATCGACACAAAGCCGTAAATGATATTGTACTTATTCCCTACTCCGAATCCTATTTCCTTCCTCCAGTTTTCTACCCTGTAGTTTGTTTTTTTATTGAGTAAAGGCCGCTCGCCTGATGAGCAAGTGTTACCAAGTACCAAGTTACCAATGGCACTGCTCGCCGACCTCGGTAATCGTCTCTAGTATACCTTCATCATGACAGCTTTTCGACCTACATTGTTATTTATTAGATATATAAATTGATAAGATAAAAGAAAATTATGGTCCTGGTACCCTCACACCGAGATCGTATCGTAGGTACATAATCCTAGACTGGTTTTGAAAAAAAGAATAGTTGTATTTGAAATAGTGGGTACCCAAATTAAAAGCGACTGTTGAAGACAAAGAAATCTTGCTTAGAAATTAAAGCTGTCACCTCGTTATCTCCCCCAATCCGTTTAATCCTAATTCTGTGATTCTAATTGGTAGCCGGCCCCCTTATTTCGAAACCCAGAATCCAATCTATACTTGTCAAACCCGCCATTTGTGCCTCCCTCTAATAAACAGATGGTTTTTTTTTGGTTCTTGTACAATGAATTTACCTAATAGTAATTTAAAAGGACTCGCCTGAATGTTGATTTTTGATGTCAGTGATGTTGACTGTTAGAGTAGGTATTCTACAAATATAAATACCTACATAGTACATAAATTTATATCGGTAAGATCACAATTCTAAAATCACAAGTCAAATCTCGATAACACCGCCTTAGGACTTATCTTGTGCAGTAAATAATTAGTTTCTGATTGTAATAAAGTACTCGCAATAAAGGTCTCCAAACAAAACGTTTCTATTAATATTTCATATATTTTTTAAGTTGTTCAGCTAAGGACAGCGATAAAAAAAACGATTTAAAAAGTCAAGCCCGCTGAGTTTCTTGTCGGAATCTCTGGTGAAGTCGCGTCCCGATCCGAACGTAGAAATAAAGAAGATTATTTGTAAAGTGTCCCCTTTGGACCGCTCAAAATAAACGACCTGCCTTTAAAAAAATCAAAAAATATTACCAAACAAGAAGAATTATTGAAATTAGCAAAGTGGTTTTCATAAAATTCAAGTAGCAAGTAACGCATGACCGAATAATGTAGATGCATTAACTACCATCCCCTCCCCGGCACTAATCCTAATCTGCACTCTAAACATTTCTAAACAACATACTGCGTAAGCATCATGTTTTGTGTGAGTTTCCAGCTCTAACACATATTTCACCAGTTAAGTACTAGACGTAATATAAAAACGGTGTTTTTTCAAACCTTAAACTTGATTAAGAAAGTGTGTTACGTGTTTTACAGCTTAAAACAATAGCAAACGTACAATAAAATATAAGAACTTCTATACGATAATAAATCGTAAAACCTTGTTTAGGAAAACAAGCACCTGTTTTAATACAATTCATGAATTTAATTAGCATATAAATTAATATTTTTGTAATAACGCTAACATGCTTAATAGAACTAAATTCATTCTGCGGCAGACAGGTATTTAGTGGAGTACAGTATAAAACGAAAACTTTCAGTATTTCAGGCGAGATTTAATGTATTTTAAACGAATGTAAAATTTACTTCTTATCCAGACAGGTTTATATAGAAACTTATATAAAAAGGTGACATAAGTTTAATGCCTAATGTATATTAACTTGTATATTCGAAACATCGTTAACTTATCCAAAGTAAATCAACAATTAAATCAAACAAACTAAACTGACCCTTAATCCTCGCTTTAACCTACCTGCGAAATGAATTTGAAAGTTTGAACAAGCCGTAAGGTATACAATTTTATACAGAATTAGTGTTTATCTCGAAGTTTACAATACGGGTAAAAACTAGTAGTGCATGAAGAAATAACAAAAAAACACCCTCTAGACTAAACCGACGCATCTGCACGATATACTGCGACCCGTATAAAACGTTCACAAGCTTAACTATGTTTTAAACTAAATAAACAATTGTAAAACTACTTGAACGCGTTAAATGAGCTTTTAATTATTATGACCGACACTTAAAATAGCACAAGTTTTAAGGCAAGCAGAATCTTTTCAGTCAAATAAATAAATTAGGTATTAAGATTTCTTTGTTCATGGGAGCACCTACAACTAACTGTTTAATGAAGTTGGTGGGCTGTAACGACTGTATGAATTCAAACTAAACGCATGGAAAGTAGCTTATAGGCTTTGATAGGCTTAGGTCCATATAAAAGCAAACGCCCGTATTCACAAACGCACAGCCCATTGAGAAATATCAAAGTTTCAATAGAGTTGGCCCCTTACTTGGACAAGTAAGTATTGTTTGCAAATACGGCGGAAAATCTATATATATATAAATTTTTCTCTATTTCCTTGGTCGTGGCATCACGCGTGAACGGATGGAAGATTTCGCTAATCCTTTTTTTGTTGGGTTTTTATTTTCAAGAGAAGGTTCTTATGAAAGAAAAAAATAAGAAAGTTGAGCGGAACAATTCGAATTCAATATTCAAAGTTGACAGGACAACGTCTGCCGGGTCAACTAGTAACTTTTAATTATTCCAAATCCATAATTATATGAATCCATAGTCTTATCCAATCCATAGACTTCCTGGTAAATATATTTACATATGTAATTACTGTCCCCCAAAACCAATTAAGAATCTAGTTATTTGCATAATGTACCTATATGCATAACTCAGGCCGCACCGACTGTAGAGTGTGCAAACCTAACAAAACTAAATTCTGTCACAAACTGCGAGCGGCTGACGCATTTGCGAGGACTGCAGAATACACCGGCTGCGCAATTTGAGGAGTTTAGAGTCCAATGAACAATTACTGTGACAGAACTGGGACAAAGTGTTTTTCAGCGCGTAGTGGAGCTTTGAGTTAGAATACCCGACTATATTTACCGGTTCGTTTACCATCAGATACATGACACTCTTCAGATTAATACGACAAACGTTTTCTGTTAAAATAGCGCTAAATTTAAAATTTAAAAAACCCGATGAGACGACTTTTTAAACTACAAAAGAGCTGATAATTTTCAAACGGCCGAACCGATTGTCATGAAACCTAGCTGAGAATACTCTCGATCAGAATACCCTTTTAACAAGAAAAACAAAATTAAAATTGGATCATCCGCTTGGGCGCTACGATGGCACAGACATACACAGATACACATATTAAACTTATAACACCCCTCTTTTTTCTTCGGGGGTTAATAAGTAATTCCCATATTTTTGAAGCGAAGCTTCTTTACGGACGTTCGGGGCGCTCGCTACCCGGGCACTCAAATGGTGAAAAGCGTAACGCGTAACGCGTTACGCGTTAATATAATATATCTAATATCTACTGCAAAGCTTCGCTTCTTTCGGGCGTCCCTAGACGGCACTGATTTTTTTCACCGGTGGTAGAGCCAAGCTGTTCCTAACTGACTACATCTCATGTACGGGCTGGGTCAACCTGGGTAGTACGACCCTTTCACAGGAAATCGGCGTAAAGTTGTTGTTGTTTGCCGACAATGTTACTTAAAAACGCTCAAGAATCGAAATTGAAAGCGGTCAAATTAGCGTCCGTCACAAGTGTCAAGTGTTCATCTAAGGAGCTAGATGACTTAGTTTGACATTAACAAGGTACGCTATACTAATAGTAGGTAACAAAGGTGGAAGCTTAGGAGTCCAAAAATAGTGCCCATTTAGAAAATATTTCAAGGCACAATCACACAATGAATTTCAGTGAACAGGCTAGCGAACGTTAACTGCATAACACATTCAGCTTTATGCCTGCAATTGCTACAATGGAAATTCTCCCTTGTGCTAACCATAACAAGGTAGCATCCGGCCAACATAATAGTATATTATATTATCTCGGTCGACAGAAAACAAATTCCTCTCATGAACTAATACGGTTCTGTATGCAACAAGTTCTTAATTTGTTATTTGTATTTAATAAAATGTACACTGAAATATTTACTTTGTCTGCTGTTCACGACTACAATCGTGACAAGCGTAAATGTAATTTAAATTGAGCATGCAATTTACATTACATTTGCGCATTATAAATGTATTATCCATTTCAAAGTCTATATTAAAATTAAACTTAAACTGGCAACCCTTCTCCGAAATGACAGTTTTGCTTTTTAGTAAGTAATTACAGAATCTTGGCAACTTTAGATACCTGGCAACATTTTGACGTGATTTCTTTATACTCTTTTATAAAAAGCTTATAATTATGCGACTAAGCTGAAAACGAAACTGAGGAAAAGCCCTTATGTACTTTATAAATACGTCAAGTGAATAGGGACATTACATTTATTACAAATTCCGCCATTTTGCATAATCTTCCGCTCCATGATGTGGAAAAATTGGGTGATATATAACATAATTAGGGTCTCGCGATAAAAATGCTAAAACTGTAATCTTTTTGATGGGGCTTCACGGAAGACCCTTTATTCTTTTTTAAATCTCGTTGAAAAGAGTAGGGAGTTTAGTGGAATTATTTCGTATAAGTAGACATATAGAACTTTAGTTAGTAAACCATTGGCCCTAAAACTTGTAATATAATAATAACCTTCATAACACTTTTGGAAAACTGATCATAATTTGCACCATTCTCAATCTAAAACCACTATCCGTATATTAGATCCAAAACCAGATGCTGGCAATATACCAACAGTTGAAAGAACAAAAAAGAAAATTGATACGTCAAAAAGTATACGGAACCTGTATTTTATCGCCGAGATGATGCAATGAATTCCGTTCATTCAAGCTTATTTTACGTTTCTTTATCATTTCCGTTGTTCCCTCGTTGGAATGAAAAATATTTGAATTGCCACTCGACTACTTCGCGAGTAAATTTTTATAATTAAAATTTAATGGAACAGTTAATTAGGTACTGAAGCCTCCTTAATTTTTATTTAATTTGTTTGAAATTGGAATTTTCTTGGCATAATTGCACATGCCTTGGCTGTTGAAAACCGATTGGGTTTTCAGTGACGTGAACATTTCTTTACAATGTTTTGCTTCAGTGGCAGTACTGATAAATGGGATCATTTATCACTGTACATGCATTCCGAAGACTGAAGACTGAAGTTTCAGACTAGACAGTCATGTTTAGAACGAAAACCCGAATCGAAAAAAAAATTAGCTACACTTACTCGCGTTTTGAAACACGTATTGCAAGTACAGTTTGTTTCCTATTATTTTTCTAACAACTAAGCGGCCATTCACAAGGTTAACCCAACACCGATTATCCTATAAATATTATAAATGCGAAAGTCTGTGAGTGTTGATGTATGTTTGTTACTCCTTCACGAAAAAACTGCTGAACGGATTTGGATGCAATTTGGAACACAGATAGTTTATAACCTGGATTAACACATAGAATACTTTTCTTAAGTTTACGCGGACGAAGTCGCGGGCAGCAACTAGTTTCTATATATATTTTACTTTATACCGATATACGGCCATTATCTGACCTAAAAGTATAGATAGAAGGGTGTCTTCTCTTTGTGGATAACAGCTAGTAAAAAGAAATTAAATAATTAATTGTTTTCTAGTAGTTACCTATTCTATTTTTCTTACCTAGAGGAACAGCAACCAAGGTCGTTTTGTATATGGTCTCGAAATCATCATCAGTCATCGAAAATATATTACGTTACGGTACATTGGAAGCGCCATTAACTCAGCGGCTAGAGGGGCCACCCGCAAGTAAAAGTTCTAGGTTTGATCCCCATCCTGACCATGGCTGGTAATATAATTCAAAACGTAAATAATCCATAAATTACATGAAATTGATTACATTTTCCTTCACTCAAAGGGATCCAGGTAGTTTTTTAGTATAGGTATGAATTGGAAAATTTTCTTCAAACTCCTCTTATTCTTTATTTCTATTAAATTCACGAGGGTTCCAAGGTCATTGAACCTTCCCCCGGGACTCGTTGAGGGTTAACCTCGTCATTATTGTATACCATTGTCGATCCTGGCTACTGGAATAACAGTGGTGGGATTGTGTAGCGGGACTAGTCCCATAACTAAAAGTATATATATGTTAAGATATAGCTAAATGGATAGAGCCCTCTGAACCGACGTAGCTCGTAAACGTAAGGTTTAAAATGACAGTGCAGTAAACAGTAAAGTTGGTAGAGTAAAGTGGTCTCTCTGAAAGTATTTTTCACTTACTGTGACTTAACGCACCTACCAGTTACCCTTACAAGAACCTCAATAAACCGTATGTTACTTGCTACGATACATTACCTACGTATTACGTAGGAAATGACCGTTATTCTTTCTCTATTGTTGTACGCTTGTACAGGTACCGGTATTGTTATATAAGTCAAAACTATACTGACTTAAGGTGAAGGCGCCAGTCTAGCCCGCGAAATTTAAATTTTTCGAGTATTTTTATAGTTTAACCAAAATCTGAAAACATTTAAGACAACATTTTGTGATTTGCGAAAAACACAGTATGCAGTGCGTTTATTAATACATTTAGTTTACTCTAAATATTATCACGGTGGATATGATACTAGTAAATCACTAAATATACAAAAATAGCCAGATTATCTGGATAGCTGTCGTTCTTGAAATGTTTTAGAGTAAGTTGGATGTATTAATAAATGCACTGCACACGGTATTTTTCGCGAATTACTAAATGTGCCTTTTATTATTGTCAGGTTTTGAAAAATTTCTAAAAAAACTCAAAAAAATTGAACTTCGTGGGCTAGATGGGCGCTTTAGCCTTAATTAGAACCTTGTCTAGAGTTTCTATAAAGCCCCAAAATTAATATCAAGTTTTCAAAGTAGCGACAAAGGTATCTTTCATTACCCGCGATCGCTACAGGCAAAATCAAGTATTGCCACAAAGAAATTTCCCCTATCCAGTAATTACCCCCCCTTAATTACCGTGGAGTACCTAATTTAATTCAAGACGCGGCTTAACAGGCTTCGAGGAATAAATAAAAGTTAGCCCAAATCACTTTGAGTTTAATATTCCGCGGTCGCTCTTCGCTGTATCTAGACTTTAATTAGTTGCTGAGTTAATTACAAACTGGTGCTAATAATGGGGAAGAAAACAACTTTATAAAATTGGCTAAAATATCAGACTTGAAATTTCGAAAAGAGCTAGTGAAGTATTTCGTTAACATAGTAATTTGAGAAAAACTTTACAGTGAATATGTTTGTGGTTGTTACATTTTTAATACATTGTTATTTCGTAATAAGTATGTAAAATAAACAATTTGTAAAATATACCTACGAAATTTTATGTTAATCATCATCCACGTTCTGTTGATACCAAATACATTTTATTTTCGCTTCGTAAATCTATTATTGGTACACGAACTGAATTTGATTGAATTCAATGTATTGACGTCCCTCTATTATCATAATGCTTGATCAAGGCAGCAGTAGTTATTATAATAATAATATCGCCAGACGGACACACCAACTGTAAGGTCCCAAACTAAGCAACGCTTGTACTATGGGTACCGTACAATGGACTGGGGGCGATCCCAGTGACACCCAGACCTGGGAAAATTACGAAAAGGCCATTTCCGAAATTTACCCTGACGGGAATCGAACCCGCAACTACCTGATGCAGTGAGCCGAGCGGCCTACGCTCGAACCACTACGCCAAGCGGTCGTCAAAATCATACAATTCGTCGTCAAAATTATTGTTTAATCTTTGTAATAAATAATAGAGTTTTTTAAGAGTTTCCATTGGATTCGTCTAGGGCCAAACCTTGGCGTCATTATTGGTGACCACAGTCGATAGGAGTAACAGTGGTGGGAGTGTGTCGTGGGACTAGTCCCAGTAAAAAAAGTTTAGCTATGACTTCAAAAGATATTTAAATTTCTCCAAGCCCACACTGTTTCCAGTAAGCAATAGGCTCGCCCACAATTTACATTGGGAGTAATACCATAGACGAATAATTGTGGGTGCGCAAAAGTGTAGCTTACTTGTTGTTATTTTTATTTACTTTTTCCATAATATACAGCCTATAGATCATATTTTTAAGCGCAGCGAATTTTCGGGCCTGTTATACAGACACATTAAAAATATTAGATAGGTATCAATTGTACTGTATACTATGGCCAACGAATCGAGCTTTACAAAAATGATTAAATTATTTTATTAAAATATTTGATTTCAACGGTTCGCTTTCATTTATTGTTAATCAACATCCGGGTTTCCGGCACAGAATGAACACCGAATCTATACAAAGGCAACCCAAAGCCGCCGAGCCCAGCGATGACTGACTTGAGCTCGGACATAATTGGAGCGAAGCGAAAATTTGTAAAGTCTTTGATAATTACCATTTCGTGTCGCATCTCGTTGGCCGTGGTATATACGCATAGACCCGTATTAATAAATCGATCTCATGTCTGAGAGCGATTAACGAATAATGAAATAACGTGTATAAGTCGTACTCAAGACCGTTCTCAGACTTGAGATCGATTAAATACAGGCTTTAGTATATATATTGCACATAGATAGTTATTATAGTACAGTCGAGTGCTAAGTTGCCCGAACGCTCACCCTAACATATTTGTGAAAGGCACCTGAAATCTGCCAACCCGTATTAAGCCAGTATAGTGGACTGTATCTGAAAATCCTGTAAAGTGTTCAGTAAAGACCTGAGGCCCTGTTCTTATTCTCCAATCCACGAAGTATTTATTATCCTCATGTGTTATATTACAGTAATTCCCAAAAGACTACAGCCTACATACAGGCTTACTTGACCGGAATAGTACCATCCTCTTACAGAAAATCGGCGTAAAAATGCTATTATAGCTGCGTTTCGTACGCTCTCTGAGAGAGTCGGAAGCCCAACCTCCCCCCTTTCTCCTCTGTGTTTTCCACTCATCTTCAGGTCAGCAACGTGCGAGCAATGCTATTGGTATTGCAAGCTCCTATAAGGGACGGTAACTGCTTAACATCAGGCGGCTCGAGTGCTTGTTTGCCAACATCCTACTAATATTATAAATGCGAAAGTTTGTGAGTGTGGATGTATGTACGTATGTATGTTTGTTACTCCTTCACGCAAAAACTACTGAACGGATTTGGATGAAATTTGGAACACAGATAGATTATAACCGGGATTAACATATAGGACTTTTTAACCCAATAATCCAATACTACGCGGATGAAGTCGCGGGGCATAGCTAGTTGTTTTATAAACAGGAAATATGTGTAGTTATATTATATACATCAAACATTATGAGTGCTTTTGTTTGCGTAACAATTGTAATTATTATCACCCAATAAACAAGAGTTGCAATTTACAATTATTTGAGACGCCTTCATACTAATGATGCACTTTTAGTTAACTTATTATAAAATATATTATATTACTACCGGTAACGTCAGTGAAAAAAATTCGCGAACGTTTTCCGCGAGCCGACTGATCAAGGAATAATAAGAATAATTATAAAGTAGGCACAGCCTTTACAGTCTCATTTTCCCTGTAATAGCTATCTTTGGGATGAAAAATTAATTAGAATGGACTGGCTCGCCTAAAACGATTTATATTAATTAAATCAGAATCATTAATCAACTTTTTTGAAAGCAGTTATTTCTTTTTGTTCACTCGATTAGGCATAATATAACTTAACAAGTTCATAGATAAATTGTTTAAAAAACCTTACATTTCAATCACATTTTTTTCACAATAATATAGGTATCAGAACAAAATAAAACATTCTCCGAAACTTACCGTGTGTTGTTAAAAGAAATACGAATATTCTAATAGCGATCCTTAACTTAAACGTCATTATAACAAATCTGGACTATAACTGCTTGAAACTGTCACTTTATACACATGTATATTTATACGGTACACATTTTTTTTTTTTATTCGGTATTTATGCACATCACATTGTTTTTATTCATTTCGTAGCGCGTAGCACTTGTAGCGCGGCGTAGCAAGCGTGCGTCAGCCAGCTGCCTACGGCGAGACTGGCGCGGCGGCGGGCGCTGGGCGCTACGGCTCTCGCGGGTTGATGAACGAGGTTACTCATCTGTTTGTTCTTTTCAAATAGAGCTTTTCACAGCTGCCCGAGAGGGTTCCTACATCTAGAGCGTCGTTTAGTATAACCGCTGATTGCGGTGAGGTCTTATGTGAAATTTAAGACCGCTTTTATATCACTGTTTGACTTGTTGACTTAGGCCTCATTCACACGGTACAGACGCTTTTTGGATAGTTTGGGTCCTGAATACAGTCAAAATCTGTCCAAATATCTAGAATACACGTCGTGTCTCCACCGTGTGAATTTCAGGATATCATTTCATAAGTTATTGAAATCGAAAATATATAAAATCTATAATGAACTAGTTAAAATATTCTTATATAAATGTGGGTTTTAAAACAGAACGAGAACTTTTCAGCATTCAGGCATTTGATAAAATGGAAACTTAGTCTTTTGTTAGGGTTTTACAATTAAGGATACAACTTGTCATTTGATAGTAAAGTTACAGTGTGTACTTACAGTCTTTAAACTAAGAAGTTTGTTATTATATATTTGTTATTTTAAATTAAAATCTCATGGCAACATGTCTGAGGGTCGGTTTGACTCATTTCCACGGCGCTGCATCCGCATGAGTCATACCTATAGCCGGTTACTATATTTTACAACGGTAGTAGCTAGGAAATAACGTTTCGCGATGCTGGAACCGTAACAAACATTTATGAGCTGTTTGTTGTATCAACATTTATTATGTACCTAGCTCTATGAAGTTATGCAGGTTTCAACAGAGAGAACTTGTAGGCCATTTTATTATTCCTCGGTATATTATAAAGACGAATGATGTCAAATTTGACATACTGAAGTACTGTTCATCACGTGTTTAACTTGTTTGTAAAAACGCGAACTTAGTTTACAATTGATTGTTCTAAAGCAGGGTTAGAGTAATGAGAAGCTATTTTGTATTCAAGGCTTTAAGATTTCTATTAAATGATTCTCCGTAAAATTGTAACATGCAATAGAGAACCACCCGTGTATCTATCATTTGAAACCGCAATCGCTACATTGCACCTGATATCGATAGCTACATTCTATTACGTGTCCAGCTGTGTGGAAACATATAAAATATTTTTTCTTTTATCCCTCCTTAATATATATCTATATATATATAACTCAAAGGTGACTGACTGACTGACTGACTGACTGACTGACATAGTGATCTATCAACGCACAGCCCAAACCACTGGACGGATCGGGCTGAAATTTGGCATGCAGGTAGATGTTATGACGTAGGCATGGAAAGGAAGCCGCTAAGAAAGGATTTTGATTAATACTACCCCCAAGGGGATAAAATAGGGGATGAAATTTTTTTGTATGAAACTTTGTCAATTAAATTCCACACGGACGAAGTCGCGGGCACAGCTAGTACCCTATAATACCTAACTGAACCTGAAATAGAAACAACTGAGTGGAAACAATTATGTTTCATATAGTAAAATCTAGGATTATTAACTAGTTCTAAGGTCAAACAAACAATTACAGCAATCAATTGTAACGAAAACATGTAAAGTTATAAGAACTACCAATAAATAAAATTTGTTTGGTTGAAAAAACCTTAACACTCTAGAAATACAGAATAAGTATTTTTTTTATATATATAACAAAGTCGACAAACTATTGCAATACCAATAACATTGCTCGCACGTTGCCAACCTGAAGGAGCTGACCTAGAGTTAGGGAAAGAAGGAGGAGGTAGAGCTTCCAGCTTTCGCACTCATCGCTCGATACGCAGCTATAATAGTTACTCTACGCCGATTTTCTGTATGAGGGGTGGTAGGTACCCCGGTAGAGCAACCCCAAAGTATGAGATGTAGTCAATTGGTTACAGTTTAGCTCTACCATCTATACAAATAAATAAAATTGGAGTGTCTGTTTGTAATATCAAAAAAACACCTTTTCACTAAATGCATATGAAAGTACATACGACACCTATCGCAAAAACGCGATTTAATTTTTTTTTTGTCTGTCTGTCTGTCTGTCTGTGTCTTCCAGGTAATCTCCGAAACGGCTAGACCGATTTTGACGGGACTTTCACTGGTAGATATCTGATGTTATAAGCAGTAACTTAGGCTACTTTTATTTTAGAAAAGCAAAATTTAAAAAAATGAAAAAATGGGTTCTGTCGTGCGGGTTCAGAACGCGGGAGCGGGCTGTTTTGTTAAGTTAAATTCCACGCGGATGAAGTCGCGGGCTCAGCTAGTCGTAAAATAAGAATAGTTTGTATAAGTCAATGTAGCGCCAATAGCCTGGTGGTTAGAGGGACCATCCGGGTTCGATCCCCATCCTGGCCATTAAACTGTTGACGTGAGCCCACTCCTAACACAAGCATTAGCTTAGCTGGAGGGGCTAACGGGAATACTAGTAATGTGATAAACACACATTGCTAGTAATTTAAAAAGAAAACACTCCCGAATCTGGTCTGTATGTACTGTATTACTTACTTGTCTGGAGATTAGAAGTATTCAAAATAACTTTTGTATAAAAGTATATATTATAAAGATAGAGTAACGATGTTAAACACAGGCAAACCTACAACATGAATACTTTCCATGGTGGAGTAATAAAAAGATAAAAATCAATGTACAAACAAGTTGTAAAAAACATCTACTTATAACGATAATGTCATAAAATAAACCTGACGAGCCGAAATGATTTTATTTTTTGTCTATTCGACATAATCGCCTCCCTACAGATATTCCACAGCGGGCAATAAATTCAATTGTGTCTTTATCATATTGTATAAAACGGAGGGCTTCGAGGCACGTGACTAGAGATCCCTTCCTATAAACAATTTCCTGTGCACCCCCAATACAATTGTCTGACTTGAAATGGACAGATTAATTCTCGTTCCGGCGTATTTTGAACTTTATGTGGCGAGGAGATGAACTATTGGTGATCTGAGCCGAATTCAGTGGTCTATTTTTAATGGAACAGGTATTTTTGTGGCCTCTTTTCAACGGATAACTTTCAGTGGACTTTTTTACCTGCAAGTTGAATATATCCAATTAGGAACAGACTACTGTTCTTTTATTTTTCAGTACGTATCCCAGTACTCAGTTTAGCAGCGAAAATAATAAAGTAAAATTTTAATTATAACTTACACAAGAATTGCTACCTAAAAATATTTCTAAAATAACCTGAACGGAAATGGAACACACAAACTTCCGCTCCGCTATCCAACCCTTTAAATATTTACATCCACAAGTTATCCAAACGCTTACATGGTGTTTCTAAAGTCCGAAATAAGTAATACTTGGCAGCTTGGATTAGTATCGGGAATGGAATTATATTTTATATCGAAATTAATAGTACATTGTATTGGACAAGGGAGTAGGTATTGATTAATCATAAATCCAGTTGTGTTCACTATTGTAATATTCACTTTATTATCACGTTATACTAGTTTAAATAATTAAACTAATCCTGCCATAACAATTATTTTCATTTTCTCCTTTCCGTTCCAATTCAATATATCCATCAATCTCTTTCCTTTTTTTTTAAACCATTGACCACTCTTCTTTTACTTTTTAATCATAATACGAAGAGTGCTCGCAGATTAAGTTATAACAAATAATAATTGATCAAGGTCAATTAATCAAGAAGATACAAGTACAAACAATTATGCATTAGTTAGTTACGTTACCTAACAGCTCGGCCATCCTCTTTGTAGCGAGTCCTCTCGCTTCTTCACAATATAAATGTACCTAATACTAAGAGAAAATATATCGTCTTAAATAATAACATGTTCAGAAAAAATATTTTTTATCAATAACTAATTTTCGGAATAAACTAAAACGAAAAACATAAAGAAATAAAATGTATCTCCATCTACCATAACAAAAGAATGGTGCCCTCCTAGTGTTCACAAAATTAAGTATTACAATATGAGTATTGTATATATGACCTATTTATTTGCCTAAGAGCTCGGCCATCCTGTTTGAGGCAAGTCCTCTTGCTTCATTACAATGTTAATACAAACTACCGAATAGTATAATAACATCTCAAATTGTAATATAAGTAATACATTTATAAAATTACAGTTATTAAATTCCTAATAATAATAAGACAAACAATGACTTTTATCAAAATGAACTAAGGACGAAGAGCATAAACACAAAAAAATAAACATTTCATTCAGCGATAAGGTCCCTACTATGACTTACTTTTACTGTACGAAAATATATAAGTACTTGTTCTGGTTCCTTAAATTGTGCAGCTTGGGCACCTACCTTAACAGCCCTATCCTCGATTCCATAAAGTAAACAATCGACTGCTTGTTTACCAGTAATTTTACAACGGTTTAAAAGATTAACTTTTGCATAATAATATTGCTCTAGAGAATCTCCATAATTAGCCTTTTTAGACAGCATTTCAGTAAGCAGTTCGGCATAGTCCTCGCGGTAAGGAAATGACTTTAATAACTTTTTCTTCCATTCCCCCCAAGTATACAATAGCGTGGACAAGCCTTGATACCAAGTCTTGGCGACCCCGCTTAACTTTGGCAAAGCATAGTGTATAATTTCTCTTTCGTCCCATCCATAAATTTCAGCACATTCTTCTACCTTTGTCAACCACGTAAGCATAGTTTGTTCTTTCGACATAGGATCAAACTCCGGTATAACATTAGTATTAAAAGTAAGTCTAGGTTTATCCAAGCCTTTCACCCGAGTTAACATATTTAAAAACTCATCCAACATAATATCCGAATCATGTACCTTTCTTGTAAGCTTTCTTCTTTGCGGTAAATGTGGTCGTTCTTCTTCAGTGTCAACCGATGAGATCCAACCTTCAATTTTACTGTTTTTCTTTATTTTCCTATAACTCACATGTCTCTCAGATGAGTCGCTCGAATCGGTGGTGTCATACTTTCTGGTCTTGCGTGTATTTTTAAATATCTTATCAGCATCCCTTTTTTTATCTCTAGAAGTAGACGCATCTCGTTGCACCTCAGTTATAATCATTCCTCCGTTGCGCTCCTTTGAAATTCCATGCATCGAACTTCCCCTTCGTCGACATCCGGAATACCTATGGCCATGGTCACGTAACTCAGTTCGAGGCATCGTTTCATAGTTAAGGTGACTTACTTTGATCCTAGTCTGATCATGGTCCCTTAAGCCAGACCCTTTCTTATCCTCGGTATCGTGACCGGCTAATCCGCTTTTATAAGATAGCTTCCGATTCTGGTCACTCGACCCGGTTCCTTGGGCCTTCTCGCAACCACGATCATTAAATCCTATTTTGTAGGTAACCGCCCGATCACAATCACTTGACCCGTGTCTTTGGGCCTTCCCGCAATCATGACCGGTTCTATCTATATCACAAGTTATTTGATCATGACCACTTGACCCGTGTCTTTGGGCCTTCCCGCAATCATGACCGGTTCTATCTATATCACAAGTTATTTGATCATGACCACTTGACCCGTGTCTTTGGGCCTTCCCGCAATCATGACCGGTTCTATCTATATCACGATCATGACCACTTGACCCGTGTCTTTGGGCCTTCCCGCAATCATGACCGGTTCTATCTATATCACGATCATGACCACTTGACCCGTGTCTTTGGGCCTTCCCGCAACCATGATCGCTCCCGAATTCAATAATTCCATCCTCCATAGTTATTCCTCACCTGAAAATTATAAAGGTCTGCAGAAAATTGCGTTACACAAAATTGCATTTTATTTTTATTAGGTATTTAAAATTATAAAAAAAAACATTAAAATGCAACAGCTTATCTTCCTTCAATTATTCATCCATCACTATCATTATAATGTTCATCCACTGTTAATGATATTTTTATTTTATTTTACGATAATCAACCAGTACTACTCTAAGAATTTCTAACTCCTTGGTTTTTTTTTTGGGTTCGGTATATGTATTTGTTCTGAACGCATTTTTTTATTATCTGTGTACCACACAGATACATAAATTATCTGTGGTCAGACTTACGCGGTATTGTATTATATTTTGGTCTATCATAATTTTGTAGTACAATGACAATAAAAATGGACTAGTAAACTAGTTTACGTATTACAACCTCAACTACCTCCAACACCACTCCACCACTTCCCAATTCCCTTATTTACCAATAGGTTTTTATATACCTACATCATACAATGTCAATTAATTGTTAACAAACACCACCCACAAACATGCACACACCTATTTAAAAGAATATCACTTGTAGCAGTCTTTGACTATTTTTACCTAATAATAGTGCATTCAACTTGAATACACAAGAAAAAAGTATAAATTAACTCATGTTTTACATAAAGTCACATACTCACAAAATTTCCAACTGTGGACGTAGTACGGGAAAATTGAAGCTATGTATAATTTCCCGCGAATCCCACAATTCTGAATTATTGGACAAGGGAGTAGGTATTGAGTAATCATAAATCCAGTTGTGTTCACTATTGTAATATTCACTTTATTATCACGTTATACTAGTTTAAATAATTAAACTAATCCTGCCATAACAATTATTTTCATTTTCTCCTTTCCGTTCCAATTCAATATATCCATCAATCTCTTTCCTTTTTTTTTAAACCATTGACCACTCTTCTTTTACTTTTTAATCATAATACGAAGAGTGCTCGCAGATTAAGTTATAACAAATAATAATTGATCAAGGTCAATTAATCAAGAAGATACAAGTACAAACAATTATGCATTAGTTAGTTACGTTACCTAACAATTGTTACCCTAGGAATGAAAGTAACTTATTTAGTCCCGGGACGGGGTTTGGCCAATTGTTCGAGGGATAAAATAAGTCTTTCACCCGAGGTAAGCACTATGCTTTTCATTAAGAATACAAGGAAAGTAAAAATAAAAACAGGAATTAGCTAAAGAAAAAATGAGTGAACCAAGAAGTGTGAACATTACAACTTAAAAAAAAACAAATGGAGATGTATTGCCGCCTATTTTGTTTTTTTCCGTTGGCCGGCCAGCTTCATTATTCAGTCATTATTTTTCATTTTCATCATTAAAAAAATGGTAAATATTTTGCAAAATCTATGTTATTTTAAAGAAATAGTTGAAACTAAATTATAATAAAGTGATTTTAAAAAAATATTATTTAATTAATACTTAACTTTATGTTATTTCAATTTTACATCGCGCTGTAATTGAGTGACTGTAGAGGAAGTTGGAACATGGTTCAATAGAAATGTGAAAATAGAACTAGTTATTTTTAATAATTTGACAGTTGTCAGTTCAAAGCAATTCACCCTAGGGCTGAAATGTATTACTTTCAACTCGCTCCTCAGGCAACTTCAGGCCTACTTTCCGACTATGAGTAATGAAAAACACTTTATTCAATATTTTTTTCCAATGATTTTTTTAAAATCGTCATATCACAAGTAGTATACAATTTATTTCATGTATATTGATGACAGTTACTGTATTTACGTATAGCCTGTCTTCAGGATTTACCCACATATCAATTATCGTTAATGCACCTACATAATTATTTCGGACTATTGATGCACCCTGTATAATAATACAAGCTCTTACCTTCATATGCCCTTAGTTTTCTCAGCCTACTATAATCAAATTAAAAGGTCAGATTGCTGCCACTCTAATCTTACATAATATACTTGTTACATTACTTCTCGAGTAAATACCGAGCCGTGAGCCAACCAATCAATGTTTTTGAGGTCACCACAACAAGACGGCCTCTGCAGATTTGTACGTTTTATTATATTTACCAAAGCCTCAAGTACCTACTGTCCTTAGTCGGCAAACTCATAAGGAAACCCTTTAGATACGATACTAAGCCAATAAGGTTTCGTATTTATGAAGGCCCCAATTTTATTTTCGTACACGGCTACAATGGATAATAATTATCAACATAATTAATATAAACATAAGGGCATTGTGTTGCAATTCAATTTTATTATTTGAGAGTCTGTTAAAAGCATTCAAAACGTAAATCAAATCAAATCAAATCCAGTAATTTATTTTGCAAGTGATTGGTGGGAATTTTCTTGAATTTGTTTGTTGTTATTGACGACCGCTTGGCGCAGTGGTTCGAGCGTAGGCCGCTCGGCTCACTGCACATGGTGGTTACGGGTTCGATTCCCGCTAGGGCAAATTTCGCAAATGGCCTTTTCGTAATTTGCCCAGGTCTGGGTGTCACTAGGATCGCCCCCAGTCCATTGTACGGTACCCATAGTACAAGCTTTGCTTAGTTTGGGACCGTACAGTTGGTGTGTCTGTCTGGCGATATTTATTATTTATTTTTAATACAATTTTTATTTCGTCCATACTTTTACATTTAGGTGTGCAAATTAGGCCCGTATCAATAAATCGATCTCAAGTCTGAGAGCGGTCTTGGGTACGCGTTTGACACATCATTTTGTACTGGTATGACATAAGAACTTAATATTAAACTAGTCAGTTAATTTTAATTTCATTACCTACGTTATTGTTTGTATGTTCAATTATAACCTAACTACCAACTACGTTAGTATGTATTAAAATACTTCTTTTATCGAAGTAATAATATACATGTAAGAAAAAAATGCTATTATACTTAAGGTGAAGGCGCCTGTCTAGCCCGCGAAATTCAAAATTTTCGAGTATTTTAATAGTTTATCCAAAATCTGAAAACATTTAAGACAACATTTTGTGATTTGCGACAAACACAGTATGCAGTGCGTTTATTAATACATTTATTTTACTCTAAATATTATCACGGTGGATATGATACTAGTAAATCACTAAATATACATAAATTGCCAGATTATCTGGATAGCTGTCGTTCTTGAGATGTTTTAGAGTAAGTTGGATATATTAATAAATGCACTGCACATGGTCTTTCTCGCGAATTACAAAATGTGCCTTTTATTATTGTCAGATTTTGAAAAAAATCTTAAAAACCTCAAAAAAATTGAACTTCGCGGGCTAGATGGGCGCTTCAGCCTTAAGTATAATAGCATTTTTCGTTTTTTTTTTTCTCTCGCTGCAGCCGCGTTCCGATGTGTACGTGTTTGCTGTCATAATATAATTTGTAATTATATCGGACAGCGCGGCGCGAGCCGTCGCAAGTAACTTTGTTGCCATGAGTACTGAACTTGTGGCAAATGAACTGCTGGCGTTCCTGCAGCAGAAGCTGGACGTGATGGACGAGGTGTCCGCCGTTCAGATCTGCAGCACTAACTTCAGCGAGGATGACATCGCTGCTGCCAAGCTGCTGCTGTTTCGGGTGCTCAACAAGAGCGACCAGATGGTGTCCCGCCGGCGTGACGGGACAAAGAAGAGCATCGAGGACATCATCACGCTGCTCAAGGTGACCGACCCGGACGATGTGCCGACTTTTGTGGCGAGGGACCTTAACAAGCTCCCTCCCGTGAAATTCGACCACGTCGACGCGACCAGCCTGCTGAAGGACATCGTGCTCCTGAAGAAGAGCCTGGCTGAGATGACGCGGAGATTCGATGCGTCTGAAAATACCGTTAGTGAATTGCGCAAAGAAGTTAATAGTTTGCACAGTTCGCTAGCGGTAATTAGGTCATCGACAACCGCTAACGTAAATGTGCGCCGCGGTGCATATTTTGATACGTCCGCGACTAGCTTTGCATCAGCGGTTTTAACATCATCGCCCGCGTCACCCGTTGCCGAGTCAGCGCGCGCCAGTCAAACTCTGCGCGCAGCTGTTGCCCCCGCCCCTGCTGCCCGTACCCCGCGGGCATCAGACACGCTGCGAGAAGTAGCCACGCCAGTTTCACCGGTGCCACAGATGCTCCGTGATTTTGCCACCGTTGCCGCCAGTAAGCCTGCTGTCCAGCGGCCTGCCATCCGTAAGGTACCGAGCGTGGCCCCCGCGGGTGCACGCGTCGAAGACCGTGATGAAGAGGGCTTCATCACCGTGCAGAAGAAGAGACGCGCGCAGCGGGTTAACCGAAATCGCTGCGGCACGGCGGCAACAGGGTCCAACTTCCTGTTGCGTGCAGCAGTGCCGACCACACCAGTCTACCTGTCCCGCCTCCACTATGCCAGCAAGGCGGGGGACATTGCAGAGTACATCCGAGTGAAGAGCAATGTCTCATTGAGAGTTCAGCCGTTGGACTCTAGTCACAACGCATGTTTCAAGGCGTTTGTGGTTAGGGTCCCCACTGAAAGGCTGGAAACTTTCATGCAGGAAGACTACTGGCCGAAGGGTGTGGTGTTCAGGCGCTTTCGGGGGAGATTGCCGCCGGCACCACCAATAGTTTAGTTTAGTGTTATAGTGTTAGTTTCATTTATAAATATGTATGATAGTATATAAGGTATATATCTCCATAGATATATACCTTATATACTATCATACATATTCGTTTATAATCAAGCATCACAGGCCCATGCCTGTGATGCTTGATTATAAACGAATAAATAAATTAAATAAAAATATCGATAAAACAAATCATGCCAAAATTCACGTAAACATGTAGGTTATAAATATCATATCATCAAATTGTCACCACCCACGCACGGTGGCTACTAATAAACTGTACCAGAACACTGGACATATGTAAGATGAAACTTTCTTCTTATGAAAAAATAAATAAATACTAGGTGAAACAAAAAGGGTATACTATTTTTTTTGCAACTTAACTTTGTAAATCTCAAACTATCGGCTTTGTGGGACAGTTGAAGTACTGGTATTGTACACTTGTGAAATATGTCAACAGCTTTATTCCTATAACACCTTTTGTTTTCCAAGTTTCCTCCAAAGCTGACAGTTTTAGAATTACAAAGTTAAGTTTTGAAAAAAATAGTATACCCTTTCTGTTTCAACCTGTATAATTTTGGTCGTAATACACTATGGAACCTTTAGTATGCTAAATGCATTTGCTTAAAGTGGAAATATACCTAAATGTTAATAGCCCAAAAAGCTTTCGCATTTCCCGGAGAACATTAAATAATACAATTCTAACCATGCATTTTTTATTCCATTTGACGGCAGTTGAGCCAACAGGAAGTTACCACTTACGCAGTGCCGTTAAAGTTCCCATATGAAACTTAATACCATGTCTAGCATGCAAACGACATGGACGAATAGTTTCCAAGCATTAACACAAGTTTATTCTGGAATAATTCCACACGGAAAAATGCCGCCTCGAGTCCGTATCATGGCATCCTTAATTATATTTTCCAAGTGGGAGTTAATTAATTAATTAAAACGCAAAGATGATTAAAAGGGAGAGGTGAGGAGAAATGGTTACAACGTGACCGTCAAATAAATATTGCTTTGAATTGAGCTTTTGCTAACAACATTTCGTCTTAAGCATTGTTTGAATATCAGCATTTTACTGTTTTTTAGAGTTATTTATATTCTAGTCCATATCCAGCGATTTCTTAAAGAATCTATACAAATAAATAAAATTGGAGTGTCTGTTTGTAATATCAAAATAACACCTTTTCACTAAATGCATATGAAAGTACACACGACACCTATAACAAAAACGCGATTTAAAAAAATTTTGTCTGTCTGTCTGTCTGTCTATCTGTCTGTCTGTCTGTCTGTCTGTTTGTCTGTGTGTTTGTTCCGGGTAATCTCCGAAACGGCTGGACCGATTTCAACGGGACTTCCACTGGCAGATAGCTGATGTTTTAAGGAGTAACTAAGGCTACTTTAATTTTAGAAATACAATTAGGGTTCCGCGTAAAAAAATAAAAACACATGAAATCAAAGAGTATCTCCGAATCGGCTGGATCGATTTTAACGGGACTTTCACTGGTAGATAGCTATTGTTATAAGCAGTAACTTATGCTACTTTTATTTTAGAAAAACAAAATTTTAATAAATGGGTCCTGTCCCGCGGGCTCAGATCGCGGGAGCGGGCTTTTTGATAAGTTAAATTCCACGCGGACGAAGTCGCGGGCTCAGCTAGTATATTATAAAACAAAAAGGCTTTTCATTAGACACTAGGGTCCTTGCCCTAAGTCTCAATATTGTATCTACATTATAGATATAAATACAATTGAATTGCTTTTTCAAATATAACGTGATTTTGTACATCACTTTACATAGATATTAAGAGATCCTTTGAGAATTTGCAAAACTAAATTAGATATGAATCGTAACGACATACTTAGATAATATCATTGAATATAAAATACATGTCGTACTTAACTTTATAAGTATTAAACCCATTTTAGTCATGTTAAATCTAAGATATTATCTGATAATAGCGAGGGGTACTTGAAAATTTTAACATTAATCGCCTATTTTCGAATCATTTTGCATCTAATAGGCAAATTGAACGATAAAAAAGATTTACTTGATCGCTCATTGAATGAGGTCTTTAAGCATAACATTATTTCTTTTTAAACTATAGGTAAATTAGAATAGATGAATATGCAAAGGTTTTCAGGTTAATCCTCTTCTAATGTCCCTTTTTATGTATTTTAAAGTAATTTAGTATATCCCGAGAAGAACCTTTAGAACGCGATGAATCGGGCATGTTTCAAAAGTCCGGAATCATAATTTATGTAAGTACATATACAGGCATATTATTATTCATGACGAGGTACCTACGGGCCTTTAAATATTTGCCAAAACTTTCGTGTTGCGGTCTTTGAACACATCCAATGGCCTAGAAATAAGTGTAATCTGCAATTACGAGTAGGAGCCACCGAAATTCAAGAAAAGTTTACCTACCCATCCAAACTATCAAACATTATTTCGGACTTCTGCAACACCCTGTATGTGTGTGCCAGTGATATTTTAGTGTAACCATCATTCCTTGGGAGCACAAAGCGCAGATAATTAACTTTCCTATCGCTAAGTTATTTTTATTTATGTTTAGTCTTCCATGTACCAAATTAAATAAATAAATAAGTCAAAAAAAATCAGTACATACCATTTAATGCCGACATATATGTTGGATGTTTAACATTATTGGAACAAAACAATTCTCGTGTGACCGCACACGTCACGAGTGTGACGGACCATTTAACACCAGTCTTTGTCCTCGAGGAGGGACGAGCGCTTACAAATCGTAACTATTGTCTATACGACCTCGTGAGGACGCTTCATATATTATTATCATCGTTATTCCGCTGTTATCAATCATGGGCAAGTAGACGACCGGCTGGCTCTACGTTTGGTTTAGGCCACTCGACTCACGACACCAGGGCCCTAACCACGCTAGCTACTCAAATCGTAATGGAAAGGCAAAAGCTAGCGATTACGTTTCAAACGCTCCGCTTTTGACGTTTTGCTGACACAAGCTTCACGATTTATACTGACATTGATATGGTACCACCGTTTGACGTTGAGCTTGCGACTGACTTCGTTTTTTTTAAAGTAAAGTTTATTTGCTTTACGCATTTAGCCAATGTCGAGTAAATACAATTTTCAAGTTTTATATGAAGGTCTTTGTCTAGGCCTAATATTACCAGACTTATTGGGGGAACTCGAATAATCATGTTTCACTACTATTCATCCAATTGCCCCCACTTACAGATATTTTTTTATGAACATTGGCATAAAGTCAAACGTAGTTACCAACGCAGATCCAAATAAAAAAACTACAAAGCGTTTGATGACATAAGCCACTCGCAAATGAGACGCTAGCGTGGTACCAAATATTGGCCAAGCGTTTGAAACGTAATCGCTAGCTTTTGCCTTTCTATTACGATTTGAGTAGCTAGCGTGGTTAGGGCCCAGGAGCCTTTTTCTCTGAATAACAAAGGCCTGACCGGCCTGTAGTTAAGCAGTTACCTTAGTCTATAGATACTTGCAATACCTATGCCATTGCTCGCACGTTGCCAATCTCATGGGGTGCGGGATAGGATAGAGGGATAGAAGGAAAGTTCAACCCTATGAAGAGCGTTTAAGTAATTTATATAATACTAGCTGAGCCCGCGACTTCGTCCGCGTGGCTGAGCCCGCGCGACAGACCCATTTTTTAAATTTTGTTTTTCTAAAATAAAAGTAGCCTAAGATACTGCTTATAACATCAGCTATCTCCCAGTGAAAGTCCCGTCAAAATCGGTCCAGCCGCTTCGGAGATACTCTTTGATTTCATGTGTTTTTATTTTTTTACGCGGAACGAATTTTATTTTTTTTTTTTTTTACAGAACCGTCTGCGCTCTTCTTTAGGAATGTTAAAATAACCCTAAATGCTTGTAACTCTGATGTTTCGTAACCATAATAATAATCATAATAATTATAACGGGTTATCATTACTTTTCCCATTAGGTATACCACCCATTAATAGAGAATAATATAAAGGTAATGGACACCTTACCTTTCAAAATGTTGTAAAAATACACCAAGCGAAACATGAGTGCATTATTTACAGCTTACAAAATCTTAATTAAGTAAAATTAAGTACTACTTCTATTCTAACATCGAGCAATTAATCACCTTAATGTATGTTGTTAAGGAGCTTTATATTATTCGATAAATACGTTAACAGTAAATAATACTCCAAATAATTTTATGAAATTGTTATTTGTATTTTTCTTAACCATTTTAGGTCGGTTAAACTTTATGAGGCATTGATATAATCTTAAAACAAAATATAACTCGCTATTTAAGCTACCTTTAAAGTACGGTTATTTTAATAATTTATTGCTAATTACCTGACTTAGCTCGATAGTAAAGAAAACTATTTAAAACCTAATATACGACCTCATCTGTTTTCCAAATGCGAGGGACGGAGCCTATGCTAAGAATTGGGTTGCAAAATGAACTCTAAACAAGGAGGTGCATTTTAACTAACAACTGAATATTTACACCAACGATTTCCTTATCAACCTTTGTAAGGAAGCCAAACGCTTATGAAACCTTAATAAGGATTGCTCGGCGGAAGTTCAAGCGTCAAGGTTCAACCCCGATCGAAGCTCAATACAAACTCACTCGCTTGCCTTTCGGGAATAACTGATCAACACACAAAACACCATAACACAAGATTCAGACAGAAAATACCTTACAGAAGTCTTAAGTAGTTTGGGCCAACTATAAATCTTAGAAAAAAGTTTGATGTTTGACGTAGAGTATAATATTAGATGAAATAATATAATAGTTAGGTTCAGGACGGACGCTTATGAAAGAGAGAGGAAGGGGCTTCTGTCCAGTAGAGGGTCAGTGAACGAGGCTACAAATAAATAAGAACTTAGTATGTCTAGAAAAAAATGTTAAAATGTGAGCACCACGTAAGCACTGATGCATTAATATAGCATAGCTGCCTAGTAGAAGTAGGTTTATGATATGACAATATTCTGGGCCTATTACTTCTTTTTTTGTGATGCCTTATGCATTAACCTACATTGTCCTCACACCATATACCTACTGTAAACGCAAACATAATTTAAAAAAAGAGAAAAGAAAAAATGTGTCCATGGAGTTTCTTGCATGTTCTTCTCCATAGGATTTTGTTTTGGAACATGCACCTTGCTCTTGACTTTTTAAAAGTGCCAGTTAATCTGGCCTATTTTAAATAAAAATATTTGAATTTGAAAAAATTGGGTTTAGGTGAGAATGGAAAGCTATTAGGTATAAGATGTTGTTTTGTAGCACTTATCCCATCAATTATGGCACCCATTATTAACAACCGCGCTGACAGCGTTTTATGAAGAAGATACTGTACAGTATAAATTATTTCATTAGTCATCACGAAATCCCCAGAACTTCAAAGACCATGCCTTAAAATTTGACACGCATATTCCCTGACTTCTATGTTCTGGGGGCGTACGACACGCATCACGACAGCATCCATCCGTCCATCCTTCTTCTTATTCATTTGTATAAAAAAACTTATTTCCTCCAATTATGAATACCCAGCCTGATCCTAGTGCCACCGCTTTAGGTGATGCGTCAGAACTCAGAACCCAAAACCTGTATAAAGTTCAGAGTCTGAAGAGTTTTGGCACCAGCAATGTGATACAAAGTCTGCGTCAAACAAACTGTAGGTACTTTACTTTTACGGTAAAAGTATCAGTATATATAGGGGATGACGTCACAAAACACGAAGTTTCCAACTGGCACAAAGTCCATTGCGCTAATATATCTACGACATTGTCTTGCATAACTATTGAAATGGTCTTATAAAAAACGCAGTACAATGTAAAACGCGTTCGAAAAATTCATGCTCTATTGTAATGGTAATCCGCAATGAATAAAAGAAATCCGGGTAGGATCTATGGGTTTTCTTATACGTCGGAAGAAGGGTTTGTCTGTGTATTGGAGATGTTTTGAACAGAAGAAATCATAACATTTTGGTCAGGTCCACGTCTGATTCAATTCTTACGATAAATAATTTACAGTGTTAAATCTAGAAAAAATCATTTATAAAATCAGCCATACAGACTTTGTTCAACAATAATTTGTATACAAAAGCTATTTTGGAACTTTTGTTAGTGCTATTCTATCAGCATGGCGGGTTGAGATACAAATTCATTTATAATTTAAAACAAGGTTGATTATCCAGTTTAGTTTAGTTTCGTTTAAATTGACACAAGTTGGCACAAGTTTGCTTTGCCCTCATACCGTAGAACTAATAAAAGTAAAGGGAACCAAGATACCGCGGCTAGTTTCACAACAGCCTTATTTCTATAACTGGAACGTGAGTTGGCTGAAGTACTTCCAACATTCTAATAAATTAATGGGGATAGTAGGAAATAGCGGGCTCGTGCCGCGAGTGTTCCGAGCATTGGAGCCTTGCTGCTGTGCCAAATATCCTGTTTTTGTTAAGCCCACTATCTATTATTATGTAGAACTAGCTGAGCCCGCGACTTCGTCCGCGTGGAATTTAACTTAACAAAAAAGCCCGCTCCCGCGTTCTGAACCCGCACGACAGAACCCATTTTTTCATTTTTTTAAATTTTGCTTTTCTAAAATAAAAGTAGCCTAAGTTACTGCTTATAACATCAGGTATCTACCAGTGAAAGTCCCATCAAAATCGGTCCACCCGTTTCGGAGATACTCTTTGATTTCATGTGTTTTTATTTTTTTACGCGGAACCCTAATTGTTTTTCAAAAATTAAAGTAGCCTAAGTTACTCCCTATTACATCAGCTATCTACCAGTGAAATTCCCGTCAAAATCGGTCCAGCCGTTTCGGAGATTACCCGGAACAAACACACAGACAGACAGACAGACAGACAAAAAAAAATTAAATCGTGTTTTTGCTATAGGTGTCTTATGTACTTTCATATGCATTTAGTGAAAAGGTTATTTTGATATTACAAACAGGCACTCCAATTTTATTTATTTGTATAGATTAAATTGCTTTGTCCGCAGGCTGCAGGCCTACCATCGTACAGTACCCAAGGTACCAATAAGTATCATGATGGATGAAAATCCACGCATATTTTGGGAACGACTCTACCCAATAGTGAATTTCACAAGTCATTTTCAGCATAATAATGCTGAAAATTATTTTTCAACTATGTACTCGTAATATATTATCTTATTCTTCAAGGCGTCAATAGCCTAATGGTTGGAGGGGCCGCCCTCGTAGCTGAGAGGTTCCGGGTTCGATCCTCATACTAGCCATTAAACTATTGACGTGAGCCCACTCCAAACACAAGCATTAGCTTAGCTGGAGGGGCTAACGGGAATACTAGTAATGTGATAAACTCACATTGCTAGTAATCTTCTTTAAGAAAAAAAAGTATCGACAGGAACTTTAATAAATCATTACTAATTTACTTCTGGACACTTAGGAAATTAAAATGTAGTTTCGCTCGATTCCAAAGAAGGCCGAGCTGGAAATCAATGCTTATGTTTAGTACAATATTTGGTGTCGACAAATAAAATCTCACAGTATATTTACTAAGAAAATATCGAATATGTCAGATAAATATTCCCAGTAAGGAGAACTAAGGACCATATACGCGTACGCTCGAAGTCAATAAACACCCTGATCTGTATGTTTGTGTTTTGATCTCTTTTACCTACTAACTCAAAAACAGCTTAATTATAAAATAACTACCTACTTTGGTAGTAAAAAGTATCATACCATCCAGACAAAAGGTCAATGTCGGTTTCAAACGAAATTCCGAGGTTAGTAAGAGTATACAATCAAACTATAATATTGGAGCGAGCTTGTTTAAGATATTATTTCAGAATAATGCGTAGCTGGTAATTGGGCTACGGAATTTAATTTTCCATAAATCTTAGAAACTAATTTGCTGTGCGCGAATCTCATTACCCTCAATATTACACATGAGAATGTATTTTCAAAGACTGGAATTTCTATTATTCCAATGACGACTACGTTTGTTGAGAATACATTCCACTTTTATACCAACTTGGTCGTGGATTATGATAATTGGGGAGCGCTCAGAACGCGCATCGATCATGGAGCCTCCCCTCCCGCTCTCCCCGAGATAGATCCCTCATTGTGCCCCTCGTAATCAATCATTCCGATCAACTACACATAACAACTCGTATACATATTCACTTTATTGAAAATATTTTCCCTCAGTCTGATATCAATTTAGTTCACATCAAATTAATATTCATCCATCTGAATATCAGAGTTCATGATGAGGCGCCTGCCTGTGTCGTTTTCAGTAATATTGATTGTCTTTTTATACCCACATGTTTTGGGTATGGTATGGTTTGATATCGTATCATATCACCCCGTGATATCAAGTCTAGATGTCACCTATTCATGACTTGATACAGATTGTGATAGACTGTTGTCCTTAAACAATTAAATAGTAATAAATTCCACATTATCATGCCCGAACAAGACACTTTTAATAATTTATATTGGTCCACTTGACTTTCGAACTACAGCCCACGCAGGTACTTAATGATGTCACCGGTTTAACATACGAATAAGGTCACGGAACTCGGCCCCTACCTGATACTTACAAGGTTCTTCTAACAGCTGACCTTCGATAAAACCACCCGCTTCTAACCAATAGGAAATATATCATCAGATTTTTTATGGTAGATACCTACATCATTTATAGCATTTACTAAGATGCCATGCGAAATATCGAGCATTATTCAAATTAGACCTCATGTAGGTAGGTTTATATGTCAAATTATACAGCACCTACACGTACCACGACCCAGATTTCATGAAAATTTACCTTATCCCAGTACTAAAGTCAGCCGCTTTGAGCTTTTGAACCCTTTATCTGAACTACGAAACCAATACCAACAAGTTGCCTCTAAACGTCACCATTACCGTACTTTTGACGCTAAAAGACAGATTAGCGTCAGTCAGTAATCAGTCGGTCAGTAAGTAATCAGTTAGTAATCAGTCGTTTGGTGTTCCAAAGTGTACGGTCGCATAAATGTGTTTGTTATTGCCATTTGTTACTTGACACTGGCGAAATACCTACATAAAACATAATTTTTGAAGAAAGGAAGATCAATTGAATTTACCTATCATTAATGTTTTTGGTAGAAATGTTATCAGACTTAGAAGGTATGAGATGAGGAAACAGTTTGGGCACAATAGTCTAACCGTACTCTCACGTATTCGTAATGTATGAAGTACTTATTAATCCTATCGCGATAATTATTGCCATCGAGTAAGCATATTGTCACTGTTATTCTTATTTATGAAATCTTTCATGCGAGCCGGACGGAACACTCTTGCGTTGACATCATTTAACGCTATGTAAATAGATAGTGCATACAGCTAATACTCCGGTATTCCAAGTGCCTTGTGAGTTACTGTAAGCTTCGTCTAATTCATTGGCCTCCAATACAATGCGAAATTGATAATTATATATGTGCAGTAAATCATCAAACAACCACCCATTGTCTACAACTTCTTAGAATAGGAGTAGGTACAGCTGTAATGTAATGTTATTCAATATTCATTGCATTTAATAAAATATCTACTCTATTATTCTCATTTTGTTTATATTTCTCATTTACCTACTGTGTAGGTAAGAGTAGCCGAGACCGCTTAAAAAAGTAGCACGTTTTTATCTTTACGAAAAAACTTAAAATATAATAATACCTATTTATCATGTTCCTTTAGCACCGTAACCCAAACACGTAGTAGATAACTTGGTGAGATAAATAAAAGTTGCAAAAGAGCCTGTAAAAATTTCGCAGGTTTTTTTATAAAGTATCATAATTAAATTTACTAAACGCGGCCTAAAGATGAACATCAGAGGAGATGAAATATTTTAAATAAGTAAAGCACTATAATTTTAGGTGTTAAAGAAACGTGGACAATAAAAAATAATCAGTTTCGGCCGTCGGCACTAGTCACTAGTACCAATTTTTTTCCTTAAGTCTGCAACTGGATTGAAATGTAACCTCGACTGAGAAGATCCGGTAAGAAACTCAGCGGGCTTGTCTTTTATACACATTATTTATTTAGCTTACATTACATTAGTTACAAAGAGCAGGTATTTTGATAAATAAGATAGTTTTAATAAATATTGTCATTGAGATACCTAACCAATAAAATTTTTACACAATGCAAAACCATTCAGAGTCAGTAAACTCACAGCGAACACACAAAAGGACAATTTATATTATACCTACCGTTGAGTTAAACCGCTGCATGAATTGCATGCGTGAATTATGTCTTGCATCGTATACAACGGTGCTTAGTTTCCCAATACTTGGCTGCACAATTTCACAAAAGGGATTGAGGAAACTCAATGGAAATAGTTTTATTATTATTTTACTTTTGAAACACCCAGTATAGAGCCAAGTACGAGGCACCCCATAAAAATGCGACCTTCGGAGCTAAATAAACAGGAAAAATGCAACCGGCCTGAGGGTCGGAGAGACAGCGACCGCGTGGTGTAAGGGAAAACGAACAATCGGGTCCTCACCAACTGCGGTTGACAGTTTCAAGTCGTTACATTATCTCCGGCCCGAAGCAATTTCAACCAAATATTAAGCAGAAGATAAAGCCGTTATGCTAATTATGCCGGCTATCATTATTCGAGTAAGCCAACGACCTCCTTTCGGGGTGGCGTTTCAACAGGATCATTTATTATCGCGATGACTGCCAAGTTCCCTTTACAATCCAAGATCCGCGAGGGTGCTTCTACGAATCCTCATGCCGCGTCATAACTCCGCTCAATTTGTACAATCGCACTTAATGATATCCATGGGCCGGTGTGCAGGCAACTCACGTCTTTATGATACCAGTGTTACGGCGTATTAAAGCGTAATGGCGTTTAGCGGGTGGTTAGCACGTAGAAATGCCGGTGGTGAGGATATGGTTTCGTGCGGAAAAATGGCTCAATTGTACGTAACCATTAGGACTCACACGTGACTGGACGGACTTTCTAGATACGGCGCCGTTCACAGATTTTTGTTTACTTAACAATATGTAAGTTTCATCTCTGCCTGATTACTCCTAAAAGGGTTTTTAATTATTATTTTTACAATTGTAGGTATACCTTGTAAGTAATCATAAATCATATAATAAACAATACTTCAAGTTGGAACACTTATTTATCGTTTAATTCACTTGGACCTCAACAGTCATATTTGACCAGTTGTCACCCAATTTTGACCACCTGTAACCCCAAATATCGTAATTAATTCAAAGTCGCTTACACATCCAGGGGCCCATCCTTACAACTTAGATAACCGCCGCTGTCGTCTTGATCGACACAATACGTCAAAACTGACGTATCGCGTATCTGAATACGTCAACTTTCTCAGTTTTATATAGAAAATCTGTCAAAACAGACTTACTAAGATACGCATTACGTCAGTTTTCCCATAGAAAATCTGACAAAACTGACGAGTTCATATACGCGATACGTCAGTTTTGACGTATTGCGAGACGATCGAGATGCCAGCGGTTAACAGAGTTGGGTCCCGGATCGAGTACGTAATTCGTAAACCGTTTACCGTGGTACGCGATGTACGTACCTGCTGACATTGATTTTAGATCGTATCACTGGACAGGAAACTGTATTGAGGCTTTGAGAATGTATTATTGTAATTCTGTAAACTTGAAATTAGAATACCTAATAAGTACCTACCTGATCAAGAGAGAGAGTTGAATAAAGCTTATTTGCAACCAAAAAACAATTGAGCATTTCAAATTAAAACAAATAGGGGAAGAAAATTAACGGTTCTGTTTGCGTAGAAAAACCTTAGGCAGGCGGAGGGATTTTTAAAATAGTCGGTTTCCCCTGGTACGGAAAAAATCACCCGGCGATATTCTGCAGGTAAGGATAAAGAATGGGGTTACCCGTGCGACGAAAATGTTTTCGAACGAACTCACAAGTTAAGTGTCAAAGGGTTAGGTCACGTCTGTTTTGGAATCGACAACCGATGTGGGTAATCGTGGCCTAGAGGGGATCATGTCAGATGATAATGTGAAGACATGCCCATCTTTTATCGTAGATAAAATGTACTCTATTGTTTAATGTACGTGATTACGAAATAATAACAACATTTTTAGGGTTCCAGACCTTACAAGGAAAAACCGGAACCCTTATAGGATCACTTTGTTGTCCGTCTGTCTGTCTGTCTGTCAAGACCTTTTTTCTCAGAAACGGGTAGAGTTATCAAATTGAAATTAATACCAAATATCAAATGCTATGGTCCCTGGTATGTGTAAAAAAATTAGGCTTCTAAGTCAACGCAATCAAAAGATACGGTGATTTATGTCACATATTTTGATACTTTTCGCAAACTCAGTTATCAATACAAAGGTATCAACGCACAGCCCAAACCGCTGGTGTTAGAATCATGAAATTTTGACAGTAAGTACCTTATATACCGCAAGTATCCATTAAGAAAGTATTTTGGAAAATTCCACCCCTAAGTGCATAAAATAGGGGGTGAAAGTTTGTATGGGGTAAAAAAATTAAATGAACCTAGAGACATGAAAATAAGTATTGAGGCTACTTATTACAAATAAAAAATATTAATTTCAGCGTTTTGTAAAATTCCACCCCTAAGTGTGTCAAATAAGGATTTTTATTGTAGTTTGTATTCAGTTTGGTTGCAGTTTGTATTGGGTTCCCAAATTTGTTTAAGCATTTTTGGGAACTATTATTAAAATATCTTGCCGGTATCGATATTGGAATCCAGGAATGGAAAAACCATCTAAAATCATAATAAAATGTTGTACGGAACCCTCAGGGCGCGAGTTCTACTCGCACTTGTCCGGCTTTTTTAAAAAACATTTCTACCAATCCTTGTATCGCATTACCCGTAATTCCGTTAGCTCCTCCAATTAAACTAAAGCTTGTACTTTTTTATACAACAAATTCGGCACGTTGCCTTCCTGAAGAGCAGTAAAATAGAGGGAGGGGAAGTGAAAGGGCTCTGTCCCTTAGGATACAAAACGGAGCTATTGTGTAAGGTGCTGGTTGACTCTGGGGCCCAGGACTAATAGAGTGTGTATGTGAAATTAGATGTATGACAGATTGTTAATTCCTTGGGTGGCCGATAGGGGCGCTTGTAAATTGTCCACACAATTATTTTACGTAGACTAGCAATCGTAAAACATGGTAAAGTTATTGTATGATCCAGGTACTAATTGTAAAAGACCCGACTCATTGTTTCTTTCTGAGATCAGGAGTGAAATCGGACCGCGAGTAACTACTTTAAGAGTTAGGGTGAATGCTGAATATTCACTACCCTAGGGTAGTATAATTTACCAAATTACGAGTAAGTACTAGTACTTACTCGTCCGTAATTGTACCAACACTGTTTGGGAATTAGTGTTGCCTAACTATCATAGTTGATGTATCGATAGTATCGATATTATTGATACTATTGCACGTCATCAATATTATTGATTATGATTTTTGATGGCTACTATCAATAGTATAGTCACATGCCAATCGATAGCCTTATCGATTTTATGACTATTTATCGAGGATACGATAGTATTGCCATACTATCGATAGACAATCGATAGTTAAGCAATACCATCGGAAATTTCGATTCGGTTTAACCGCACTCATTATGGTTAATGTTTGCGTGTTGTTGTCTATTATTTGGTTTTGTTTGTGCTAATTAATTGATGTTTATCTTTACTGGACAAAAAGTGGGGCACTGGCGAGTTTATAAATCCTATTTTTCAGATCATACAATTACATAGTGGTCAATGGTTGTAATGCTTATCCTGTTAAAGGATCGTTTTAAATGAAAACTGTAGCAAATCGTTTTCACTACACTAGATTATCGATTATTCAATACAGGTACATTTAAAAAATGACCATACAATATTGCCTACCATCACAAACACGATTAACAAGAATCTGCTGAAATCGGCACGTGCAAAGGAAAAATTCCAAGCAACTCAAAGCCGAAATAAACTTTTTGTGATTAAAAATAACCAGGCTGTATCGATCTCACGCCGACGCGTGGTTCTGAACCAAATTAAGACGCTACACGTGTGAAGCTGACCGCAAACCACTTGTTAGTGTGGAATCTCAAACGTGTGGAGGCTTAGTTGCTAATATGGAAGAAACCTGTATTTTTTTACCCTGAAATAAAGTTCACCTGGACGGTCATACTGTAGATAACAAATGCACCTAACGGTAGGTAGGTACTTATTAAATTTCTGAGACAAAGATATAACTAGCTATACTTAACTCAAAATTAATACGTTACAGAACTACAATACACTCGGTACAAGTTAAATATTACCTAGATGATGCTTAAGACATAATGCTAGATAACTTAATGCTTATAATAAATTCTAGCACTCATTAGTGTCGCGAACAACATTTTTAATAGGTAGGTAGCGAAGAAATATTAAAATTATCTTAGGATTAGTCGAGATCCAAAGTTTTTTTCTAAACCGCCCTGGCAACGGTTGTATCCTATGTTTTTATGCTTGCCGCAAAAAAACTTGACAAGGAAAATGAATTTTCCGACCCCTCTCATATCATATTTCCGTTTGAGCGTTATTATTTTGGTTTCAAGTGCTTTTGTTATATTCTTTTCGATATTTGTAGCGGTTTCCACCCTTTTGGACTATACAAAAATAGGAACTTGTATAAGTCCTTGAAAGAACATTTTCATTGCTTTTGCATATTTTTTATTATCCGTTGGACGTTTAAAAAATCTTTGTTGTAAAGGTCCAACGGATTTGTTTTCTTTGAATGTCTCATTAAAATAACTAACTTCTCTATTATTATTTTTTCTGAGATACTTACTATCCTTCAAGTATTTTTTATTTTATGAATCTAACCAAATACATTTTTTTATTAGTATACCTAACTGAGAACCGCCTTTTTAAGTCTGTTAAATAGGTACAATCCGTTGCCCACAATCTGTCTACTTTATCTAATATAATACTAGAGCCGATTCTTCAGTACTTATCAAAAGGACCTGTTGGAAACGTGTTGGATCAGTGGAGTCTCAATGATAATAGTATCGTAATTTCTTTCTTTGAACTTTATTGCTGTTAATCGTAAAGACGTTAATACCTAAACCATGGGTTAGAAAAACAGACAGACAGACAGACAGACGGACAACAAAGTGATCCTATAAGGGTTCCGGTTTTTCCTTTTAAGGTCCGGAACCCTAAAAATGTTTTGGTTTCAATAAATGACACTAAACGCATCCATTCCGCAAATGCACGTTTCCAACTCGATTTTTTCAAGTTTCTGAGTGTCGGTAAAATCTGTAACAAGTAGGTACCCTACCTACCTACAATTGTATGATTGTCACAAGAAACCTTGTGATACCTACTCATAAGGGTGTGCCCCCCTAACATAACAATGAGATGCCTCACATAAAATTACCTACCTCCCAAACATTAATTGACTGTCATACAACAAATTCCCGAGATGAGTGCGAGCGCGCAAATAAAATATTTGCGACCAATTAAGAGAAATAAGGGCACGATATAACGTGGAAATACGGAATGTACCCACCTAGGAGCCGGCGAGGAATTCTTAAAGGGAATTTCATTAAATTCCCTCCGCTCTTATTGATATGGGCGCTTGGCTCGGGGCCGGGTCGCACTTTATTAAGAAATCATATGAATGTCGGCGGGAATGGGCGTACGTGACGATACGCCATATTGCCGATGCCTGGCTGTCGCCGTCACAAGTAAACTCATGGTATAAGGAATTGCTGGAAAGGAAGTGTCGGTAAGTAGTGACTCAACGAGATCAACAAAATAAGACGCTCATCACACACCAGCCAATACTTTCTATGGGTGACTGGCTAGCCCACTCATTTCGACTAATAGTATCGAAAATGAAGCGATCCGATTGGTTGAAGTGATCCAGCCAGCCCGTACGTTTCAAGAGAACATGCGTCCTTAGGGCGACTATCCACCTGGGTGTGCTATACAGCGGGCCCGTCCACTTCGAAGGATTGGATCACTTCATTTTAGATCCTATTGGTCGAAAAGAGTGAGCTAGCCGTTACCCCCCTGAGATTGTATTTACCTAGATGTGTGAAAAAATCGCACTGAAGACAAAGATTACTCAGTTACCTAAGAACCTACCTTACAATATGTGAGATCAAGCGACACCGGACAAGCCACTCTATACTATTTTGTTTTCTGTGAGCAGGTACTGTCACTCCCACTTCACTTAATTAGAATTAATTCGTTAATTGTTTGGAGCTGTTAGTTTTTCATTAGTGAAACGTCGCAAAGTGTTATTTGAATCGGTATTGGAATCATTAGGATCTCTTTGTAGACCAGAAATAGTTAGTAAGTAGGTCACAAAGCAAAGATCTGAAGGGTCAAAGAGGCTTACAAGTCCGCAAAGAGAGACAGAACATTAAAGTCTTTATAAGGAAGAGTGAAACATAACCCCAAGTATGATTTCGGACGTTTGAAAAAATGATATATACCATCATGAAACATACCTACATTTTGAAACTTATGATATAAGGGCGAGGATCGCGTAATTCTGCAGTAGCCGGCAACATTTTCATTTATTTGAGGTCGAGTTCAAAATGAGGACATAAGCAACATTACTCGAACGGAAATATTCAAGGACCCAAATCATACAAAGTATGTTCTGAAAAGCACTCTATTGATGCTTATAAGAATGGTACCTAAAGTAGATTAGGTACGCATCAGCTGTGGGCTATTATATACGTACTGACATATCTATAAAATATGGAACCTAATAATTTATCAGATCCAAGGAAAGAGGTCTACACGCGTTTAATTCTTTTCCAAAGTCTTATTGACACATTTTTTCGTTTTAATACTTAGTGTGTAAGTTTTACGTTAGCCCGTTTTATGAATTTATAGACACTGGTCTAATTGGTTTTCTTTGCTTTCGTGTAATGTAAGTAAACCTGAGTATTATTATATTTGGGAACAAATAAGTTTTACCTATATTTTTTGTAGTAAATAACTGATTGATTCTAATATATTTCCATGTTCATAGGCTGTGCTCACAATAACACCTTTCAGAAAAGCAAGGAAAGCTCAATCTAGTTAGAAATTGCCAATGTATTGTTTCAATGTATCCTGTATTTTTATAAGTCTAATTTGGAACCGTACCGTCGAACACCCCTGTCACTGAAAATTTTAATAACCTCTGCCTAGATACGTTGTTTTTCTGTCGGTATATAATTATTCAAGCAGTCGACTATTACTTCCGACCAAATTGTACCTTTGTGCTTATGTCTAATAGCCATACAAAATATAGCTTTATGTCTGATATATAATTGTTTCTTATCGACGTTTTTTTTTTGGGAATAAGAACGAGGCAGTAACAGCTGAGGAAATTGATGAAATAATTACTTCGGTAAGGTTATTATAATTGACATTTGGATAACCAGGTTATTCAGATGTTACGTAATAAAGTGGGCAAACAAGCGTACAGCCCGCTTGATGTTAAGCAGTTACCATAGCCTATAGATTCTTGCAATACATATGGCACTGCTCGCACGTTGCTGATCTGAAAGGAAGAGGGATAGAGGGAGAATAAGGACTTCCTGCTCTCACACTCATCGTACGAATCGCAGCTATAATAGCTACATTATGGGGGTTTCTGTGAGAGGGTGGTACTACCCCGGTCGAGCTAGCCCGTATATGGGCTGTAGTCAGTTGGCTACAGCTTGGCTCTACCACAGAAATATTCGCATCACAGTGAGGGCTCACAGTGCGCGCGAACGTACAATCTATTGAAAAATGACATTTTTTATAGTATTGGCCCCAAGTATTGTTTGTGAATACGGCCGTGTGATAGATGAGTAATTTGTCATCCCACGCAATGATGTCAGCTACCAATGTTGTACCTACTTAAAAAATATTCCAATAAATAAAATAAATATTTTGATATTACACCCTGTATAGACACATTATCGTCGAATTGATTACGTATTAACAAACAAGCAATTATAATATGTAGGTATACTTATGTTATAATACAATGTAGCAGAGTTTACACCAAAACCATGTTTCCTTTGAATAATGAATTATAATGAACTCTTGTTTGTTCAAAAACCGCGACGCCCGTAGTACAACGAAGTTCGCAACAAAGAGAATTATGTTGTTATAATCTTCCTTCAAGGTTTAAAGGATAAACGTTTTTCATTAATACTTTAATAGGTAATGCAAATACATTTTCGCTGGTACCTTTGTTTGCTCCTAAAATATGCACACAAATATAATTACTATCGTATTTTTTTCTAAATCTGTACGCAGCTGTACTTGACATTATTAATGACAATTTGAAATTCGAACACTTCTTTTCAAAAATATATCCTACTATCCTACTAATATTATAAATGCGAAAGTGTGTGAGTGTGGATGTATGTATGTATGTATGTATGTATGTATGTATGTATGTATGTATGTATGTATGTATGTATGTATGTATGTATGTATGTATGTTACTCCTTCACGCAAAAACTACTGAACGGATTTGGATGAAATTTGGAATACAGATAGATTATAACCGGGATTAACATATAGGATACTTTTTAACCCAATAATCCAATACTACGCGGATGAAGTCGCGGGGCACAGCTAGTTTTTTAATATAGTCAACAATATCCGCTTGGCTTCTCAAAAGCTTCCTTTTTTAACATACCTAATCAGACTCTTAAGTAGTAGAGCACTTTTTCTCTGGAAGCTCTCCGCGTAACAGAATTATTCAAAGTATGTCAAAGAACTCGCCATTTAAATTTTAAGGCGCTAGAATAAGTTAATGCATGAAAGGGTTGCGGTTTAATGTATACATGGAACTTTCAGGTAATATTTTTATGTCTGAGGCCTTAGCAATTATTGTACCTTCAACGTTATAAAGTCCGTAAAACTTGAAACGTTTCCCATCAGACGCGGGCCAGTATGATTCGCACAGGTCCCTAATATGCCACTCTGAACGTATTGTTACGTCTCTATGTAACCTTAGTCCTGAGTTCACCAACACATTTATGGACTGTTACAGCTGCAAACGATTGTTTGTTATGATGTTAATAATCGTTACCGTTTTAACGGTCCGTTAGTGTGTGAACACGGTCCTTAATCTCTTACGTCAGTTGTACAATTCTTAATACTATATCGTAGCATGTACTATTATTTACTTTATCATCGTAGTTATGTTCCATATTTTCAGGCGTATGTACGAGTAATAATCGTATCTCGAGATAAGGAATAAAAACACTGGAAGGAAAATGATCAATACATACCAATCCGAAACTCATTATCGATACAGCTAACGAGTATAGATTGTGACGTACCTGTTCTTCGTCACCGAACAAGCCACGTGGTCCACCCCTACGCCCCGGGCGATGACCTATTCAACCAGAACAAACAATCTCAAATGTGAGAGAAACCCCGAGCTTTTACAGCGCTGAATTTCTTTTTTTACTCTGACATTGAAGTCCTTGTCTATGCTATAAATATGTCCTACGAAATATAGAGTCTAGGCTTAGCGTGCACGGTTTTCTATTACGCACGCTAAACTGGTTTTTTTTCAGGAAATAACTAGTAGCATTTGTTAGCCTGTTAGCCTAGTTAAATTATATTTAAATGATCTATCATTTAAATATAATTTAACAAATTAGTACATATATTGGTCAATAGTAGTTGCAAACGTTATTATCTCTCCAAACAGTCTTTATTATGATAAATACGTAATAAGTCTTCCGAAAGTAAAGTACAATTACGGTAACTAGCTCAAAGAATATGCGTTACCAAATCAAATCTGAACTCCTAAAAACCCTGTAGCGCTGCAGCGGCTGAAAATTACAAACAGCGCATGAAGGCTAGTTGGCGCCACACAGTCGGCTGCGGCGCGATCTTGTCGCTGGCTCAGATCTACGTCACTATGGCACACAGCAGAGAACACAGTTGGTCAACTACGAACAGCAGTAGAATAGCTATGGTCTACCCTAGCCAAGATTGAGAAATGGTAGATCATTTTTCATGTAGCGAGTACAATTAAGATCTTTGTTCTTTTTCTTTTTATCATTAGTCCACGCAAACCAACCATGTAGATACCTACTTAATCTTTAACTGAGAAGGGACAACAGTTTGCAATAAAAAAATATACCTACCTAAGTATACGAAAGCTTCATTCAAGGTCAAAATAAAATCACTGAACGCTTTCCGTCTTTCTTTACTTATGACGTAGAAAACGTAAAGGCACATTTTTGTCCCACAGAACGTTGTAAGCTAAATGACTATCTCTACCATATAACAGCCCAAAGACGGTCCTACTGTTCCCTACACTCTACTACATTCGAATGCGTGCCGGGCTTGCACTACTATCGATTCAGTAAAACGCAAACAAGCGGGACATAGATATGTATGCGTTATGCGTCTCCGATGCGGATAGACCACGCCTTTAATGCGTCTGGAGCTAGGTCTGGAGTCTGCAGATTAGTCAGCGAACAAATGCAATGAGCGAGTGAGCAAATTTAATCAAGGACTATTGAGATTCTGTTTACCTGGTACTTATCTAGTAGGGCCGGGATGGCGAACCTTTACGTATCAACGTGCCATTTTTCTAAAGAAATGTTTAATGAGGTCATAGACGTGCCATCAAATAATTATGACTTTGTGCAAATAATAATTATCCCATTTCCCACACCCGAACATTCCGTAGCGTAGACATCACCCGCGTTCGCTCGTCATATAAGACCCTCACACCATTTTTTTCGTAGTGCATAATGAGTTTTGTGATCAGTGACGTGCCCAAAATATTGTGTCATTGGTTCGCCATCCCTGTAGTAGGGTATAGAGATTAGCTACTAGTTAAACAAAACACTGGAAATAAATGGTTTCAGAGGCATTAATATTTTATTTTCATCATCAAGCAACAGATTCACATTACTGATACGTTTTGTTTCATAACATTTGAGGGATGGAAGCATATGAGATTGGTAATATTAATCAAATAGGTCAGTAAATGATGTTATCACGTGTCGGATATAATGTTTTTCTGAATCAACAGAAGGTAGGTAATTTCTTTTTCAATTGAAAACCAAAAAAAGGTACGGTATTTCCTTAGAATATCACCACCTTAATTAATTCTAAATTTATGTTTAATTACGTTAATGTATTCCTTTACTAAAATTAATAATTTTAAAACGAAATATTTGCAAGCATAACTCAAAAGAATTGCAGTGTCCAATTAATTAGCGAGCAAGTTTAATTTAATTAAAGTGATATTCTAAAGTTTTAAGACACAAAGGTATACTTGCTGTGTGGCGGACATTCTTGAAGTACCCTCGCCTCCGTGCCTCGAGCCTGGGACCTCAACATTTATGAGCATTTCTCATCGAATACCAGAGCGCCGCGATCAAAGACTTTTCACAATCAATAATGCAATTATTATGAGGATGTGTGGCTCTTCTGAAATATCCTACCATATTGGATAACAGGGCGGACATATATTGGATTCCTTTATTCTTTGCTTAAAAGAACACCTACTTTCTTTATTACTTAAATAAGTGCTACAAAACTTCGCAAAAAATGACATTTTGAATTCACGCAATATTTTGTATAAGAAGGCGGATGGAGGTTTTCTGGTTATACCTATCCCAAGAAGTACGTCTCATTTCCTATGATAAAATTTATTTAAATATTGTTTTTAGTTACGATGGTAGAGCCCAGCGGTAGCCAAATAAATACAGCTCTCATAGAAGACCGTTGTAAAGTATTATTGCTGCGTTTCGTACGATAATTGAAAGAGCCGGAAGCCCAACCCCCACTCACTTCCCTCCCTTTGGTACTGCAAGTATAGGCTACGGTAACTGCTTAACATCAGGCGGGTTGTACACTAGTTTACCAATTAGTTAAATAATAAACAAAAAAAGTTTAAGTATATTATGTATGTCTCTTAACGTAATAAACAGGTACTTATATAAGTTGGTATAGGAATAATAAATAAACTTCAACAAGGTAATCCTCGACCTTTTTCATTGTTATGTTACGGAGTGAAATATTTTTTATGTGTGACGCACTGTCCCATGGCGTTACTGGGATTTGTAGATAAAGAGGGACCAACCCGGCACAGTAGAGAATTGTAGAGCCTGGATTTATGTAGCGGATGTAGAGTTTAACAAAGTGGTAAAAGTGACTGAGTAAAGATTCGTATATAGACTTCGGTACCTACTTATACACGGTGAAAAGAAAAGGGCATAATTAAGTATTTTTTTAATAAATCCATAGTTATTGGACTGAAGGTATAATAATAATAAGACCCTAATGATTTTATTATGCTGTAGCAATAGGTATTTCTGTCCGTATATTTCATACGTCTACGCCAAAAATTCTTAAAATGTCTCCATAAGCCGGTAGATACGAACTTTTAGATTAACAACAAATAAATAGTACATATAGGTAATCTTTCTATTTCGCATTGTAGATCAGAACAGAGAATAGAACCTCACCGATAAGGACTTCGTTTGAATTTTAGCGACCTAATAAATGTAAGAATAAAGCTAAGAATCCCGATTTATTAATGTTTGTCAACAAACCTTCTTTCGTTTTCTTTAGTAGGGCTGAGAAACATTATAACTATTAAATGGTGATTATACCCTTACAATAATATTTAAGTTAAAAATCAAAACAAACCCACAAACATGGTTTTTTGGTAAACATTATATTATAACTAGCTGAGCCCGCGACTTCGTCCGCGTGGAATTTTGATCCTTTCTTAGGGGATGTCTACGTCATAGTAGCTTTATGCATGCAACGTCTCAGCCCGATCGGTTTAAAATTGACAAAGTTTCATACAAACTTTCATCCCCTATTTTATCCCCTTGGGGGTAGAATTAATCAAAATCCTTTCTTAGCGGATGCCTACGTCATAACATCTACATTCATGCCAAATTTCAGCCCGATCCGTCCAGTGGTTTGGGCTGTGTATTGATAGATCACTATGTCAGTCAGTCAGTCAGTCACCTTTGAGTTATATATATTTAGATATAGTTTGGTTTTAATTTAGGGCAAATTTTGTGTCGAAGCATAATCACTAAAAAAAAACGTACCTGCTTATTATACAAAATGGAACCTTACGTTACTTGTCTGGTGACTACGTACTAAAAATTTTAGTGGCTTTCGATAGGAGGACTTACTCATCCTATATAAAATCCGCAGCATGACTTAGGTACTGCATTATAAATCTGGTTGGCCTCACATCAGCAAGCCTGCCAACAGGACCATTGTTCTCTATACATAAATAACTCACAATAGGAAGGACCTACATGCTCATTTCGCCATGAACATAGATATAATAAATGGAAACGGCCAAGGGTACGCCACTTTCCTTTGATAAAGGGAGTTTACTACATAGTTTTGTGCGTCGTAAATTGGGTTTTCCGTGTAAATTGTTACGCCAGACAGAACAAGGTTTTCGTGATCTTATTTTGGTGGGAACTTACACATAAGTCTTAGGTACCTACTCGTGTAAATAGGTGGGCATTTTTATTTTTTGCCTTTCCCTCGACAGAGGCAGAGGAAAATATAAAGGCCTTGAAACAATATCCTATGTTCACTAGGCATCTAAATAACCTGCTACTGTATAATGTAGGTAGGTAAATGCTATCATTATTATTTCGGACTTTTGCAACAACTTGTACTGTCTCCATGCGGCATCCATAAGGACATCACATTGTCATGGTGAACTTATTCTTTATTAGGGATAAACAAACAGTAACATGCGTGGGAAATTGGGAAGCTACTTGCGGAAATACCTCCTAATTACGAGAACAATAATAATCAATTAGACAGACACTCCGGAAATAATAATGATAGGGGGGTTTTAGGGAAAACCTAGTTTACGAAGAGCGTGTAATATATTTTATTTTATTTATTTATTTATATTCAGGCATCGCAAGCCCATAGACATATATCTATCTTATAAAAAAAACATCCATATTAATAATACAATTAAGTACTAAACTATGGGTGGTGCCGGGCGGCAATCTCCCCCGAAAGCGCCTGGATACCACACCCTTATGGCCAGTAGTCTTCCTGCATGAAAGTTGACAGCCTGTCCAGACTTTGCCAGACTAAGACTGTATTGTGGTAGGTATATTAACATGTTACAAAAAAGTTAAAATAATATTATCGCCTGCAGTATCGGGCAGAGACCTAAATCAACATGTAAGTACTAACATCGCAGTTTGGAATTATTAAATAGGTATACAACTATAAGTACTTATGTGAAATATACCAATCTACCTACAGGTGTACATTCGGGACTATCAGTCAGTTGATGTCACTTGACAAGGGACCACCTTGGCTGTCCCGTCAAAACGTTATGCAACATTACAACTTTACTTAACAGGAAAGACACAGGGAAGTGGGACGTTTTTTCTTCGGCCTGACTTAAGGGACCGCTAAAATATTCAATATACCTACCTACTAGCGCAGCGAAATTAAGGCTTTAGTTCCGAATAATTTATTTTATTATTTCTTAGTTATCTTAGGCCCGTATTAATAAATCTATCTCAAAATCTGAGAGCGGTCTTAAGTACGCTTTTGACAAGTAGGTATTATTGTACTTTTTCTGTTCTTTCTTTTGTTTTTGTTTAAAGATTACTAGCAAAGTGCGTTTATCACATTACTAATATTCCCTTTAGCATCTCCAGCTAAGTGCTGTTGTGTGTTGTGTTTGGAGTGGGCTCACGTCAATAGGTTAATGGCCAGGATGGGGATCGAACCCGGAACCTCTCAGCTACGAGGGCAGCCGCTCTAACCATTAGGCTATTGACGCCTTAATTGATTGGAATGACAAATCCAAGATTGCTCTTAGACTTAAGATCATTCTATTAATACGGGCCTCAGGGCCCGTATTAATAGAATGATCTTGTGGAATGTGTTTGTGATCGTGTGGAACTGATTCCAAGAGAGTAAGTATGTAACAGGTCTCGCCTCTATTGTAACAATGAACCTGTCAAGTTTCCCATGAAAGGCAATAAATCTGTGCGCGCTAACATTTACCTTCCACGGCGAGGGAATGTTACGAATGAAAATAAATCGCCCCTAATTCAGAGCCAAATCGGCGAGATGAAATTGAAATTGAGATTGGGCTGTGTAATGGTGCTATATAGTGATCCGAACGAGCTTCTTACTCAGCGCCGCGCCCGTAATTAATGCCTGCCGAGAGTATTGCCACAAATCTGCACTTTCAATTTGTGCCATTGCTTAATGTTCCTTCGCGAGAAATAGTAGGTACCTACTTACCTCTATGAACCGTATTTCGTGTGTAAGGATGGAATAAAAATATTATTCATAGTTTGCTGAATCCATAAATAGGTAGGTAAGTAGGCAACTCATCATAATCATACTGATAACTGACCCACTTTTGGTGTACCCAGGAGCCCAAGCTGGTGAAGCTCATTATTTATTTATTTAACTCATGGAAAACCAACATCTACATACAAATTATTAAGCATTAAAACTAGTAACAGAAAGCCAATTAAATATTTTCACGTATAGCAGTAGAGAAGTACGATAGAGTCTTATGCAAAACACTTAATAGCACACATCACCAGAGATACCAGAACTAATTACAGAAAATATAAGAACATTACAGAATTTATTGGAAGAACTTAAGGTTTAGCTGCTTTCTTGCTTGTTTACTATTAGTAACAAAGGGATCAAAAGAGCAGTCCTTGCAGTTATTAAAGTCTCTGCTTCTCGCACCAAATATGATTTTTGCCTATAGTTTCAGGAAGAAAAAGGGATTGAGATCGGTGGATTATATTACCTATTCGGGACATTAAAGTATAATTTGTGAAGTACCTATATCAGGACAATCAATTTCATTTGCGATAATCTTAAACATGAGAGTACAATCTGCAATTTGACGACGATTCACAAGTGGCTGAATATGAAATTACACAGGGAAAGATATCTATCGGAGCTATAAGGAATTTTAAGTTTATAGCAAAAGAAACGTAGGAATAGTTTTTGAATGTTTTCAAGCCTGTTTGTATATTTATCGTAGCACGGATTCCAGATTTGAGAGGCATCTTTATTATGGGTGTTAGGTACAGTACAACCTTAGGTATTATTACATATGACAGAAAAAAATACTTGACCCTACCTATCGCTAAAAAATCTTTGGATCTTGAATCACAATAGGTAGGTAGGTAAGTAAGTACCTACCATACATTAGGTACCCCCATGTAGCACAATGTGCTTACTACACAGTGTTCGATCATTGTAGGTATATGTCATGACGTACAAGATCGAACACAGTAGGTATAGTAAGGTACAGAGTAGGTACTAGTTACCTTAAATACATACCTACTCCTTACTAATATTATAAATGCGAAAGTAACTCTTGGCGACGACCGCTTGGCGCAGTGGTTCGAGCGTAGGCCGCTCGGCTCACTGCACATGGTGGTTGCGGGTTCGATTCCCGCTGGGGTAAATTTCGGATATGGCCTTTTCGTTATTTGCCCTGGTCTGGGTGTCACTGGGATCGCCCCCAGTCCATTGTACGGTACCCATAGTACAAGCTTTGCTTAGTTTGGGACCATACAGTTGGTGTGTCAGTCTGGCGATATTTATTATTTATTTATTACTCTGTCTGTCTGGCTGTATGTATGTCTGTCTGTCGCGCTTTCACGCCAAAAGTACTGAACCGATTTAAATGAAATTTGGTACACATAAAGTCTAGAGCCCGAGAAAGGACATGACAAAGGACAAAAGGGTTGTAAGGGCCTGAAAGGGGGAGTTATAAAAGTTGTATGGAAGTATCGTCATTTTTAGAGAGCTTATTTTTTAGGCTGTTGATTCGATATAAATAAATATGACATTCAAAGTTTGTAAAAGTTTTACCCCCAAAGGGTGTAAAATAATAAAAGGGGATGAAAGTATGTATGGAAATATAGACTCCTTCCTCCTTCCTACTTACTTCTAATTTGGCATAGGCAAAAGGCCATCCAACCAAGTGGCCCACAGATCGAGGACATTAGGTAGGTACTTACCTCATGGACTCTAAATGACTCCCAATACATCTATCAGCAATCTATTCATCATAAATCGATTCAGCCCCGGTAATTACCAAATAATGTGCTTCTATTACTCCCAATAGCCTAGGTAGGTAGGGTACTACTTATACCATGAATGAACGATAAAGGCACGATATAGGTCATATTCAATCTTTTCCTGTAAACGAATAAAAGTATGCTATAAACTTAACTTAACTTATGGAATAAACTTGCGCGTTTGTAATAATAATGTGTAGGCTAGAAAACATAAGAAATATTTTCTTTTATTTCGATAATAGCAACATAAGCAAAAATCCTTTGCCTAATAATAATGACAAAAAAAAAAGTAACATAACCTCAAAAGTAACAACTGTCAACCGTGGACCGCTTAGGTTAGATGTTTTGATTTCTGGAAAAGTTATTTTTATTCTTCAATGTGCATTTCCAATTGAATATTTTATTGTAAAACAATATGAACGTGACGTCCGCACTGATAAATGCCATAAAAAGGCTGCACATAACTGTGACACCTCAAATCCGAGTGTTTTCCTCGAACATTGCTCCCATATCTACACCGGACTCAAATGCTTTAACTATTACTCAAAAGCAATGGCAGTTTCAACCGCAGTACACAAAACCACGCGAAGTATGGATAGAGAACATGGATACGGTGGAGGAAAAGAAATTAGGGTTATTTGAACTGCATCCTATGGTGTATGCTGCGACACCCAGAATAGACATAATTCATCGGAATGTGATATGGCAAAGGAAGGTTAGATGGGTGTCTTGGGCTCATACGAAGACCAGGGCGGAGGTGCGAGGCGGTGGCAGGAAGCCGTGGCCACAGAAAGGCATGGGCCGAGCCCGGCATGGCTCCATTCGATCCCCCCTGTTCAAAGGTGGTGGTGTAATCCACGGGCCGCGTTCGGGCAAAACCCACTTTTTCATGTTACCGTTCTGCTTGCGAATAGCTGGCTTAACATCAACACTGTCTGCCAAACTGGCTCAGGACGATTTGCATGTGGTGAAAGACCTGGAATTGCCTACGGAGGACCCGGAATATCTCGCTGAACTGATCGAGGAAAGGAACTGGGGGCCTTCAGTGTTGATTGTTGATGAGTAAGTATAATGGCTCATTTATACTTGCCATTACTGAAATAAATAAAATATAAGTACTACAACAGTGAGAGTTAGTAATTAATGACGCTAATTACATTGATATTAATAAATGTGATTAATCTTAATTGGATGTAACTGAAAATATTGCTGTTTGGTCATAAATTATGACTATCATGACAAAGACAACAATACAACAATATTATTTATCTTTAGTTGGTTGATGACAATTAGTAACAATATCACTACAAAGTACCCTGAGGGGAAATATTAATGATGATTATTAAATTACACTAATCGTTAAAATTTTAAGCCCTTTTAATTTTTTCAGCACTGACTATGCACCAAGAAACATCACAGTTGCTTCAGATGGCCTAGGACATGTTAACATAATGCCAGTATATGGACTTAATGTATACTCTATGCTGAAACATGATACCCTGGTGCTGACACTCTCTGCTGCAGAGAGAATAGAGGAGAGGATCTTACGTCTCCTTCACTCTGATACAAGAGCTCAGGAACGAGAATTCAAACTTGATCAAGTGTAGTTTATATTGTAGGTGAATAACTGTAGAGATTTTTGTGTACACAGTAAGATGTGAAGTATAGATCACATAAAAATTTTTCTGAATTCTGTAAAAAAAAAACTTGGTGTGACCTTTAGTGTTTGAGCTTCATACCTCCGTATTATGGTTTACATGCTTTTTAATACCAATCTATACCCTGTACGTTTGTGTAGTATTAAAACATTAAACACCAAATTATTGTCATCTTTCATTTATTAGGAAAGCTTAAAAAAACTAATGTCCAATGTGAAATACAATAGTATTGATTAACAAATGTACTAAATTAAGAAACAAAGTTCCCATGTCCTGGCAATCAAGATTGAAGAAGGCTGTCTATGGTCAGGATTTCACTTGTCCCTGTTCTTTCTCTCTATGAGATTCAGGCACCTGAAAGAAGAAACAGAAAATAACATACATCAATCAAGGTCTATAATCCTACCTGCGGCCTGATCTGATTTCCAACCAAAGCCAGAGATACTTAAAGAAATAAGATTACTATCAGCTAACTGTATTTCCTTATAGCTCCATCTCTCTACCAGGGCCCTTATTACATTAGCTATTTCAATCTCAATAGAAAAGCAAACACGAGCTTTCAAACGCTTGGGCAAATATTTGGTATTCCAGTAGCAACTGACTTGCGAGTGATACAAGGTACTCTGTGGTCGAAATTGTGAAGCTCGTCTCAGCCAGTGGTTAGCAGATTACGGATAAACGTCACAACCGGAGCATTTGACAAGCATTTGCTCTTCTATTGTGATTTAAGTAGCTAACATTATAAGGGCCCAGGTATCAGATTTGTACTTCTTAAACAAAATTTAAGATATAAATGCACCTTACCTTATTCATAATCTGTTTAGTAATATTTCCCGCCATTTTCTGTCGTATATTCCACCGCAGGTCCGACCAGTTATTCTCTCCAGGTACATTAGGCTTGTATTTCTCCCATAGTGATGTATAGTAGTGGTACAGAGATACTGGATCACATTTCTTTATTGGGGCTTGTTTAGATACTTTAATTACTGAAAAATAAAATAGAGACTTGTTAATTACACTAACACAGCCATGATGAAGTTCCCAATTTTTTTACAGAAACTACCAAACTAATTTTATTTCTATTTAGGCCTATTATAAATTAAAATTATGTATTATCTGTCAGTAGTTTCACTGTTGCATAGTTTCGTCATTCAAAGGTAGCTTGAAAATTTGAAACCTACTATAATAAATTTAAGGATGCTGAATTTACGATAAATGATAATTTATTACTTTTTGTCCTTTTATAATAATATAATAAAATACCTAGTATGAAATGATGTGTATAAAGAGTATTATATATATATCTTTAGCTTATTACACCTTCCTACAAGACATACTTCTTCATCTTCTAGCTAGACCCTACCTGTGTGAAGCTAGTTCACACCACTACATATTATTATTTAGTCACAAAAGAAAAGCCTGTCTGTAATGGCCTTCAATCAAACTTTTTTATTACCATGAGCTAGCACTGGTGAAACATGTTGACAGATCTGTGATGTTGTCTCCGTTTTGGGCTACCAAAATATAGCGACAACAATATTAATAGGTCAACATGTTTCAACAACGCAATGCAAGCTCACAATGAGACCATTAAGTTGCATCATTTACACTACTTACAATTACTTGAAGCAGTTGTACTCCTTTCCTTCAGTAACTCCGGCTTCCTCTCAACTCTAACACAGGAACAGGCTCTTCTCATTGGCTTCTCCTCTGCCTTTGGACGCCCTAAATTCGGTGCGGAGTGAACATCTCGCACATTAAGTAATTTCTTGTCTTTAAGACATTCTCTACTGCACTTAAGGACAGAACCCTCGTGCTCTTTAGATTTGATCCTGGATGAGAATGTGCTGGCACTGTGTAGCCTTTCAAGCCCTGGCACATAACACTTGTCTCTGTTAATGTTACTTTTGTGTTGGAGATCATATTTTATTAGCTTTTTGAGATCTGAAAATATGAAATTACCACGGTTTTAGTTCCCACAATTTGAATATTCAGACAGATTAGGTATAGCTTACTGAGTCGCAAATAGGGAATAATAATTAATTAAAACGTAAAATAAACAAACCTGTAATAAAATACTTTAATACTTCTCCACTTATATTGTGGATACCAAGATTGTTCAAATATCGCAATATTTCTCTAGCGTCCAACTCGGAAGTTACCTCGTGGTAATTAAAATCCATTTTAAAACTAGATTACAACAACATTCACATAAACCGAGTTAATAATATTTAAATCATAACAACGTTTAAACCTCCATTTCGGCGAAAGAGTTATTGTCAAGATTGACGTATGGCGACCATAGACAATGATGACAAGATTTTGTTTTGTAATGAGACCATAGACTATTAGTTTTTATGTTATCATGGATATGATTATTTTAAACCAAGAATTTTATATATGGCTTCTTGTTTTAAACCCTTCTGTGAAAAGTTGCATTTTTGGAAATGTTTAACTCCATCTTATTTATTAGCTTCTCTGACAGGTTTTCAAAAATCCTACTAATATTATAAATGCGAAAGTTTGTGAGTGTGGATGTATGTATGTATGTATGTTTGTTACTCCTTCACGCAAAAACTACTGAACGGATTTGGATGAAATTTGGAACACAGATAGATTATAACCGGGATTAACATATAGGATACTTTTTAACCCAATAATCCAATACTACGCGGATGAAGTCGTGGGGCACAGCTAGTATATAATATACTGAAACTCGTCACATTCCTACCCACATAGGCATAAAAAAACAGAAAATAAGTCTAACTATAATAAGATTACTATTACTTACTTCATACGGTTATGTAAAACATAACCGTATGAAGTAGGTAATAATAAAAAAATATTACGACAGTCGAGAATTGAATAAATCATAAGTTATAGCTATATATCCGACCCAGTAAATGCAAAATTAATTGCGTGCTATTGCTGAATAAATTCATTGGAAACATACAAATGAACCGAAATTACAAGCTTTTTGTTTCTTGTAGCTAATTTATGTATGTATAACTTTAACTTATAATATACACCGATGTACGGAACCCTACAGTATGTGTGGTCCGATACGCACTTGGCGGCTGGTTTTAGCTATTCACTGAAATTTATTTTTAATGTAGGCCACTACGCCGTAGCGTATAAATGGTATTGTATTCTCTTTGGATGGCTACTTACAGAGTAGTTTAAGTACCTTATTGTACCTTCTGGCATAACTTAATAGAAATAATAAGTACCTACCTATGTACCTATTAGGTACTTACCTATATATCATGAGCGACACAGAATACGTATATACTTATCTACCTAGCTTACCACCTCATAGAGTAAAGTAATTATTAGGTTCTTATGTAAAATTAATACTTACCTCTGTACCTAAGTAGAATAAATAACTATTTTTTTACTTGAGTATTAGGTAATCCCAAACTGATGTGCTGATGATTGCCCTAAGGCATAGGTACAAGTTAATAAGTACTTACCTTTGCTATTTGTGTATCTACATACACCATACACTTTTTAATTTTTATGGAACCATTTTTTGTAATGAAGTACTTATTTAGGAACTACATACAGATAGATAACTATTTATATCAATGTAGACTGAACGCAGACATCCCTTCATTTAATATAGTATTAGTGGATGGTCAAACTTGGTACCAGCCTGGAAAACTGCACTGACATGGTTCACTCTATAAGTAGCATGAAAACAATACGTAATAATGGTCGGCTGACTGACTCTATCTATGAACATTGTATTAAAAGCACAACTTGTTTTACTGAATTCATAAGTGTAAAGAACAGTTAAAGATCACTGCTTCTGACACTTTAAAGCTATCTCTGGTTGAATAAAGAATAGTGAACTGTGCCCTGAAACCTCCCACACATTGGGAGATCTGTGGGGTAAATATACCTAAACTCTTTGCTCATATACTTACTTACTAACCATGTTGCTCCCAGTATCTACATTCTTTAAATTTACCAAAGGCCGGTACCACCTCCAGCAATAGGTGGCAGGAGGCATATACCTACAATACCAATATGTTATTAGACTCTGATGAATTGTTCTTCTAATTTTGAACGTGGATTTCCACATATTGATTTCCTTTTTCTTTCTCATAATATACAAATCCGAATAACACCCTGGAATCGCACACTCAGGCAAAACTTATCCGCACGCGGTTACTAAACAAGATTATGATTCTCTATCGAGACTATATTGGTACATATCTCAAATCTGGTTTAATATAATACTCGCACAGAACACTACGGAGCGCCTTTAGGCACTTTACGAGAAATAATGACTAATTTCATGATCATTGTTGATTTGTAAAAATGTAGAGGGTTACTAATCACGTGGTCATACACGTCGATCTTGAGTAGTAAAAATGTAAACATTAGCGTAATTTAACACGTGGGTGATAAACTTCAATCTTGGGAATAGATAGCTTTTGACAGCTTTTTATGCCTCGATCGAAGATGATTGGTTCAAATTTTGTCATTCATAAAATAATGACCAATCACAGCAACTTTCCATGAGAGTTTTTCAAGAAAATCTTTTTCATTCATATTTTGTGGCGCTAGTAGGAAGTTTTTTTGACAGTAGAGTAGTAAATTTGACAGTTAGGCGTCCAAATTTGACATTGACAACTGAATTTTGACAGTTGACAGCTGTCAATTGAAATCCGCCATTTTTTCCCCCACCCCTAAAGTCATCTTGGAAATAGATTCGGCCCCATTTCGGTGTCATACAAACTAAACCATAGACAAAAGTATATTTTTAACCATAGAACTAAGATGCGATCAATCCAAGAAGCTTATATAAAATTCTTGGATCACACCAAACCAAGCATTTGAAGTTTCCCTGACGACCAAATAAAATATTTAAATCAAGGAAGTTTTTATATATATATATTTATATACATATATGAATGGCCTCTTACAATTGGGTCAAGTCCAATAGATTCTGCCAATGTCGAGTAATGAATAGCAATAACAAACACAATTAATAATAATTATAATTTAAAATTCAGTTACGAGATTCCACCTGGACAAACATACATTGCAAGCTTATAGGGTGCGTTTCAGTAAGCGTTCACAATGATCGGTTGGAGTGTAGCCTTAGGGGCGCTATGACTTAGGTTTAGGTTTAGGTTAGGTTTGGTTAGAACAGTGACCAAAACGCGCGAGCCGAGCGAGCGAAGCGAGCGTGCCGCGGCAGCGGCCGGCGAAGCGCCAGAATCTGAATGTGTCATTAGGTTATGTTAGTTCCCAGTTAGGGGGGCTATGGAGCCAGGACTTAGACGAATTTTCGAGAAAAAAATATTTTTCGTTTTGATTACTGTTCTAACCTAACCTAACCTAACCTAAGTCATAGCGCCCCTAAGGCTACACAATGACCCAATGATCACGCTCACGACCGCAGTTTTTCCCGTTCCACTTGCTTGTGAGCGTTACTGTCGTAAACTTAAGTGGAATGGATTATAGAGCGTTTTGAGCGTGAAGGTAAATAATACAAACAGCGAGTGAGTAAATGAAAGCAAAAGATTTAAGAGGTTAGGTTATAATCTATAAGCCTTGAAAACAAACATAAATATTTATTGTTTAAATCAATTTATATTGAAAAAATTTTTTTTTTTTTATATTTAATATTAGTGGTGTATTTAATTAATTTACGTTCAAATGTAATTAAAATATCTTTAACATTCACTTCTACTAAAATATCTATTTCCGCATGAAATAACGTACGTTTCACTGCCGTTATCTTTGATGTTCGGGGTTTTGAAAATCCCGCTAATTTTCTCAACGATCACTACGACCCACCTTTTTAGATGGGTCGTCGTGAGCTTCGCGTGAGCATAAGTCATGACGTCATGAGTGACGTTTTCGCCGCGACCACAACGACCGCGGTCGTTATGTGGAACGGCTAAAGGAGCATTTTGAGCGTTGTGATCGCCAAGTGGAACGTAGCCATAAAAGCTTGTAAAAATATTTAAACAAGTCATGACAACTGTCACTTTTGATTTTGACAACTGCGCTCACAGAGATTTTGATAAATGAAGCGTAGATGGTTCCAAAGATTAAAGTAAGACCAAATACATTTTTTCCTTCTTATATCTATGAGTATAACCCTATAAAAATAAATAAATTTGTTATCACAACAATATGCTAGATGTAATTTGATGAAATTTACACCACACGGGATATCGTCGTGCTCACGGTTTCTGAAAAAATGTTGGCGCGCTAATATTGATTTCATCGCAAATCGGAACGCAGCCTAGGTAGTCTGTGCATGAAGGATGGAAAAAAACAGGAAAATACGTACGCACGTCAACAGTAAACTGCTGAAGGACGCATAAAAATAGTACCTATATACCACCAAACTAGGTAGGTACGTAAGTAAATAAAAATAAAAACAGTGTTTGTCAAAAAACTTGCTCGAAACGTATTAGGTAGGGAACCAACATTAAAATAATTTTTATACCCAAGAAAATAATTTTATGACGACAAATTATTGAGAGATAATTTCAATTATTTACCTATACAAGTACCTATACTTAACGATAATTAAGAGTTAAATAGTGCATCATGTACGTAAGTAGGTACTAGTGATGTAACGAATGTTGGATTTTTAACATTCGCGAATGCGAATGCGAATGCGAATATTTGGCTTCAACATTCGCGAATGCGAATGCGAATGCGAATGTTGACTTTCAAATTAGAAACCCTAAATTGAAAATTATAATACTTTAATAAAAAAAAATTCAACGACTTTTTAAATTACAAAAGAGCTTATAATTTTCAAACGGTTGAATCGATTTTCGTGAAACATAGCTAAGAAAACTCTCGATCAGAACACCTTTCTAAAAAAGAAACAAAATTAAAATCGGATCATTTGTTTGGGCGCTACGATGCCACAGACAGACACACAAATACACATGTTAAACTTATAAAACGCCCATTTCTCGGAGGTTAATGAAGAGCGCGCAAAATGTTAGACTGGATTGAAACTTCGTGTCGGCCGAACATAGCCGAACTCATAGGTTGAAAGAACGAACTTAGTCACATAAAGTTAATTCGAAGAAATTTGTTTTGATTTGAGGGTGTTTTAGTATTATATCATTAAACGAAATTATTTTATATTCAAATTTTATTGAGTTAATGTTTTATTTAGACTAACAAGAGCAATAGAGAAAGATCCTATTTATAATTTTGTTGCCTACCTCAAGACAGTTACATTTTTTAAATTTCAAATATAAGTAAATAAGTGCATTATTTGCAAGTGAGCTAAGTTACGATCGAGGCTGGTTTGCAGCCAGAGAATAACACGAGGGCTGTGCTGTGATGGAGCCAAGGTGTGTAATTAACAATGCTCACGCATTTCATAGGACATTTTACAACTTACTTGCGAGTAGAAAATATTTAGAATACAATCTTAATTGAAAAAAAACACAATTCACGATTTTTTTGAAGACCTTGAGAATTGCAGGAACCCTTATAGTTTCGGCACGTCCGTCTGCAATCACAGTAATTTCATACAGAGACTATTAGCGCTAAAATACTGCCAACTAGCCAAAAAATTTAGTTTATGTACCGCTAAAAACTGTTTTGAAAGCAAAGTTATTCAATTGTACCTCCCGTAACCCTCCAAAGGAGAGTAAAAAAATGTTTACACCCCCCCCCCCCCCCCCCCCGATTGAGGTATTGTTAAGTAGTATTTTAAAATTATTTGTAGGTTTCTTTGACAGTTTTTCAATATTAATTCCCGTTTACGAAATATTAAGCTTCATTGTGGCCTTTTTTACTTAAGTAGCAAGATTCAATCTTTAAATTAGAACCACATTATAAATGGTTTATTATGGGAAATAAATAGTTATTTACTACTATTCAAAATCAATATAAGTAATTTAAAAAAAATCTAAATTAATTCTCAAACCACGCACCACCGATTGTGCACCCAGTCTAATCACAACTTAATTATTTGAATAAAAAATCCTTATAAGAATTACCATCAGACTAAAAAGAAAATAAAAGTTTATGTCACTTTTGCTGAAGATGTCTATGATAAATTTAGTAACAGAATTTCTTACTATTTTATTTAAAAAGGTGACTACTAGTTAATTACTTTCGCAGAAATTACTAGGTTACGTGAGCCGCCGTATTCGATATTTCATATCAATAAAAAAAACACTTTTATTTTATGAGTTCCGTTTTATCGAAAAGTGGCAGGATATCTACGGAACTCTAGAGTATGCATAGTCCGACATGCATTTGGCTGTTTATATTTATCTATGGGTCTGGCAAAGCCGGTGACAATTATTATATTATTTGAAATATAATAAATCGAATGTTTATCATAATATATTTCATTTACAATGAAATTGAATGTGAAAGAAATTTATTTCAATACTTAATGTATTTATTTATGTATAATATTTTAATAAACATCGTTTATTTATTGTTTTAAATGTTTACTATTTTTAGGATAACTCTTTACTAAGATTTATAAAATGTAAAGTCCATAGTGCGTAATATGCTTTATGAACCTAAAAGCGGTGCAATACTATGAGGAAGTTTGTTTAAATAATATATAATTCTTACTAGTTGTTAACATTCCACAATCGTCTATAGATAATTTCCTTTTTGTTTTTCAAAAACATTCGCCAAACATTCGCATAGATTCTTGCGAATGCGAATGCGAATGCGAATGTCAAAAAATATGCGAATATTCGCGAATGCGAATGCGAATGCGAATATTCGTTACATCACTAGTAGGTACCAATCTAATGTCATGTACCTATTTTATTATTTATCAATAATATCGTACTGTGACCAAATTAAGCGACCTTATTTACGGGAATATTGATGAATTAGATAGGTACTTACTTAATTAATGAATGAACGACCAATAATTGCACAAATCCCAGAAATGCCCAGAATCCTAGATAGCAAATTGTTTCAAGGAATTTTCCAACATGTTATTGGCGGGAAATTCATTTGTTTATGCTGTTTATGGTATTACTGTTTAATCTACCCTGTTCAACCCTGAAACAGGCGGATATTAAATTAATCTAAATATTAATAAATGACACTAAAATATGTATTTATTTTTAATACTTAATATTAATAGAGTAGGTACTTACTTACCTTATCTTATCTCTGTACCTTATCTCGGACAGAATGATCTTATAACTTACTAAAGGGTTCCTTGTAGTGAGTGACTACTGAACCCTATAAATGATGACTGTATGTAGGTATCTAAGTGTTTATGTGTTGTGCATCTAGGTATGTTTGATTGTAGGTCGTCGTTATCACACGGTTGGTTGCCGGGCCCACTCACGCCTCGATGTGAACGTTCATTGCCTCTGCAGTGTTCGCCAGCATAGGTAGTTGGTACTATGGCTGCTAACTACGATAAGAATCCGGCTGTGGCGAATTTCGTCGAGTATTTGAGAATACCGAGCGTGCAGCCGAATATCAACTATGGTGAGTTTAGTACTTACTTAAAATATTATTAGGTATTTTGAAGTCCATCGTTGGGGTGTAAGTTACCTACTAATCCTTGGGGACCGCTTTGGAACTGGGACTAAAAAATGCCAAGAGAGCAGAAATGACTTGCTACCTAGGTAGGTACTTAGCTATTTATTTAAGTATTACCTATATATCTATGTATTAGTAGTACTTATACCTATATCTGTATTTTTTAAAATGGTGTAGTGGTGTAGGTACGAATTAGCGCTTCAAATGTTTTATGAATACACTTTTTATTCAAATAAAATGTTGATAAGTTTCCGTGCACAATTAATAAAATATTATAATCTGAATGTAGATAGGAGAAAGATTACCAACCTAGGTAGGTATACTTACTATTATAACGTTGGTTTAGAGTTAGAGAGGTAAGTAGGTAATTTGTGATAAGTGTAACGAAACCACAGACTTCTTATGTTATAGGTAATTATAACTCTGTGAACGAAATCTAAGACCTAACGCACCAGTTAAAGTAAACAAAACACTGAGGCGAAACTTGTTATTTCTTAAATAGGTAGTCTTGTTATTAGTTTAGCTCATTCGGTTGTATTATATTCATTATACTTACCAAAGATATTCATTAATAATAGTTATTACTATACTTACCTAGGTAGGTACCAAGGTGACATTGTACATGCAAAACAAAATTATTTTGGGTGCATGGTACAGTCAGCATCAAGAGTAATTTTATGAGTTAATAACATCATAACTTGTTTCAAAACACCAGTTTGGTTACAGTTTATTACAAAAATAAAATAAATATTTATGTATTGTTTCACAAGGTTACATTACCGCTTGCCTAAAAAAACACCTGTGTGTTTGAAGGATACATATTATAGGTAGAATTTCGACATTAAATTATAAGTTTTCATTTGTATTGCTTTTGATATTGACTGTACTGTCACAATGATGCACTTATCGTGCCAAAATACGAATCTCTGTTTCAAATTATATTGGTTTGATACCAATAGGTATATTTTTTGAAGCGAAGCTTCTGTATGGACGTTTGGTGCGTTCGCCGCGCGGCCACTCTGTCCGTGCTAAGCGTCAGTAGCGTTACACGTCATCTACATAGGCATACAGAGTGGCAGCTTCGGCGCGCGCGTCGCTGCTGTTATTAACGCTTAGTTCCTACGCTTTATACTATAACGCTTCGCTTCTTTCGGGCGTCCCTTGACAGCATTGTTTTTATATAATTATATACTTATGTCAGAAAGTCGGTAAATAGCTGTACTAGCGATTTCTTGTAACCAAAAAACTAAAGCGCAATCAGGATACAGCATATCATTGACGTATTAAGGCGCAATTGAGCCTTCCCTACTGCATTAAAATTGAATAATATGGAACTTCTGCTAACTGCTAATGTCCTATGACTGCAAAATGGGGCGACGCGGATACGGTACGATCCCACCGTATCCGGTCCGCAGCCCCAATAAGGACAAAGGTGTTAATATTTTCAAATTAGCAGTGCACTGTATTGAGCGACTCTTTTAATTCTTAGATGATGTAGCTTATTCTGACGCCTGATAACTAAATTACTAAACTGAAGTTTGCCAAAATGTCACTTAGGGGCAATATGTCACTTAGGGGCAACATGTCACTTAGGGGCAAAATGCCACTTAGGAGATATTTTACCAATTTTTTGTTATAAATATACTATTACATGAAAGCGCAACTTTTTCCTAATAGGCCAGTCTGAGTCATATTTTACTTCGATTCTTCATAATTTTCCGTGCTTTCCATATAAGTAGTTACTTAACACAAAATTGTATTTTTTGTCGCAGTTTATCCTCAGTAAATAAGTACTATATTTAGGCTATATACCTAGACTAAAAGAGACAAAACTACTTAACAATAATTTGCTTTCTTTTCTTACTTTAATCTCTCAGTACTTAACTTACGATTATGCTAATATCAAGGTCGATTATTAAACTTCGTTTCTGCTCGCATTAAGTATGGTGACTAATATTAAATTTACTAGGTAGGCAAGTATATTTTTTATAATATTAACTCATTATTACCTATTCCTATAATAATTAAGTCATAACATAATAAACAACATGCAATAATTTTAGAACATTAGTTAAAAAATACTTACATTTTTTTCGCTACCTATTAAAGACTAGTATATACATAGTAAGACTACTTAGTATTACAATAAAAAATATGTAAGTAGTCAAAATGCATATTAACGACATTAGATTATTTAAATCCTGTTATTTACAGACGACTGCGTAGTTTTCCTAAAAAAACAAGCCAATGTACTGGATCTGGCTGTGAATATTTACGAAATAGTAGCACAGAAACCAATCGTAGTGCTAACATGGCCGGGGAAGGACCAGACTCTACCATCAATTTTGTTGAACTCTCATATGGATGTCGTACCAGTATTTGAAGTGAGTATTATAACAAAAGATAATCTACCTACCTAATTTAGATTACATTATCTTGACAAGATAAGTAAATATATCTAAATGGTTCGAACAAATTACCTACTTATGTTTGATGGTCGTCTGAGTTTATGTAATGAAGAGGTCATTGCACTTTATAAAAATGTGTAATAGTTGTAAAAATACTTAGGTAAGTCCTCCTAAAAATACATGGTATCCAATTAGTTCCTTCTTAAAGCTAGTAGGTAGGTAGGTACAGTAACTGAAATGTTGTTAAATTTTAGCTTGTATTTAAGAAAACATTTCTTAAATGCCCAGTGTACTTTAAAATTCCAGGACAGTTGGACATACCCCCCATTCAGCGCTCACATTGACCAAGAAGGAAAGATTTTCGCTCGCGGCTCCCAGGACATGAAATGTGTTGGGATCCAATATCTCGAGGCCATAAGGAAACTGAAAAAATCTGGGGTACAATTGAAAAGAACTTTGCACGTTTGTTTTGTTCCTGGTAAGACTTTTAGCGAAGGTATAAATCGGTACCTAATCTTATTCACCTACATATTTTGTAACAACTAATTGTGCCAATTAAATAACTACAAGCCAAGAACCTAAATGACTTTTGTTTTGTATTGTAGATGAGGAAATCGGTGGACACGATGGCATGGAGAAGTTTGTTCACACTAAAGATTTTAAGGACCTCAATGTAGGTTTTGCTTTAGATGAAGGAATGGCGAACCCTGGGGAAGAATTTGTTATGTTCAATGGGGAAAGAAGTATTTGGCGTGAGTATTAAAAACAAGTACTAGGTAAATACTAATATTTATTATCTACCCAAAGAAGTGAAAGTGGATTTTTTTTCTTCCAACTCCTCCCATTTATTTCTTTTGATTAAATTCATGCTGGTTCCAAGACAATTAAACTTTTCCCCGGGACTTGTCGAGGGTCAAACCTCGACGTCATTATTGGTCACCATTGTCGATCCTGGTTTACAGGAGTAACAGTAGTGGGAGGCTGTGGCGGGATCTACCCAAAGATTTTCTCGCCGCAAACCTTCATTGAGCCTATTGTTTACCATTACCTAATATTTCTAATAATCTTTATAGAAATACACGTCCATTGCACCGGCCAACCTGGCCACGGTTCATTGCTTCTACCAAACACAGCGGGTGAAAAGGTACATCATTAACATCACTTAATTACAGTTCACAAAGTTTTTTTTCCACAATAAAAAACCTTAATACAACCCTAATTATATTTGAAAGTATAATGGCACTTTAATTATCAAAGTTAAATAATTTTGCTCAAAGGAATGACGTAAATACCTACTTATAAAAAATCAAGTAAGTTAGTAGTATTAAGATTTTATGAGTAAGTGCAATTTTTATTTTCCAGATAAGATACGTTATAGATAAATTCATGGATTTTAGAGGTGAACAAAAGAAGATTTTGGAGAGTAATCCTAAGCTGACTATTGGAGATGTGACTACTGTTAATTTAACTCAAGTATATGTACGTATAATCTTTTAAAACTGGTAGTTTATTATAGTTAGGTACTCACCTATATTTTTAATGGAGATTGGATTATTCATTGAGAATAATTTATTTTCAAGTTGTCCACCAAATAAGTATATTTGTGGTAAGTGGACTGAAAAATATCTAAACCGTCTAATATCTGCAAAAAAAGTTGAAAATGTTGAAATTGTTCATTTAAAGTTAAAACATAATTTAGGTGTATTTTTGTTTAGGCATATGTACATTATTGATTATTATTTTTCAGGGCGGTGTTCAATCTAACGTCGTTCCAGAAAAATTGACGGCTGTCTTTGATATTCGTTTGGCAGTTACAGTTGACCATGAGCAGTTTGAGAAGATGGTAACACTGGCATTATCATTATCATTATCATTATTCATAATATATCTTATTCATAATTATCTATACACTGATGTTGAATCGTGCCGTCATAAATTAACATTTATATTATTTTCCTTTATAAGCACGGTATTCAATAACAAAAGTTTAAATAATTTCAACACTTTTGAAAATGAGTTTTAAAAAATACAAGACGTTTTCATCATGACGGTTTTTGTCTCATTTATTGCAACTATACCTATGATAGATGTGATCATAGATATAGAATTAAGATTTTATAGGATATGCCAACATTTTAATATGAATTCTGTTAATTTTGTAATCTCATACATTTCATAATTAATTTTAGATCAATCAATGGTGTCAAGAAGCAGGTGATGGAATCACTATTGACTTTGAACAGAAGAATGATAATGTTGACGTTACTAAAATAGATGCCACCAACCCCTACTGGGTCGCGTTCAAAGAAGCTGCAGATGAACTGTAAGTTTTTACTTATAGAGATTATTGTATTTCGAACTTTTTTACATTGAGTTTATTTATTTATTTATTTTTATTTTACTTTTTTTGTATTGTATAATTTTACTATAATTTTTTATATTTTTTTCTTTAGGAAACTCAAGCTGGACTGCAGAATTTTCCCAGGTGGTACAGACAGCCGATACGTTCGTCAAGTCGGCATACCAGCCCTAGGCTTTTCACCGATGAACTATACACCCGTCCTTCTACACGACCACGACGAGTTCCTCAAGGCTGATATATTTTTAAAAGGCATCGATATTTACGTAAGACTCCTGACAGCTGTAGCTAACGTTTAAGCGGTTGTGCTTTATATTATAAAATGTAATTGTTAAATTTATCGTTGATATTTAACATAAAAATTGATCTTCCGTATGCATTGTGATTGTGTGAGTAGCAATCTACCAAACTGTGCCTTTACGTAATTTATAGCATTTATTTTTTATTATTGTAACAAAATAATTATTTATTATTAATAAAAAAAACATGTAATACGAATAGAGATAAGTGTAACTATCTCTTTTAGATGATTAAATAATATTTTTTTCTTTAATTACCAGTTATTTTATAAATATTTTTAATTTCATTTTTGCTAGGTGTGGTGACTATTTTTAATAATTAAGAAGTTGCTGCGCAAATTTGGAAACGTCCCGACCGGCGACCCCGTCTCGCACCTACCAGTCTGTTTATGGTCATTCATTAATTTGTTTTTATTGCTTTTATAACATTTTAATTGATGAGTATACATGGTTGTATGTTCCGCGAAATTAAGCGGTATTCCAGATATTTCCTTATTTGAGTTTTTTTCTTAGTTACCAAAATAGCTAAAAATAATGTTTACTTTAAACTAACAACTTATTGAATAAGCTTTAATTCAATGTTAATGTCACATAATTCTAAAGTATGTGGTTATTGCTGACACCAATTATTATTTAAGCAGTAGGTAGTAGGTACCTATTACCTAATCATACAATTTCTTAGAATACCTAACGCTGGTTTGTTTGATTATTCGTTGTATATTATTAAGTATATTTAGAGCCAGAATATTAATTATTAATGTGTAAATAATTACAGTACATACCTAATATGAATTATAAACATACAACAATAACTATTGATAATATTAAACACTGGGCATTGGTATTTTGATATAAGGGCAGGCTAAAAAAAGAATTATGAATTATAATAAACTTTGTAATATGCATTCAACATATTACGCATAATCGACTTATTATTTAAATGTATAATGCAAATTCATGTGTCATTCATGCGCATTAGAAATGCGCAGAATATATCACTGAGCTGAACCGATATATATATATATATATCTTTTCAGCTCAGTGATATATATCACTCTTGTATATCAGTAGCTCACTAGTGATATAAAGATTAGTTTGAAGACTGAGCGAACTAGCGATGTGTTTTTTACAACGCTATAGCTCAGAAGACCTACTTGTAGGTAAAAACCAATACCGTCTATGCTAGTAATAATATGTTTAATAATAAAATGCGAAAGCGTGTTTGTTGGTTTGCCCTTCTTTTACGCGGCAAAAGATCACGTATATATTACTAACAGTCTTTATCTAACCAAAATATATCACAATCCGATACACTACATACCAAAAACGAAATTACTATTACTCGGCTCAATCATAGGCGTAATTCGTTAGGAAAGTAACTATAACAAAACGGTTTGAATTAATACAAGCATGAAGCAACTTTGAATGTTTACAAAAACAAAGTCTCAAAATTTGAACTCTATTAATTTGATTTAAAGGTCGATTTTCCTCCGATCTATGATCCAATAACGGACGGCCGGCCATGTATCGCTAGTCTCTTTCTTTTTTACGTCGTGTGCAATTTCTATCTCATCTGAGCAAAAGAGCTAGTGAGCTATGTCACCTGTCTACTACATGTCAACCACTTAGCTCAGCAACTCAAATTGAAACCTTATCTGTAGAGATATAGAGATATAATTTGAAATCATATGAGCTAAAGAGAGAATAGCTCTTTGGTACCGATATATATCTTTTTTGTCATTAGCTCGCGAGCTACACAACTCTAATGCGCAGCGCATGGCGCAGCACAGTGGCGCAGAACATCCACAGTATCACCAAATATTTGCGCATCCCTAACGTTGACAGATACCTTTCATCTTTTTCGTGAGCTTGGTACTAAAGTGGGATCCAACGTCAGATTAAACTAAAAAACAAAATCTGAATTGAAGTCCCGACTCTTGTCTTTACATGCTCATTGCTAGTAAACAAAACAAATGGTCGCAAGTAAATGTTGATCTATTTTTCATAAGTTTAATTTAATTATGAATAAAATCTGTAGAATATGCCTTGAAGAAGGCGTCCTTTCTTCAGTTTTTACAAAAAATTACAACATATCACTATGTGACATGATTGAGTATTGCTGCAATATAAAGGTAAACAACAAAACCTCCTGTTTTTATTCCCCATATAAAAACTAAGTACTTAATTTGGATTATTATTACTTTTTAGATTCTTAAAGACGATGGACTGCCGGAACAGATGTGCAGCAATTGTGTTTACAAGCTCGGAATTGCGTATCACTTCAAACAGACCAGTGAAAGTGCTGATGTGAGACTGAGACAGTATTTAGGTTTACGAATACCTAGCAAGTAAGTGTTCAGTGTTCAATTATCTGCTCCAACCGGCCTGGTCTGACAGAGACGGAGCTATATGGTCAGATGCATCTTATTGAAGGGAAGCTTGTGTGGGACTCTATCCATGCTATGCGTCAGTAGCGTTGCACGATGACGTCAGTAGCGTTACACGATATATACAGAGTGGCAGCTGCGGCGCCCTACGCGTAATACTATAAAGCTTCGCTTCTTTTGTGGTGGCCCTAGACGGCACTGTTTTTTTTCTTTACATCGCTCGGTCGAGCGTCAGATTAGGCCGCATGGAGTGAGTGATATAATAACGGTATAATTCTGTGCATACCTATTGATCATAAAATTAACATTGGATGCTGTGAAGTACCCAACTGATATCTCTTAGCCAGTTTGCAATGATATGACCCCAATATGGATACTGAAACTCACAATGTTAGTATAATCTGAGCGCTGTAAGTTGGCACCCAGAAGTTGGTACAAAGGTGTGGCCATCAATGTTTTATTTCTATAACTACAAAACATTTATTGTGACACCACTAGAACTAGCTTCATGCAAGCCAATTTAGAGTTTGCATACTGTAATCTAGCTAAGACTCACTAATCTGGCTGTAAATGTAGATAATATGATATGATATCTACGCATACCTATGTTACCTAGTGCCAGGATATAGATTTCATAGCCGTGCCCTTCAACTAAACTATCAACTGTATATACAACTAGCGGCCCGCCCCCGCTTCGCACGGGTACATTGCGGTTACATTATTCGAGTTTTAGTAAGGATCCCTAATTTTTTTGAAAATATATTATAGCCTATGTCACCTGGGGATAGTGTAGCTTCCCAACAGTGAAAGAATTTTTCAAATCGGTTCAGTAGTTTCGGAGCCTATTCATTACAATCAAACAAACAAAGTTTTCCTCTTTATAATATTAGTATGATAATAATATACGTTGACTTTAAAAGCTAGCTAATTAGCATACTACACTAGTAGGATGCTCCTTTATTTTTAGTATGTACTCATGATAAAGAGATTTATTTCTTTAATGTAGTGTTACATACGGTCTCAATGCCTGTGCTGTAAGTATACTACAGTAAGTCAAATTCTGAATTTCAGATACAATGATGCATGTGTGGCCACTGATCCAATTGTAAGTATTCCTAATTAAACATTCATATTAAATGATTTGTCATGTCAGCATCTTAGTCTATGTAGTTAGACTCTGAAATACCAGCATTATTTGGATAAATTATACACAAGGTTCAAATGCCTTTAATTTTTAAATTTGAATTATTTAATTCAGGCAACGGAAAATGTAGTAATTATGTCACAATATTTACTAAATAACACATTTATGGAACATACCTTGCATTTTTAGGGTAGGGTGTGGTGTACTGTGGTAAATCCATATTGGATCAATGGTACCCAAGTACTACTTATTACATTCTAAGTAAGACATAAATATATTGCCAGACTGACACATCTACTGTATGTCCCAAACCAAGCAACACTTGTACTATGGGTACCGTACAATGGACTGGGGACCATCCCAGTGCCACATTATGAAATGGCCATTTCCCAAATTTGTATCCTGTAACCACCCGGTGCAGTGAGCTGGTGGCCTACGCTCAAACTTTTGCCCCAAGCTCTCGTCAAATGACACACATGCCAAGACGAGCCTTTTGTTATCTAAATATATATAAATCAAAGGTGACTGACTAACTGACATAGTGATCTATCAACGCACAGCCCAAACCACTGGACGGATCGGGCTGAAATTTGGCATGCAGGTAGATGTTATGACGTAGGCATCCGCTAAGAAAGGATTTTGAATAATTCTACCCCCAAGGGGATAAAATAGGGGATGACAGTTTGTATGAAACTTTGTCAATTAAATTCACGCGGACGAAGTCGCGGGCACAGCTAGTTTTATACATAAATGTTTTTTTATTGCTTTTCAGACCCCACCCCCTACAACTACCATAATAAAGAAATGGTAAGTACCTACTTTGTACTAAGTATGTGTGCACCATAATTATGACGTTACCATACCAAATGCTTCAACCAGACCTACACCATGACCATTGACCATACAATAGTACTCATGTTGGTAAGTATATATATTCAGTGATCTATGCCCAAGTTTGCAATGTATAAATATTCCTATAGATAAGTGTTAAGATAATTGGTTTTTCTTTTTTTTCAGTAAATGTAAACGCGCCGAACCCAAAAGGAACTATAGGAGGAAACCCGAGTCTGAAAAATTAAAGCGTGGTCCTAAGCCGAAACCGAAGCAAGTCCACTCTTGTTACCAATGTGACAAGGAGTTCCGATGTCAGGCGCAGTTGGAAATGCATGTTAGGTAATTTTTTATTATCCTACTAATATTATAAATGCGAAAGTTTGTGAGTGTGGATGTATGTATGTATGTACGTTTGTTACTCCTTCACGCAAAAACTACTGAACGGATTTGGATGAAATTTGGAACACAGATAGATTATAACCGGGATTAACATATAGGATACTTTTTAACCCAATAATCCAATACTACGCGGATGAAGTCGCGGGGCACAGCTAGTATATATAATAAAGTCGCTAAATAAACGTATGACCCGCCTGATTTTAAGCAGTTTCCGTAGCCTATAGGAGTTTGAATTAAGCTTGCTGGAGCGATTAACAAATGCACATAGCCCGTAGAATCGATGGTTTTTTCTATGTAACAAAGTCGGCAATCAAGCGTTCGACCTGCCTGATGTTAAGCAATTATCGCAATAGGCTGCGGTATCTGCTTAAATTCAGGCGGGACATACGTTTATTGGCGACTTTATTATATAAAAAAAAATAAAACGCCGCACGCAGGCTAGGCGCGCGATTGGCAATTAATAATAATAATATCGCCAGACGGACACACCAACTGTATGGTCCCAAACTAAGCAACGCTTGGTACTATGGGTACCGTACAATAGACTGGGGGCGATCCCTGAAACACCCAGGAGTGGGCAAATTACGTAAAGACCAATTCCGAAATTTGCCCCGGCGGGAAACGAACCCGCAACCACCATGTGCAGTGAGCCGAGCGGCCTACGCTCGAACTACTGCGCCAAGCGTTCGTCGAATTATATAGAGATTTGAAATCAAATTACTTACGGTTTTCGTAATCTGGTACACTAATAATACATACCCCTAGTATTATTATTATAAGTATAATAGCTGTGCCCCGCGACTTCATCCGCGTAGTATTTTAACTTAGCAAAAATTTCGGGATTATCGGGTTAAAAAGTATCCTATATGTTAATCCCGGTTATAATCTATCTGTGTTCCAAATTTCATCCAAATCCGTTCAGTAGTTTTTGCGTGAAGGAGTAACAAACATACATACATCCACACTCACAAACTTTCGCATTTATAATATTAGTAGGATATTATTAAGTATTATAAGTATATCCTTTGCAATTATTACCTACTTTATTTAGGTTTTATTGTTTCCTACTAGATATATTTAAATGAGTTATCTTTTTTTTATTTATATACAGGACTCACACCGGGGACAAACCGTTTGTCTGCATGTACTGTCCGCGGCGGTTCACACAGAAACACAACCTGACCATCCACCTGAGAGTCCACACAGGCGAAAAGCCGTTCCAATGCGAAGTGTGCAGGTAACTACCATACTATGCATTCGCCCGTGTGCGAGTTAATTTATGTGCAACTAGCTGTTACCTTCGGCCCCGCCCGCGTGGTACTTAGATAAAATAAAAGTACTAAACTCCTAAGTTATACCTCATAACATCAGCTATCTTCCAGTGAAAGTCCCGTCAAAATCGGTCCAGTCGTTTCCGAGATAAGCCGGAATAAACAAACGGACAATTTTTTTTGTTGTTGTATGTACCTACTCACTGAATTTTATATTATTATGATTGTGATTTCAGCAAAAGATTTTCAACACAAGGCAACTTCCATGCGCATCTGAAAATTCATACAGGTCAAAAAGACCATGTAAGTATGGAACACTAACGCCCATATTCTTAAACATTACTGTGAGGTCGCACAGTGCTCGCGAACGCACAGACAATTGAGAAATGTCTAACTTTCTAAAGGGTCGGTCCGTTATTTTAAATAGTATACTTTATGAAAAGTGCCGCAATAGCCCTGTCTAGTCAGGTTAATAAATTTATGTACATACTATGTTTTCACAGATAAAAATATTTTATTAAATAATAATAAAATAAATATGGCCAGACTGACACACCAACTGTACGGTCCCAAACTAAGCAAAGCTTGTACTATGGGTACCGTACAATGGACTGGGGGCGATCCCAGTGACACCCACACCTCGGCTAAGTACGAAAAGGCCATTTCCGAAATTTGCCCCGGCGGGAATCGAACCCGCAACTACCAAGTGCTGTGAGCCGAGCGGCTAACTCTCGAACCACTGCGCCAAGCGGTCGTCGAGTATTCGAGTATTTCAAACAATTGATTTGTTGAATTACGTTGAAAATGCCACAGATATGTATATTAATTTAACAGGAATGCGTGATATGCAACAAGTCGTTCATAACAACCAGCGAGCTGACAAGGCACATGAGCAAGCACGGTGGAGCCAGGAACTTCAAATGCGACCACTGCACGGCTGCCTATGTACACGCTAGGGATCTGGTAACTATCTCCTCCAAGAATTCCACCAATTACAATTTCAAATTTCTAGTTAGAAAGCCAAGCTATTTGTTGAAAATTATAACAGTCTCTATATAGAATCAAATGAGTAAACAATATAACTCGCCTGTCACTCACAAAATAGATAATATTTACCTATTACCTATATATATATTTTTGTGGCCCTTTGACCTCAGTCAAAGGGTTATTTAATGTTATTTTTAAACCGCGATTTTGTGTTTTTAACTCGCGTTTCGATTGTGATTTTACGTTGCGTTGATTCAGTTTTTCTTCGGTTAATGGATACAGAACCTATTATATTGTTGTGGTATACCTCTAACCACGCCACTTTCAGTTACGACCCGGGACCCACCGCAGAGAAAGATAGAGCTATAGGAAGGAACAGGCCGCAGTCAGTAATTTTTTCGTCTCTGTTGGTGTCTAGGATATCGATTCAAGATCGATTACTATCGACTAAATGCCAAATTTTACACAGTGAACAAACGTACACAAAAGAAAGTATTTATTTCGACTTTAACTTGTTCCAGAAATTACACAAACTGAAGAAACACCAAATACAACCAGAAAACTCAAAAATACAACCTGGAAATTTCAATTGCAGCAATAATATCGACATAACAGACATTGACGTTGACAAAGACCCGCCGATGCCGATAAAAGACGTTAACCATTTAATACCACAGATTATAGACGAGAAGCCACAAATAAACATTCCTGAGATCACAGGACCATACAATCACAAAGAGATGAAAGATATATTTCAATATCCCAAACTCGAGACACACAATTGTGCGATATGTGGGGAGAAGTTTGACTATGTAACTGCGTTAGCGCAGCATTATTTGCACAGACATACTGACCATGAGTCGGTTCAGGCTAAAAGTTTTGCGATCACACAGAATAGACTGCCGGAATAGCCTTTATAACCGAGTAAAACAAGTTCTCCATAATGATCTAAAATATAAAAAAGATTGAGCCTTAGATAGAATTTTGTCATAAAAGCATGATTGACTATTATTTAAGTATACATTTTTATTTTTTATGTAAGTGTACTTAATAATATCTTGTACAAGTTTTTCCTAATTTTATTTTTATTTCAATACTAGGTAGGTGTTTTAATTTAAAATTCCCGACATATATTATCCCTTCTTACTTTGGGATACGCGCCTTAGATATATAATTTGGTGTATATACCTACAATGACTGATTAATTAATTAAGTACATGTCCTGGAAAAGGCAGTAGGCACCAACCTTTTGACCGTTTAATTTCGCATCGGTTGCGGTGTGGCGTGCCTCTAATGGCCGGATCATAAATCTTAATAACAAAGTATAGTTTTGCAAACAGAAAATACAGATCTTGCGGACACAGGTATTCTGTGGTATAAATACGAAACTGCACTCTTTTAAAACATTCACATATACCTTACACATTTCCATACAAATTTTCATCCCCTATTCTCGATTGTTATTTTACACATTTGAGGGTAAAACTTTTACAATCTCTGAATGTCCTATTTATTTATATCCCCTTATGTACCAAAGATGGGGTTTTGTTGGAACTGCCAAAAAAATAGATCTTGAGATGTTATTGTAATAATCTGAGCCGGTTACTTAGTTGCTTTAACTAGAATATGCTGAAAAAAACAGTGAATAAATACAATAAATTATTTATTTAAACAAATGTGTTGTATTTCCATTGACTAATCACTCCACTAATAAACTTCATTTAACGGATTGGTACCCATGGTTCAAAGATATCGCCAATCTTCTTTCTCTCTGGAAAAACAAATTTACAATAACTCATTAGTAGAATTACTAACTCTTTATTTTTTGTTGATATAATAATTAACTATAAATGTTAAAACTCTTTTTATGACTTGATCACACAGCATGAGAATACTCCTCCATAAAGGTCTCCTCAATGAAAGCTATGGGCAGGAATGCCAAAATACAGCACATATATTTCAGACTATGTCTGCATGACCCATGCATGCATGCATGACAAAAAACTGTATTTGTTGCACTTTCCTTGGTACCAAATTACATTAAAATCTGTAAAACCTGTTTTTGTGTGATGCTCAGTGAAACTAAGAAACAAACAAAAACACTTGCATTTATAATAATAGTGTAGTTGATTATTTAACATTAAAACACATGCATGACCCTAGAAATTGCACTTTTCCAAAGCCCAAGTTCTTAAGTGATATTTAGAGAGAAGTATGTCATAAAATATTAGGTAAATACATTTTTCTGACACAAACCTGGTGTAGGGAAGTCTTCAGGGTGTAACTCAATGTAATGTCTGAGCACAGCGTCTTTCTCAGCATAGTAATCATTTCGCTTATTTTGTATAAAAGATAGAACAGCCACAAATCCAGCTGCACCGAGGATATGTTTCTGGATACCTGTAAATTTTTTTTTCAGTGTAATAATACATACTTAACATCCCAGATTTCATTAACAAGAGTTTAAAATTTGAATTATTTTTCAGTGCACATATAGGAGTGTACAGTTTGTAGCTCCTATCATATATATATCCATAACAATATTAACAGGAGGACTAGCACTTCGTATATGTCTCAATTACTTCACAGTATAGCGGTAACAATAAACAGAACAAGTTGTTAGGAATATTATTCTGGTTATGTAATTCCTTACCACTGAACGGGGGTCGTCTAGTTTGCAAGTTCAGAAAAGTTGCGGCACCTACACCAAAGCATGTTCCAATAAGTTCAGGCCAGTATTTGTTCAGTGCTGGCTTTATTCTATCTTGATCTCCCAATTTAAGGAGTTCTATGGCTGATAATTGAGACGACATTGTATTAGAACGCCAATCAAGCGAGCACAAATATTTTCAAAACGCAAATAAGGTACTTCTGTCCATCGGCTGAAGGCAGTGTAGCTGTCACTGTCACAACGACTGCGGGCGGTCCGTCCGTCAAAATATTTAGTCTGTGGGTAGCAAAGAGAAAGATATTTTTCTGTCTATCAAACTAAATGATGTATAAGATATTTTTCTTGGGTTACAATACTTTTTTGGTTGCCAGTTGCAACCAACTTAGTCAGCGAGCTAAGCATGAGCCAAGTCTCAGTAGGGTCTTAAGCAGATGTTTTTTTGAATGGTTGATGTACCGCCAGCTGGTGCGCTCCAGCCAGAGGGGCAGGGGGGGCAGCTAGCTCAAGGGCGCCAAAAGTGACACGACCTCGGCTTGGGCCGCTGCCAGGAGAGGTGGCGAGGGTAAATCTACCACCGGATCGGAACGCGACCTCGACTGAGAAGATCCACTTTAGATGTCTGATATGGCTAAATAGGTACTTACTTACTAACAACAAAAGATGTCCCATTTCGTTCAATAGGTACGATAGTCTAAATGAAAATCTATAATAAGCTAGCGAGACATAATTCAAGGTACCCACCCAGGTAGGTGGGTACCTATGCCTAATTTTATTTATTTTTATGTTACACTCTGCCTATCCTGTTTCAAAACCCTATGCACCCTTCGCTTCTTTCGGGCGTCCCTAGACGGCACTGATTTTTTTTCTATGGTTGGTACGAGGGATGCCTTTTAAGTTTTGTCGTTTGAAGAAAAAAACACAACTAGAACCTTATAGTACTTTTTATTGTTTTTCAAAGTATTCACCACGTAGCTTAATACACTTTTCCATTCGCTCAAACCAGTTATTATAACATTTATTCCACTCTAAAGTGGGGGTGTTCAAAATGGCTGACTTGAAAGCGTCGACTGCTTCTTCACTGGACTGGAACCTTTGACCACGAAGACTTTTCTTAATTTTAGGAAATGTAAAAAAATCGTTAGGGCTTACGTCAGGACTGTATGGAGGATGGTCAAGAATTTCTACTTTTTCCTGCTTCAAATACTCAATCGTTTGACGAGCGCTGTGTGAATTTGCATTGTCGTGGTGCAGGATGATGCGTCGCTTTGAGTTAGATTTTCGAAGTTCGGCGATGACTTGTGGTAAACAAACTGTGGTATACCACTCTGCGTTAACCGTTCTACGATCATCAAGTGCAATAGTCGCAACATGGCCGGTTTTTCTAACGAACGTGGCCACCATCTTCTTTGAAGTGCTTCGAGAACGAACAACTTTAGTCGGCTTTGGCTCGTCTTGAAAGACCCAGATTGTAGATTGTTGTTTGGAATCAGGATCGTAGGCATAGATCCAAGATTCGTCACCACTGATGATGTCGTAGACGTGATTTGACTCTCCTCGGTTGAACCTTTGCAGAGTTTTCTTACACCATCTGACGCGGGCCGCCTTGTGATCGTCGGAAAGCAGATGCGGTATCCAACGGCAAACTAGCTTTCTTACACCAAGCGCTTCATGCAAGATCTTCTGAATGGTTGTCCCTGAGATGCCTAATAGAGCCTCTATCTCTCGATACGTCACATGACGATCTTCGAGAATTAGTTGTCTCACTCCAATGATGTTATCTTCAGTGAATGCAGATTTTGGGCGACCTTCGCGAGATTTGTCAGTAACACTAGTATGTCCACGCTGGAATTCTAAATACCAGCGTTCGACAGTCCGCAGACATGGGGCTTCATCCCTGAACACAGATATTAGCTCTTCAAAACACTGAAGCCGTGTCAGGCCTCTTCTAAAGTTGTAGAAAATTATTGCACGAACATTTTCCTTAGAAAGATTCATTTTCGTACGTAACCTGACAGATTCTAATCGACGCTGTGACTAAACAATAACATTAATCCTAATACATTCAACTGTTTTGAGATTCGAAATTTAAACACATTCGAATATAGAACAGTTCCAAATTCAAAATTGCCGGGAATTATGGAAACGACAGAACTTAAAAGGCATGCCTCGTATGCGATGTACCTCCGAGTCAAAAAGTTCTTGCTCCGCGTGAACCCTGAGTCCATTGAAAATACTTTCTCGTTGAGCCACCAAGCAAATTACCCTGACAAAAGTTTTTTTTTGTTTAATTATAAACCGATATAGACCGGTTTTTTACCCGATTTTATGGAACCTCCATCACTAATTATAACCTCCTCACGAATAATGTTTTGAGGTTATTTTTCTATTTTGTTTACTTACAGTTGATAGTATTAGCAATAGTGCAATTTTGAATTAATTGGGTTATTAGTACGGAGTATTCTAATTATGGTAAGTATAAGTTAAATGCAGTGTTATTTATCGTTGCCACGCCATCAGCTGTTATTTACTTTCCTTTTGCCTACATAAAAACTTTATTTTTAAGGGGAAGCAAAAGAAAACCAGGAAGATAGTAGAAAGGAAATTTGCAAAAATGAAAAAACTCATTAGTCTTAGTGATAACAGAATCAAACAGACCGACAGAATAGAACCGAAGAAGAAAAAAATTGATCCCAATGCGATGAAAATCCGCGAGGCTCCACAATCGAGTTCCGCGCTGTTCTTCCAGTACAACACCCAGCTCGGACCGCCGTACCACATACTAATCGACACCAACTTTATAAACTTCTCAATCAAAAACAAATTGGACATTGTACAGAGTATGATGGATTGTTTGTACGCCAAATGTATTCCATATATAACAGACTGTGTATTAGCTGAATTGGAGAAACTCGGTCGTAAGTACAGGGTAGCATTAAGAATAATAAAGGATCCGAGATTTGAGCGAATGACCTGTCTACACAAAGGCACGTATGCTGATGACTGCATAGTACAGAGGGTGACCCAGCACAAATGTTACATAGTAGCCACAAATGACAAGGATTTGAAGCGAAGAATAAGGAAAATACCAGGTGTCCCGATTATGTATGTAGCAGAACATAAGTACACCATAGAAAGAATGCCCGATGCATATGGGGCACCCAAAGGTGCTATTTAGGTGTAAATAAAATGATTTGTTTAAACTCTGTTTGTATTACTGTACATTCTTTAATTTATACTGTATGTGAACAGACAAACTAGAAAAGATTGAAGTAGATCATATTTTATAATAATTATAGGTATCTCAAGTTGTCTTTGTTGCACACCTAACTTAAATATTGTATACACACAGAAGAATAGTCATTTCACTTGATAAAAAAAAAATGGCTTCTATCATCTTTACTCAATTAATTTTACCAACAGTGTTTCAGGAGACATTTGGTCAGTATTAACCCTAGTTTGCACTAACAATACATAAACAATGTTTTATGATGTTGTCCCCATTTTATGTTGTTATAAGTTATTGATAATTATTATTTAATGGCATACAACATTTATCTATAATGTTAAATGAACCAGCATTTCTCTTGTAGAGGTCTTCTATACTTGCATAAAAGTGCTACAAAACATGTTGCAACTATTTTTATTCTATGTATAAAACCACTTCAGTAAAATTTATAAAACTACCTATATTTTACATGACATGCAAACTAGGGTAGGCTGAGAGTACAATATTTTTTAGAAAATCATTCTATTGCTATTTCAAAATTATCATCATTAAGTACTATTTCAGCCGAAAGACATCCACTGGTGTATATAGGCCTCCCCAAAGTTTTCCACAAGCAATCCTGTACTGCTCAGTTTGTCGGTCCGCCTTCTCTATGCTAAACTTACCTATTTGACAATACTATAATTAACACTCACAATTTAGTTGCAATGGCATAGTCTTTTTAACCATATACTAAATTAATGTTACGCAGTACACTTGAAATTCCAAATCACTTGTTGTAGAGTTCATTTCGTCTTACAATAACACACTCGCGTGAGAGTCCATTAATGCAATAATATATAATACTATATGGTTGTGTTCAGTGCACTTGGTGAGCCAACAACATCGATGATCTCACTGGCAGGTTTGGTTTCGTTCTCGGCGACTGTATTGCATATAGACGCCGGTATGGTGAGGGTCTGAAAGGCAAAAGGATGGGGTTAACTAATAATATAAACTAAAAGTGGTTTGTTTGTATATAGGTTGAAACAGAAAGGGTATACTTTTTTTCAAAACTTAACTTTGTAATTCGTAAACTATCAGCTTTGGAGTAAAACAAAAGGTGTTACAGGGATACAGCTGTTAACAGATTTCATAAGTCTACAAAACCTTTACTACTTCAACTGTCCCACAAAGCCGATAGTTTCAGATTTACAAAGTTAAGTTGCAATAAAAATAGTACTTACATATACCCTTTCTGTTTCACCTAGTACATATAGTTTGTAGGAGTTATCTCTGAAACTACTGATCTTAATCTGAAAATTCTATAGGCCATGCAAATATTGTCCCTCCCACGAAATCCTATACCGCGCCTGTATATTTTCGACGTTACCCTTAAACATGCGCGGGTGGCAACAAAACAAAGGTGTATGTTTTAAAGCAAACATTGCATGGATAAAGGTACAAACTTTTCCCGGGTTCAGTGCTTCATACTGATGCCTCAACGCTTGCAGTTCGAATTCGCACGACGCGAGCGCGTTCTTGAGGTCCAGCGCCAGGGCCAGGTCGGACCGGAGCTCGTTGAAATGCTTGCATATAGCCTCGGTTGGAGTGGGAGCAATGTCTGTGGAAATAGTTTTCAAAATCAGCAACAAATCATGAAGACTACAAAATACTGAACACTATACACATACTAACACTATCTAAATATATATAACTCAAAGGTGACTGACTGACTGACATAGTGATCTATCAACGCACAGTGCAAACCACTGGGCGGATCGGGCTGAAATTTGGCATGCAGGTAGATGTTATGACGTAGGCATCCGATAAGAAAGGATTTTGATTAATTCTACCCCCAAGGGGATAGAATAGGGGATGAAAGTTTGTTAAGTTAAACTCCACGCGGACAAAGTCGCGGGCTCAGCTAGTACACTATACATCTGTATGCCAATTGCCATCAACAAGTACTGATATATCAAGTATCCATGCAAATCGAAGAAAGCTTAGTAATACACTGTCAGAGGCTAAAGCGCCCATCTAGCCCGCGAAGTTCAAATTTTTTGAGCTTTTTTTGGAAATTTTTAAAAATCTGACAGTAATAAAAGGCACATTTTGTAATTCGCGAAAAAGACCGTGTGCAGTGCACTTATTAATATCCAACTTACTCTAAAACATTTCAAGAACGACGGCTATCCAGATAATCTGGCAATTTTTGTATATTTAGTGATTTACTAGTATGTATTTAAATGTATTAATAAACGCACTGCATACTGTGTTTTTGGCAAATCACAAAATGTTGTCTTAAATGTTTTCAGATTTTGGATAAACTATAAAAATACTTGAAAATTTCACTACAGTGGATACAAGTGAATTCTTTGGGTTTTTTTTTAATATTACTAGCAATGTAAGTTTATCACATTACTAGTATTCCCTCCAGATAAGCTAATGCTTGTGTTAGGAATGGGCTCACGGCAATAGTATAACAGGCAGGATCGGGATCGAATCCGGAACCTGTTAGCTACAAGAGCAGCCCACTTTAACCACTAGGCTATTGAGCCTTCTTCTAATTAAGTAAGCGGTGAAGCATATATCTATTTGCAGGATGGGTATTCACGATTGAGGGAAATTTTCCGTCCTTCTTCTACAAATGAATTAGAAGAAGGAATGAATTGAAGGATGAATTGAACCAAACCAACCAATGTTCAATAGCCGTAATTCCTGTTCTATAGCCTTGGACTTCCGCTGCCCGACGCCGGGCGGCAGCTTCATGCGCTGCGAGCGCAGCCAGACGCCCGTGCCGCGCGCCTCCGGGAACTTGATGCCGGACCATTCCACCGTCTGTGGTTATATCAAATAAAAAATGAATATCGCCAGACTGACACACCAACCTGTATGGTCCCAAACTAAGCAACGCTTGTACTATGGGCACCGTACAATGACTGGGGGCGATCCCAGTGACACTCAGACCTAGCAGCATAGGTGGCGAACCATTTTAGGTCAACGTGCCATTTTTTCCTAATGAATTGTTCAATAAGACCCTAGACGTGCCGTCAAATAATTTAGACTTAGCCACTAAGTACTACTAACTTTATAACTTTGAACTAACTTTGAAACAATTATTTAATTATTATTACTTTGTTACTCGATCGGTGTCGTGCCCAATATATTTTGTCGTGTGACACTAATGACACGCGTGCCATTAGTTCGCTATCCCTGATATACTAGGTGAAACAGAAAGGGTATACAATTTTTTTGCAACTTAACTTTGTAAATCTATAACTATAGGCTTTGTGGGACAGTTGAAGTACGAAAGGTTTTGTAGACTTATGGAATCTGTCAACAGCTGTATCCCTATAACACCTTTTGTTTCTCAAGTTTCCTCCAAAGCTGATAGTTTTAGATTTACAAAGTTAACTTTTGTAAAAAAATGTATACCCTTTCCGTCTCAACCTGTAGGTAAGGTACTTACCACATTCTCGACCGTCCGTATAGGTCTCTGCTGCGCCGTGAGCTTCTTCTTGTGCAGTTTCCGGTCGTGCCGCCGCGCGATGTTGGCGGCGGCGCTGGCCGGCGTGTTGGCGCCCTCGTTGCTGTTGTTGGCCTGGCTGAGCGGCGGCAAGTTGCCGCTGTCCGCTCGCGATATCAGTTTCTGCAAGTCTTGAGTCTTCCTTTCCCGCTCGCGTTTTCTCGCTTCGATTTTTTTGAGTTCTGTCAGCAGAGTTTGTTCTTCGTCGATCTAAAAAAAAAAAAAAATACTAATATACATGAATATCGCCAGACTGACGTTATGATCCCAAACTAAGCAACGCTTGGACACAATGGACTGGGAGCGATCCCAGAGACACCCAGACTTAGGCAAATTACGAATAGGCCATTTCCGCAATTTGCCATGGCGGGAATTGAACCCGCAAGCAACATGTGCAGTAAACCGAGCGGCCTATGCTCGAACCACTGCGCCAAGTGGTTTTCTTCAAATATCAAACATCAAGCCGTAGGAATCAGTTGGGATTCGCCACCGCCATGTTATGTTTATAGGGGAAACTACTGTCGTATCGCAATCGTAATCACTATAGTAGTATATTATTTACCAAGGAAAAATATTTTAGGATTTACTAACCTGTTCCTGAGTTCTATCAAACAATCTCTTTAGCTGTTCCTTCCTCTTCTTCTCGTGTTCAGCATCGTAATGGTATATACGCTTCTCACCGTTCACCATTGTCACAGTGTTGGACCAGGGGTTTGTCTTCACCTAAGATATAAAAAATAGAGGTTTTAATCCTTACTTTATGAACCAAAAAATAATAATAATTTAGCCCTTTTGACGTCCCACTCCTGGGCACGGGCCTCCCCTCAACACGAGGAGGATTCAGGCCATAATCCACCACGCTGGCCCAGTGCGGGTTGGCGGATTTCACATGTCTATCGAAAATTGGTTAGATCTTCTAAGACATGCAGGTTTCCTCACGATGTTTTCCTTCACCGTAAGCAAGTGATAATCATATAGAAATTATGATTCGCACATAGATTTCGAAAAATCCAGAGGTGCGAGCCGGGATTCGAACCCAGGACCTGGTGCCCGCAAGACGCGTGCTTTAACCAATCGGCTATCACTGCTTATTTTTTTTTTTTTTTTATGAACCAAAGATAACTAAAATAAATGTATTACCGGCCTTATCGCGCATGTAATGTACAAAGGAAACAGATATATTTTTTTATTATACAGTACAAATAGTATTGGCGTACTTATTATCGGGTTCGTAATTTTAAAGACACTTCACAATACTATTATAAATTTTGTGCTTTGTTACAAAATAAAAATTTTATAATTGAAAAATCCACTTGTTCCCCACACATGAATAGGTAAAAAAAAATGTAACCAAAAGTTAAAATCATAAAATAATACCTTTTAATAATTTTCGAATGACATTTACTTTAATAAGCCATGACTGTTTACTAAATAAGACAAGGGAGGCAACATAGAGTGTAATCGTAAATACCTTGCTCAAAGTAGCACAGATGGCATAGTATCTCTCCTTCAAGTCCTCAACACTCCTGTCCCTGAATGCTGCTCGGTCCCACCGGTCGTGGATCACGATGAAACGCAGGTCAAACCGTTGGCACAGGTCCATCAGGTGGTCTGTCTCGGCTTGACTCCAGTCCTCGGACTTCAGGTACTGGTTGTACTCAGACTCGGAGTATGAGGGGATTGACACTTGCTGCACAACAATAATTAAATGGTAATGAGCATGAGGTCGGAATTAGGAAATATGATTTTAGGTCCTACTTGCAATGATATCATATAGCAAAGGAATAATGGGGTTATTATACCTCATATACCAGAATTTTAGTTTATTATTTCAAATCATAGTAAAAATCCGATGATTTGCATATATGAGAAGTGAAGTTGAATGTTAACTTGCATAAGTTCTTAATAATATCTATGTTAACCTAAAAACTATCACAGTACTTATGATAGTAAATAAAGAAAGTCGATATTGGCAATGAATATGGGACCCGGGATTGATTGGCGAAAAAAATCCTGATAATGTCCACATTCATATCAACATTTTGTTGCAAGTACATAAATCACACTACCTAATTCTGACCCCTGGTAAATGTTATCATGGTCATTATTGTTTAAATGTAATGTTCTATTCAAGTTAGACACATACCTACAACGATGAATCTATTATTATTGTACTTGCCTTATTGAACTGTGCAAACGGGTACTCCTTGGTTTCATCGGAGCCTCTCTTCCAGTGGTAGAACACAGCGTTGTCCTTACGAGCGGGGTTTGTAAACGGTGCCCATACCCATTTCCTCACTTTACGCATGCCAAGCTTTGCTTTATTCTGTTTATAGGCCTTGCCTAGAAGAAAAACCTTTATAAAATTGAGGCTAATTTCTCAAATGAAAAGAATAACTGAGATGGTGCATGTGGAACCATTTCGTAAAACCAGGGAGAGTAATACCAAATACAGTTATTCTGATAATTTTTTTTTAGATTACCTCATAAATTCTTAAATTTTTCTGCAACACAATAGCATTTAGCATAAATACAATTATTATCGGCAACCGCAAATAGCCATCAAGAAATCCAAACAAGATTCTGGATTTATGCTATTTGTAATATACTTTTGCTGACTTCTGGTTTGAACGACCTTGTCTAGACGATCAACATCATCATGATATAGTAACATATAAATCAAATATTCTGACAGTCGTTGTTTTCGAGTTAACAAATAATAAAAATAGCTTTTTCTGCTGAATAAGCTGACTACCTACATAATAAACTACACAAAAGTGATAGTGTGAGTGCGGGCTAGCCTGGAATATACGTGGGATAGCTCCTCAGGCGTCACTCGGTGCTACCAAGGCTGTAATAGGCTACTTTCTTCTTTCCCAACTTTCCGTAGTGAGTATTAAAAGGTTTCCCCTGCGTTGTAGCGACATTGATAAGTCGCTCCAAGCTCATACGTTGATTTGGTTATCAAAAGCTTTTCTTACCTGTGTCAGTGGGTAATAAAGGTGGTAGATCTTTATTATCATTGTAAAGAAGGGCGAATACTTCTCTATGCATCCCTTCTGGTCGTTTCACCGCTTTAGCAGTTACATACTTCTTCTTCACTTTGTCCCCATGTATTATACTGTCCCGACTGATCTCGGACGCTCCAGGCTGTTCTATGTCTAATATATCCAGGATATCAGCCATTTTCTATGATTTTCTAGCAATCTGCAGTACGTAATGAACTGGTCACTCCAACCGCAAAACTACGGCTTGTATTCTGTACCTTTTTTTAAATGTGTTACCTATGTAGAGGAACTGTTGAACGGTTGTGTTTAACACCTACTTATTAATTGTTAATCGTCAAATGAAAATCACAAAGCACTAAAATATCAACAAGATACCTATTGATTGTAGAGTAGACAATTTCTAGTATATACAAGGTACTCTGTGGTAGACAACTGACTGTCTGACATAATTTGACACTTGACATTTATTTGATTGATTTGATCAAGATTGAAGAATGAATGAATTGAATGAAATTACCATTGACCTGAAATGGCCAAGAAGTTTATAATCTTCTTGGAGATGGTCGTACCGTGTCCTTTTTATTAGATTTAGAAAAAATAAGCATATCTAAAAATATACCTACAAGGGTCGCCATATATTGTGTAGTAGATGACTATGTACTTCTACATTTCTTCACCGAGTAGGTATTCCTTGGAAAAAATTGCTGATTCTACTAAGTACCATATTTTCATCAGTAGGTACTTACCTATAGTCTGAACTCACAATAGCTATAGTCGTCTTTACTTAGTGGAGTAAGGAGAGCTCACGTTAGTCTGTGAAATGTATACCGATCTACTGTATTTTCATAGGTATTTACTAGAAAAAAGGTGGTGGGAAAAAAGGTGGTAGCAGACCTACAAGGCAGACATAAAAAACCTCTCTGCATAAAAACAACCCTATTTTGATAATATTTTTTATTTACTTAGTTGACAATTCTTTCCAGAACCCTGCTCATTGCTGCAGGGCTGTCGATCGGCGCCTGAAAGTATAAAAAGCAAATATAACATATTCATCAAACTAACTACATTAATTTCCGTAGCAGATAGGGGAGTATATTTACCGATTGTCCGGCAGCATTTAGCCAATAGAATCTTAGCCGTTCTGTTTCTCGGAAATATCCTTCCACTAATCTGTTCACCACGAGCGTTTGTCTCGAGCTATTTCTGAATTCAGTCTGTCCGGCCCACTGCAGCTGATCCACCCATTCTAATTGGCCTGGAAATAATATTCAAACGTGTTCACTGTGCCCACCGCCCATTGGTAATTCCACATGCTCTAAACTAAAGGCGCGAGTCCCGACCGCTTGTGTCGATGTCGCCCGGTTGAAAAGTTGCAGAAGTTTCTACAAACGGATGGTAGAAATTGGTAGGTACCTACAACTTTTTGGTGCAACCCTTCAACCTGGTAAGCGAACAGAAGCGACGTAAGCGAATCGCTTGGGTATTTTTGCCAATTCCTAAGGTGAATCCTCCTGAGGGTGATACATGACACCAATTGATATACCGTCGATCTACCTATTTTACCTATGAGATGAGTCGACGTTGATCGACAGTTTCTACACAGAGAGGCACTGGATCGACAGTCGACCGATTGCATAATAGTAATGCCTTCAAGAGTATTAAGATAGCAGCAGATGTAAAGAATAGGAATGATTTCGCAACAGCCTAGTGCGGAATGGTGTAGCGGCACAGACTTCAAATACTAGAAATTAACAAACGCTTCTTACTAATTACCTACCTATCATTATCACAGAATAAAAATCAAAACGTAGTATATCTCAAAAGGATACGGAATATGAACGCCAATCAATCGATAAATTAATTAAAACACAATCCAATGTCACATTCTTTCGACTGCAACCCACAAAAAATAACAGTGTCTACCACTTAAGAAACACGAAATTACTTATTAACTAGGTAGGTATTAGCCACTTAAACATTTTTTTGATTACCTGGTGTATTAGACACAGCGTCCAAATTGCCATTGTAGATAGACACGGACAGTTCCGTGTTCTCGAGAATGTATTCAACTGCAAATTAAAATGCAATAGGTAGGTTAAAAACTAACAGGTAGGTTTAGTTTAAAAATTGCGTGTATCTTGAAAACGGCTCATCCGATTTACATCAAACTTACGAGTAGCTGCGAACAATCTCAATTATATGCCTACCTGCTTCTGGACCTACGATGTCAGACAAGTGGGTGTAAAGGATTACCTATTACGTAGAATAAATCATACTTTTGTCGGTAGCTGGTGTCATGAAAGAGTCCCTGAAAGCATTGAGAACGCTGTCTCGTTCGCTGTCGAAGGAAACTCCCGAAGGTATCCCTAGGGCGGGCGCCACCACGTCATCCATGAGCGCAAAGTTTGCTGTGCCAAACACATCGCGAAGGTACTTGCGCTGTCCGAAAGGATCTGGAATTTGTTATGTTAACTCATTTTGGGTGCATTGTTTATTTAGTCACGCTTACATTAGGTACAAACCTACCTTTTTTGATTATAGCTACTTAGTTATATATTTTTTAGGGAGGTGAATTTTCAATACTAAAACACTAATATGTATTGCTGCCATAAGGAGCTGTTGCAAGATTTTGGGGTTAAGAGATCGTTTCTTTGCACAGTCTTTGCAAAAATAACATTTTAGCATAGGTACCTATTACCATCCCATCAGAGTTACTAATAATGTAATTGCTTATGTTGAATATCGGAAAATCACCATAATATCTATAATATTATATCTTAATTTCTGCTTTTAGCAATAGGTAAGTACTTACCTATGCGCTTATTGCAACTAATTGATTCCCTAAAGACTTATAATAATGATAATATTATAGCCATACGGCTACAAAAAATAATAGTCACCTGTATAAGCTTCCCTATTCAGTTTCTCAACAATATGGCCAAGGTTGACTGCGACTGCTCCAGCATTCTCGTTAACGAAATCACCTAAAGACAAAAACTTGTCGAAAGCATCTCCGAGGAGTCCGTTGTTCACAAGAGCGTTGGTTTCGCCGGACAGTGCGTCGATGGCGCTCCGGCCGTTGGCATCGATGTACCCTAGCTCTTCGAGGTAAAAGCCGAGTTTCGTCAGGGCCACACTTGGTGCAACGATGCCGTTGCCCAACGCGACACCGCGGAGGTTGTGCCCGAAGCGTTGTGTCTAGACAAATTACAACATAATTATGTTGTACAATCTTTATTGTATACTAGCTGAGCCCGCGACTTCGTCCGCGTGGAATTTGACTTAACAAAAAAGCCCGCTCCCGCGTTCTGAGCCCGCGCGACAGGGCCCTTTATTTATTTATTTTTCTAAAATAAAAGTAGCCTAAGTTAAAAAATGGTCAAAATCGGTCCAGCCGTTTCGGATATACTCTTTGATTACCTATATTATATATACTCTAGACGCCCGCTTGGCGCAGCGGTTCGAGCGTAGGCCGCTCGGCTCACTACACCGGGTGGTTGCGGGTTCGATTCCCGTCAGGGTAAATTCCGGAAATGGCCTTTTCGTCATTTGCCCTGGTCTGGGTGTCACTGGGATCGCCCCCAGTCCATTGTACGGTACCCATAGTACAAGCGTTGCTTAGTTTGGGACCGTATAGTTGCTGTGTTCGTCTGGCGATATTTATTTATGATTTCATGTGTTTTTATTTTTTTACGCGGAACCCTAATTGTTTTTCTAAAATTAAAGTAGCCTAAGTTACTCCTTAAAATATCAGCTATCAGCTAGCGAAAGTCCCGTCAAAATCGGTCCAGCCGTTTCGGAGATTACCCGGAACAAGCACACAGACAGACAGACAGACAGACAGGCGGACAAAAAATGTTTAAATCGCGTTTTTGCTATAGGTGTCGTATGTACTTTCATATGCATTTAGTGAAAAGGTGTTATTTTGATATTACAAACAGACACTACAATTTTATTCATTTGTATAGATTTTAGCATCATCTATTCAAAATTATAAATATCACACCATTTAATTCTTAGTTCCTCTGTGCGGCGATTATTCTCATGATGATGACAATGCCGTTTTTTATATAGTTTTTGACAGATAATTTGTTATACATAGGTGATTAAATTTCCGTATTTGGCACCCGGATATGAGTCGTAAAATGTTTGAAAATTACCTGTCGGTTTCGGGTTAGTATTAGATATAAGTTACGGCATAGTTTACGTTGTATGTCATACATTTTACAGTTTAATAAGTAGACTGAAAGCCAACATCCGATGAGAAGTAGAAATATAAGTATATAAATATGATTAAATAAATCAATCGAATAAGCATTGAATTCGGTATGATTACTTAACACAAATTACAACATGGAATCCACAAATCATCACGTGATTTGGGTAAAAAGGTTGACCCCTTCGCGTATTTCGAAATAACCAATAAAAATAACTGGTTACAAGTACTTACGTCATGGAGTTCGGTTGCGAGGGCCAGGGCCAGCTGGGCTCCGTGGGCTTGACCGAATATGTACAGTGGTGCGTTTCTATATACGTCATGGGTGGAGTAGAAAGACTGAAGAGTGAGCGCCAGATGTTGAGCTGGAAGAAAATAATTATAACTTTCCAAACAAGCCTCAAATAGCCTAATGGTTAGATGGACCGCCCTCGTAGCTGAGAGGTTCCGGTTTCGATCCCCATCCTGGCTATTATACTATTGACGTGAGCTCACTGCTGCTTATCTTATGTTTGTGTTTACATCTTACCGTTTTCATCTAAATTCGTTGGGATACGACTATTGTCGTTGGCCGTACTGAATCCTGTGCCTAGAGGTGCGTCTATGAATAACAGGTTGTAATGGTTTATCTGAAAGAATTTTAAGACAAGATCAATAATGTGTAGGTATATAGGTATACATCTCACGTGTGTCCCACAAAGGGGTAGGCAGGCCTACCTATATCCCAATCAGATGCAATTATCTATACCTAGCTATAGTCAAAGTAGCTCTTTAGGAATAATCGCACTGAATAGGTAAATAAGTAGGTATCTGTATAGTTAGTTTATTTCATGAAGACCCGAGCTGTGACTCGTATGACACTAGTATATGGGTCAATTTGCAATAATTCTTCTTCTTAACGCGTCTTCGTGTAATGATCTGACTACAGATTTAGGTAATTATTTTAATTTTGATATGTTATTTAAGTTAAAAAGGTCGGAACGTGTTCCTTTTATTGGCTCCAATCACACATTACTCACGTGAGTAAATATAAGTACCTACTTAAATAACGTTTTGAATCTTAACCGATTTAAAAACAAATATACCAAGAGCCAGCGATAGCCAGACGTTCCATATTTTATAAAGGCTCTCAATTTCTCAGACCATGTCCCCAAAACAGGTAAGAACGATCATCGAGTATGGAGTTTGGATTGTGGTTACTTGGGCAGTTAACAGGTAGTAAAGGTGTATAAAATAGTACCTCAAATTCGTTATAGTATAAAGCTTAATTTTTATATATTTCCTTCGGAATAACATTAGAAATCACGCCATCCATTGCCGGACACTTAGTGCGGTTTCAACCCCCTGCCAGACACCCCTAAACTTTAATAAATTATGAGTATACTTTCGTCATAGTATAAAAGCTGGGTTTTACATATGTTACTTGGGAACCCATAAAAAAATATTACTTCAACAGCCGGACAGTTTTAATGGTTTTAACATCTTGCCAGACACATTTAAATAGTTATTAAATCATCCAAATATGAACGCAATAAAACTATTTTTCATTGGGTTTCTTGAACAATTTCGATACACTAAACTCCCTATCTTACTTACTGATAAGTCAATTTGCAAAATATCAACATAATATCTGACATAAAGGGCCGTATCTTTTGATTGCGTTGAATAGAAGCCTATTTTTTTTACATCTCCAAGGGATCATAGCATTTGATAATTGATATTAATTTTTACTTGATAACTTTATCCGTTTCCGGGTTGGAGTGTAGCCTTAGGGGCGCTATGACTTAGGTTTAGGTTTAGGTTAGGTTAGGTTAGAACAGTGACCAAAACGCGCAAGCCGAGCGAGCGAAGCGAGCGTGCCGCGGCAGCGGCCGGCGAAGCGCCAGAATCTGAATGTGTCATTAGGTTATGTTAGTTCCCAGTTAGGGGGGGGAGCTATGGAGCCAGGACTTAGACGAATTTTCGAGAAATATTTTTTTTTCGGTTTGATCACTGTTCTACCCTAACCTAACCTAAACCTAAACCTAACCTAACCTAAGTCATAGCGCCCCTAAGGCTACACAATGACCCGTTTCCGAGAAAAAGGGTCTTGATAAACAGACAGACGGACAACAAAGTGATCTTATAAGGGTTCCGTGTTTTCCTTTTGAGGTGCGGAACCCTAAAACTATATCCTGTACTGTAACTACATCCTGTGGGAGTGCAGTCGCTGGCACAACGAACGGACAACTATGCTAAATAGCCTGTATTTCCTTCGGAATAACATTAGAAATCACGTCATCCATTGCCGGACACTTATTGCGGTTTCAACCCCCTGCCAGACACCCCTAACTTTAATAAATTATGAGTATACTTTCGTAATAGTATAAAAGCTGGGTTTTACATATGTTACTTGGCGACCTCTAAAAAAATATTACTTCATCAGCCGGACAGTTTTAATGGCTTTTACATCTTGCCAGACACATTTAAAGTCTGTAGGTGCGAGCGCGAGGTGACAACAATAAACAAGGCGGCAATATCGTTGTAGCATTAGCGCCTTTTTTTCGCCGCCTAGTACCATCAATGACCAAATAGTCACTTGTGCCGCAGCCTAGGATCGTATCCAGGTATCACAACAACGTTAAAAGTAAGTTATGACATTAAATTGCTCTTGGTAACAAATTTAATATTGTGCGTCTGCTCGAACCTTCAATGACACAAATGTATTTTATTTATTTTTTTCGTCCCATAACATTTAATTTTAAAAATCTTCCCTGAAGTATATATGCAGCTTAGTTGCTTACTTAAGCACAAATAAACTTAATTAAGATAAGATATTGCGTAGATCTATGTGAACCCTTACAACTTACTATAAAGCGTTTGAAAGCTAATTAGCGTTCAATCGCTTGCATTTGCTTTTCTATTGCAATTGAAGTAGCTTACGTAATAAGGGCCCAGTTGTAAGGCACCACGGATCGTAATATGACTAATTGGACCTAACCTCCTGAGCTGATTATACTTGATTCCAATAATAGGTATGGCTAAAGCGCTTGAACGCACGGAAATTGTCCCTGGTTTCCACAAGGTCTGTGTAATAAACTGCTCCAGATGTCACTTGCAGGCTATTTAGCATAGTAGTCCGTTCGTTGTGCCAGCGACTGCACTCTCTCAGGATGTAGTTACAGTACAGGATATAGTTTTAGGGTTCCGCACCTCAAAAGGAAAACACGGAACCCTTATAAGATCACTTTGTTGTCCGTCTGTCTGTTTATCAAGACCCTTTTTCTCGGAAACGGATAAGTTATCAAGTAAAAATTAATATCAATTATCAAATGCTATGATCCCTTGGAGATGTAAAAAAATAGGCTTCTATTCAACGCAATCAAAAGATACGGCCCTTTATGTCAGATATTATGGTGATATTTTGCAAATTGACTTATCAGTAAGTAAGATAGGGAGTTTAGTGTATCGAAATTGTTCAAGAAACCCAACGAAAAATAGTTTTATTGCGTTCATACTTGGATGATTTAATAACTATTTAAATGTGTCTGGCAAGATGTTAAAACCATTAAAACTGTCCGGCTGTTTAAGTAATATTTTTTTATGGGTTCCCAAGTAACATATGTAAAACCCAGCTTTTATACTATGACGAAAGTATACTCATAATTTATTAAAGTTTAGGGGTGTCTGGCAGGGGGTTGAAACCGCACTAAGTGTCCGGCAATGGATGGCGTGATTTCTAATGTTATTCCGAAGGATATATATAAAAATTAAGCTTTATACTATAACGAATTTGAGGTACTATTTTATACACCTTTACTACCTGTTAACTGCCCAAGTAACCACAATCCAAACTCCATACTCGATGATGGTTCTTACCTGTGTTGGGGACATGCTCTGAGAAATTGGCAGCCTTTATACAATATGGAACGACTGGCTATCGCTGGCTCTTGCTCTAAAAATTTTTGTTCCATAGGAAATTTCAGAGTGGTCCAATAAAACTATATTTAAATACCAATTAGAAATTATAGATTATGGTAGGTATATTCCTCACCCACGAATCATTCCTCCTATTAAGATTAAAATCATACGGTCCGAACATGCCAAAGTTCGCCAGCAAACTGGGGGGTAGCCCCATCACACCGTCCAACCAAAGAATTATTGGCCTAGATTGGGGCTCGGACGCCGTGGTGGGGTAGAACCACCAAAATATGTCCCCGGCATTCCGGATTCTGGTCAGGGCAGCCGTGTAAGGGACATCTCCTATACCGTCGCCTTCCAATGCTGAAATTACCAAACGTTTTTCTAACTCAGTATCTTGAAAATGGCAGAAATGAATTCCACTACCAAACGTTCCCAATGACAGCTCTCAAAAAAATTCTAGTGTTGTGATAATTGGTCTATCAGTTCTGAAACTACGGTAACGACAGATAGACAGGCACAGTGTTAGACTTTACACGCCCTTCTTAACGTAGTTTTCCTAAATGGTTAATGGTAGTTTTCCTAAATCGTTTTCCTAAATCCTAATTTCCTAAATGGTCATTAAGACTCTATCTAAATAGAGCCACTTGGTTCGTTAATTCGTATGAACTGTTGGTTAACTCTGGTGTCTAGGGCCCGTATTAATAAATCGATATCAAATCTGAGAGCGGTCTTATGTACGCTTTTGACGTTCCATTTTGTACTGGTATGACATAAGAATGACATTTCCAAAATAACCCTCAAACTTGAGTTCGACTTATTAATACGGGCCTAATTCTGGAGGCCTTGAACGTGGCTTAATGACTGTGATAACCGGGACAGCTTAACGTGCCCGGAGCACGACTTATGACTGTATCTACTTCATATATAATCAAGTTGTTGAAACATTTTTTTCTCAGTTTGTTTCCTACATTATTTTTCCTTCCTTGTAATCCTCTAATTGCTTGTATCATTGTCTAATCTTAGCAGATTTAGCAATGTTTTACCTTGGATTTAGACTTTACCCTATTGTGGAAATGCCATATTAGCATTAATAGATCTTGTGCTCTATCTTTAAAATACTTTTATAGTACGAAATTCGTTAGTTGTCCGCCACACAAGGCTATGTTCACAAGACTAGCACTTGCTACCTCGACATTAAACATTGAACAGCAATTGACACAAGTGCCTTGACCATCTGTACGTAGCCTATGTGATGGCCCTCTTGCTTCGCGACTCCTCGGATTTATGTCTTCCTGTCTGAAATTATGATTGCATTATTAAGTGTGTCAGTGCAAAAAAGGCATCCAGTATTTTACAGAATGGTATTTGTAAATCTTAAACTTAGGTACATACTTATGAATCGTCTAATTGTAACATCGTCTGATTTTTTTATGATTTATCATAAAAAAAGAAGACTACCGAAGTAACTACCGCCATCGATTGAAATTAATCAATCTACCACATTTGGAATGCGGTTTCCTTAGAGAAGAATGGGTAAGAAACTTTGTGGTAATTTTTTTAAAAGAATGATGACCTCCTTAATCCTATATTGAGGTAAGTATTCTGATAAATTAATAGGCCACAGATACCTAATCTTTTTTTTTTTTTTACTGATGGTTTATTTACTACGTTATATAATTGCTTGTAGGTAATATACCTATCTATATAATGCCATCAATCATTAGTCTAATGTCTACACATTGTTATGTCATTACTCTTTATTTTGTTCGTTAAGTTAGCTAGTAGGTATTTACGTAAATAAACACCAATGGCATAAACAAAACAAATAGCATACTGCACTCATTGTGCTATTTTAATATAACACGTTTTGTAATGACATATATTATAATTAAAGGGACCATGTAATGGAAAATATACCTTATTAACTTGAATAATGAACTTCAATTCAGTTCAACCAACTAAGTACAATGGTAGTTCTAGACATTTGATTGATTTGGACTCGAAACCACAATGCATCATGATATTTTGTTGCAAACATACGCGTATTTATTGTCCCCATGTCGCCAGAGAAGGATAACCGTAAATCGTCAAATTTTGCCAAATCGTGCAAATATTGCAATACAAATCGCCAAGGCCAAGGCATACGGTTGTTGTACTTTGCAAATGACGAATAACAAATGTAAATTTGCGAATGTGTTAACCACTAGTCATGTATCTATTGTGTAATGACAGTTTATCTAATCTCTATTTGGATGTAAATCTATAGATCTTTCGGTACAATAGGTATATCTGTTACAATTTACCTAGAAGCAAAGCCTAGAAGTGACTAATTTTTTTTGTAAGATAAGTTTTCTTTAAGATAATGATTTTCTATCAATACAGCAAATAAAAGTAAAAAAATTAGCACCTTCTGCCTGGGCAACGTTAATTAAGCAAACACGTGAATGGGTGACTGCTAGTGGCATTAAAATAAAGCGTTTCTGTTCGTGCTTCGGAGGGCATGGTAAGCTGACGGTTTTGGTTATAACAGTCACTAAGCCATGTCGGAGGCTCCTACACCAGAGTTGGCCTCTAGCTTCACTACATAGTATAAAACAAAGTCGCTTCCCGCTGTCTGTCTGTCCCTATGTATGCTTAGATCTTTAAAACTTCGCTACGGATTTTGATGCGTTTTTTAATATATAGAGTGATACAAGAGGAAGGTTTATTGTGTAATACATGCATACTATAGTAGATAAACACTGATAATTTTAGAGGTTTCTTATGTGATGTCGTAAATAAACACATTTTTTTGCGCCGTGGGAAGCCGGGTCGGCTCGCTAGTATACGATAAAAGGAAGTACTACCATGATCGTCACTGATCGAAAAAGTTAAGTCTGTTAAGTCAAATGTAATTGAACTTACAAATAACAGTGTAATCTTCATTCCTCGTCACCAACCAAAATATCAGCGCCGCTATCCCCGCGGCCAAGGCAATCAGCCCTACGACTGTCACCACTATAAAAGCAGTCCTCTTCTTTCCCGTACACATAATTTTAAATAAAATAATTGATATACATTCACCTCGGTACCCACGCACCGATACTGAGTATAAGATTAAAATTTCAGTAAGTAATTATCTTCTGATAGTGTTGACTTTATCGGAGTAACATTTTGCATCGTTCATTATTACGATAAATGATTTACGGTAATCCAATAATTCATGTATGTACCTACCTATGTTACGGCTATCAGTAATATAGGTGTGGGTATGTGAATCCCCTTTAATGGCACCTGCGCAATAATGTAATGTCGTACTTACTGACCTGTAGACAGCGTGCTTGACGTTGATACAGGACGTAGATCTATACAGGAAAACCTCTACCCAAATTATTGTAAAGACCTGAAGGCAGATTATTAAACACAGTTTTAAGCAAAGTCGGCAAACAAGTGTACGATCCGCCTGATGTTAAGCAGTTATCGTAGTCTACTAGGTGATACACAATGGGTATACTATTTTTTTTGCAACTTAACTTTGTAAATCTCAAACTATCGGCTTTGTGGGACAGTTGAAGTACTAAAGGTTTTGTAGACTTGTGAAATCGGTCAACAGCTGTATTCCTATAACACCTTTTGTTTTTCAAGTTCCCTCCAAAGCTGATGGTTTTAGAATTACAAAGTTAAGTTTTGAAAAAAAAAGTATACCCATTATGTGTCACCTTGTATAGATACTTGTAATACCAAAGGCATATGTTGCATGTTGCCGACCTGAAGGTGAGTGAGATAGAGGGAGGGGAATGGACGAGAGCTCAACCCGGCTTCCAGCTCTCTCACTCATCGTACGAAACGCAGCTATTATAGCAACTTTACGCCGATCTTCTGTGAGAGGGTGGTACTACCCGGGTCCATCCCGACTGAAGATTAGGTAGCATTCGGTAAAAGTTATTTTAACTTTACTAGGCTTACAATATCATCTCAAGAGTCAGCGGCTGCAGCGGGAGCCGCGGCAGAGAAAGCGGACCTCGGCAAACGGCACAAATACACTTCGTTAAATAATAATTACGTATGTATGCCATTTGCCGTAGAAACACTAGGCCCATGGAACCAAAGTGCAAAAAAGTTCATAAATGTTTTAATCCCCAAAATTATTGCCTCCACAGATGACAAGAGAGCTGGCTATATTTTCGATCAAAAAAATTTGCAGCCAGCATTCTTGGTACCCATCCCACGCTGGCAGGGCTTATTTTAATGTCTTTTGTTTTTTTATTATTAAAGTGTTTCTCTTATTATTGCGTGATACTCTGCAGCGGCGTCGACGTGATGAAAAGTGACCAATCATAGTGAGAAAAAATGTACGTTTAACGTATCACGCCTTATTGTTCCATATTGCATATATGAATAAAATAACTTCTTTAGAGGGGTTTATGGACAGACAAAGATCACATTACCTACCAAAGGGACTTCCCTCTTACAATAACATAACATAGCTAATATAATCTATTTATTATTTCAGTCCATAAACAAGGGTATTGGAATGAATCACATAAACTTAGAATAAGATGTTTATTATTCAGAAGAGTATAAAATTTTACTATCAACCATAAGACGTCATGTCTCGCAGGAAGGCGCTCGAACCAGCTGGGTTGTCACGGGGCACCTGATAAAATTGTGTTATTAAACTACAAATATTTCACGTTCTGCATTTGTTCATAAACATAATACTAACGGACGTTGAAGTAGGTAAAAAGATGTCACTGTTATTGTTTGAAAAGTTGACTGATTACCTAATTGATTGTTGTTCATACAGTATTTATGTCTAACATTTTCAAGAGACAACAAAACATAGGTATCACATGATGCGATTCTACTCATGTCATGTGCTATATTATACTATACTCTTTATGAATGCTCCAAAAGATTTGAAAACCGCGTGTAACATTGTGTATGGAACATGTGTGCATCTTTATTTTGCTTATTTCCTTAAAGTGAGCCGGTTATTTCGCTTCAAGTTTATTTTAAAAATAATTTAGAACAAGGTTGTCCATCAGATCAAGTTAAAAACAAGTTATTAATGAATATACAGTAATTAAAATTCGTTTGGAATATTATAATAAAGGAGAGAGAGATGGTTTAAATTCATAAAATTAAGGCCCGTATTAACCGATCTCAAGACTAAGAGCGGTCTTAGAAATGTCATTCTTATGTTATACCAGTACAAAATGACATGTCAAAGCGTACTCAGTACCGCTCTCAGACTTGAGATCGATTTATTAATACGGGCCTAAATAATGTATATTATTACTTAGTTATGATCATACTAATATTATAAAGAGGAAAACTTTGTTTGATTGTAATGAATAGGCTCCGAAACTACTGAACCGATTTGAAAAATTATTTCACTGTTGGGAAGCTACACTATCCTCGGGTGACATAGGCTATAATATATTATAAAAAAATAGGGATCCTTACTAAAACTCGAATAATGTAACCGCAATGTACCTGTGCGAAGCCGGGGCGGGCCGCTAGTATCCAATATAAAGGTTGCGTATTGATAAGTTGATTCGTTCTATATTTCACTTCACTACCCACCTCTTTTTATCAAAAACTGGTATAACTCCAACTGTCAACTATTCTAATCTCTATGGGCAAGTTACTGAATAAAATTAAAAGTTTAGCTAATATGGTAATAATTCAACTTACGCTGTGTCCAGCGACGTTTATCCAGAAGAACCTAAAGTTCCCGTAAGACTTGTAATACCCCTCCAGCCTGTTGTCCTCCCAGATAGGGTTGCGGGTTGCATTTTTGTAACCCTCAGCTCCCGCCCACTTGAGACGATCCACCCATAAGATTTGACCTGCCATAAACAATATTTCGTACGTATGGAATAACAAATCAATCCATTCATCAGTTGAACGACAAACATTGCTAGACAGTAGACATAGGCCAATGACTCACATCCATCAACTTGCTTACATCCCATTGAGAAATATAACATTTCCTATAGAGTTGGTCCCTTAGTGTTGTATATCAGCTTCTTGGTCCCTTGATGGCTTATAATATTATGGATTTATATTTAAGTTAAAGTTTGATATATTTCTCAATGGGCTGTACGTTCGCTCGCACTGTGAGAACGAGTAAATTAATGAGATCTTTAATTAAACTGAAAATAATGATAAGTTGTATGTATTTAATGATACACTGAAGTTTGATAAAGTTAACATAAGTATCGAAACTTACCTGGAGTATCGCAAATCAGGTCAAGATTCCCGTTGTATTTCGTCAATATAATATCCGTTTCGTTCAACAGCTTTTCGACTGAAAATTAATATATAACTTTTCAATGGCTTCCAACTTTGGATTAAGGATGTCCCTTATATTTCTATATCGCCTAACCCTTTGAATCATTACTAGGAAACTAACAAAATGGAAATTTTATTTGAAACAGCTAACCCATCAATATTGTCTTGCATTTACCTTTCTATCAATGTAAGAATAGATACTATTTTTTATATTTTTAATTTTCTGGTATAGTTGTGGGTTGCTCCCGTGGGCCGAAATCTATATAGCCTTTTGCCCATCATGCAGGGCGTTTCAAATCCAAAATAATAATTACAGTACACATATGCCAGCTGATATCTAGCCCCCTTATTATATTAAAAACCCTGGAAAAACCTGGATTAGCGGGCGAATAGTTACACAACGAACTATCTCTTTCTGTCATCAGTAATTTGAAATTCGAGAGAAGAAGACAAAGTATGGTGTAACTACACAACCCCTAAACCACGTTTATTAATAAGGTGGTTAATGTCTAGTAAAGTCAGACTATCCGTAACTATCATATTTTTTTAGTTGAACGGGTCTGGCTATTTGTCTGCCTTAAAACTCATCCAACGGCCTAGAAAACAGCAAACTGTATTTATGAGTAGAAGCCACCAATATTCAAGAAAACGTTTGCAACATTTAGGATACAGCAACCAGTCCCTCTTACCAAGTGGGTTCGTCTGCATTCGTTTCTACAAATCGCTACGCTTCATGTATGCAAAATGACATAAGTCACGTGATCTTCTTATCGTCTTGTGATGCCATTTCCATACATTTAAGCGTAGCGTTTTGTAGAAACGCTTGTAGAGGAAGCCACTTGGCTAGGGGGGCTGTGTTTTGGTGGATCTAAGTGTACTTACTGCCGTCAGTGACGGGCTTCATGAAGTCCGTCCTCAAGTAGTCAAAGACTGCATTGGATTGTGCTCCCCAGGTGACATGGTCAGGAATGTCCAGCGCCTCCTTCACTTGCGTGTTCATTAGTGTATTCAGATTAAACTCCTCTTGTCTGGATGACGAAGACGTCATGTATGGGCGATTGTGGATCATCATGTCTCTTGACAATTCTAAAAATATGGAAAGGTTTATAGAAGAAACCGTTCTGTCTATACATTTTTGTCAGTTCTGACCGTATTTGACATCTGGATACACTAAAATGTTTAGAAATTAACGGCTAATTCTCCTGATGGAATATGAACTTACCATAAGCATTTCTAGTGGTATCAGGTATGGAATTAGGAGCAGTCATCTTGGTGAGAATGTTGTAGAAATCAACGCTAGTGGTTCCTCTGAAGACAGCTTGCTGGGTCCTTGCCCATTGCGCTGTAGACTCCCAGTACTGACCCTCATTGAAGAGTCTCTCAGCTTCCCTGGCTTCGGTCTGGATGTCCTCATACCCGTCCTGGTCTACTAGACCGGCTGCTAGCAGGAGCGGGCCCCATGTCAATGTGGCGTCGACTGGAGATATCCAGGCATTGCCCATTGCAATACCTTTCAGGGCGGACCTGATTGTGCCCGCTTGCTCTGCCTAAATAAGTTTTTATTTATGCAAAAAAGGTCGGCAAACAAGCTTACGACCCGCCTGATGTTAAGAAGTTACCGTGGCCTATAGATGCTTGCAATACTAATGGCATTACTCGCACGTTGCTGACCTCAAGAGTAGTGCGATAGAGGCAGGGGTAGGGGGAGCCGGGCTTCTGGCTCTCTCACTACGAAACGCAACACAGCGTGAATAGCTACTTTTCGCCGATTTTCTGTGTGAGGGTGGTACTGCCCTGGTCGAGCCAGCCCGTATATGAGCTAAACTCAGTTACCGTTTGTTTGAATTGTACCAATAATTGGGACATAACTTAAGTTATACCTCTATTTCAATAATGTAACTTAAGTAGAATATAATAAGAACGGTAATGGCTCTACCAATGTTCTCCCACATATCGTGTTACGCATTACTAACCTCACGCATTCGGATACCCATATCTATTGCCATCTTCCCTCCATAAGATTGGCCGTAGATGTACAGCGGTACACCTTCGAATTCTGTATGATTGGTGTAGAAACCCCGCATCAGCTCGACGAAGTCCAAAGCTATAAGGATTGAATTAATACTTGGATTATATTGACGCACTCTAGTATAACTCAGGTTAGATTAGAAAACGAAAATTATTTCATAGCACTACCCATTCTCGTTGGTCTAGGTACACCGAAATACAAAAATACAAAGGTATATATTGTGCCGCTGGCTATTTTATTTTTATGACTCTACATATAATTCAGATTAGTATAACCAAAAATGTTTCCTAAAATGCTGATGTGAAAGATCAAAGACTACTTTTATTTTAATGCAATCTAGACCTAGGGCTTCTCCTGGGTACGTTTGGAGTATATAAAATTATTACATATATTAATATAAAGTGTGTGATTGGTCAATAACGTATTCAACGAGGATACCACCCACACGAACGGCACAAGGCATGTCATCACAAGTAGGCAATTTATCACTGGGATACACTTAGGTCAGTGGGAAAAAACAGTTGTACATCTTAAAATTTGACTACCTTTTATAAATTCGAGAGGTTTTCACGATTTTCTTACCTAGTCCCTTATTAGTCTTTACCCTCGAATAAGTATTTAATTAAGGTGAAGGCGCCTGTCTAGCCCGCGAAATTCAAAATTTTCGAGTATTTTTATAGTTTATCCAAAATCTGAAAACATTTAAGACAACATTTTGTGATTTGCGTAAAACACAGTATGCAGTGCGTTTATTAATACATTTATTTTACTCTAAATATTATCACGGTGGATATGATACTAGTAAATCACTAAATATACAAAAATTGCCAGATTATCTGGATAGCTGTCGTTCTTGAAATGTTTAAGAGTAAGTTGGATATATTAATAAATGCACTGCACACGGTCTCTTTCGCGAATTACAAAAGGTGCCTTTTATTATTGTCAGATTTTGAAAAAATTCTAAAAAATCTCAAAAAATTTGAACTTCGCGGGCTAGATGGGCGCTTTACCACTAACACTCTAACTTTTTTCATGTTTAATATTTTTTTACGTATTTAACTCTAAATTCAAGTGACATTAAAGTCATAACACCAATTTTGAAGTGCTACTTAAATACATAATCTTGGGTCAAATATAATTGCTAGCGCAATTCTTAGATGGCAAACAATGGGAACATATTCTCAAACAAAGATGTTATTTTTTGCATCATTAGCAAAATTATCAATTTAGAACTACCCACGTATCGTGTATTGTGGTACAAACTATTCCTAAGTAGTCTGAGACGGAATATAAGTATATCTCACCAATTTCGTCGTTCGTTCTGGTCAAATAACTCAAGTCATCCACGTAACTGAATCCTGTGCCGACTGGATTGTCCACAAACAGCACGTTGAAGTTTTTGACCTATTAAAAAAAATTGAGCCCTTAATTTTTTTTTTTTTAATTGACTATATGTTGTTGGCCAGAGTGGCCATAACAACTTCACCCGGACAGAGGGCGAGCGCAAGTGCGCTCCAGCCAGAGGGGCAGGGGGGCAGCTAGCTCAAGGGCGCCACAAGGGACACGACCTCAGCTTGGGCCGCTGCCAGGAGAGGTGGCGAGGGTAAATCTACCACCGGATCGGAACGCCACCTCGACTGAGAAGATCGAGCCCTTAATATCAATAACATATAACAATAGGAAATATACAGTCTTAAAGTTGGTAATAATTAATGTAGGTACATTTATAGAGTCGATGATATGTAGATACGTAAATACCTATCATATTTTCTGAGATACGGGCCTCTCAATATTTGTTATAACAATTTACTAAATGGACAGAATAAAATATTGAAAAATGTGTCCCGATTTCGTTATAAAAGCCTGTACATTTTGTGGATTAGCATGAAACATTACAATTTCATACAGTGATAGAATCTCAGAAGCTAATTACTAAAAGCTTACAGACTAAAATCGTGATTTCCCGGATGCTACCCTAAATTTATATTCACGCATATTTACTTAGATCTGTTTTTAAAACTAAATCTTTTCCTTATTAAACTTTCGCTAAAAATAACATCAACTGTAGTCCAGGGAGCCGTTGGATGCAGATAGCGAGCAACCGTCCATAGTGGCGTTCTATGGGGGAGGCCTATGTTTAGCAGTGGACGTCTTCCGGCTGATGATGATGATGATAGTCAGTATAATTTGTCGTCAGTATAATTTGCTCTGTGTACAGTTCTGTATTTTTCCGCGAGACTTCCTATATAAAATAAACCATAACAAAAAAAGAAAGAACTACTTTCTTCATATTATTTACCCAAGTATAGTTTCTCTCCTGCAGCGATAAGTCGAGGGGTCCCAGAATTTCAAAATTACCGATACCCGTCGAGGACCCCCCGGGCCCTCCTTGCAGCCACACAACCAGGGGCCTCTCCGTGTAGTTCGCAACGGGTGCAGTGGTGTAAAACAGCCAGTAGAACATGTGAGCACCCTCCCTTACATTCACATAGCTAAAGTCTTGCTCAAACGGCCCAAATTGTCCTGCGATAATAAATATAATTCCATTATTTTGTTTATATTTGTCGTTAACTCTACAGAGGACATTGCCTGTATATGTCCTTACTACGCTAACCATATTTGTGTCAATGTCAGATCAGATGAGTGGTATTGACATGATAATACGATCCCTAAATAATACATGATTTGCGAAATATGATATTTACCTTCACACTTATATTATTAAATTTACCGTAGTTTCACTTTATTTACAAATATCCATTTATATAAATTATATAAGTAGATACACTATTTAAGTATATTTAACAGATTCGAGCGCATTAAACAAAGTGGTCATTCACACGAAGAAGCTGACACCGTTCTACCTATACATGTTTGACAGACTATTTGACATCTGTATACAATAAAGTGCCGGGTTAGCCGTGTGAATGACCGTTAATATGTAAGTATGTTCGTAGGAGATAAACTGAACATACTGATCGTCTGAAAACGACTCTGAACATCTCTACGTCCCAATGGAACATTGGTAGCCATTTTAATAGCCGCAACCACGATCGGACCTATGACTTGTATCTTCTTGCGGAGCCTCTCCACTAGTGAAGGTTGGCTGTCAGCTCAGCTGTATATTAGTCCTAGGCCTAGTTTGTCATTTACGATCGAGCTAAAAATTTAGAAGTCCGCTAACTGCTTCTCGAGTCGAGCGAGACATGTCGAGTCAAGATTCGGTCGAGACAAGCGAGTGGTTAGTGGACTACGGAAAACTGTCAAAACTGACGTATTGCGAGTCGTGCGTTATTGGAACGGTTAACAGACTTGACCCCCTCGTATTCTACGCTGGCGATGCTGGTTCACTCTCTAATAATATCGATACATACGAAATGATAAATAAATAAAAAAATAAATATCGCCAGACTGACACACCAACTAAGTACTGTATGGTCGCAAACTAAGCAACGGTTGTACTATGGGTCCCGTACAATGGACTGGGGGCGATCTTAGTTACATCCAGTACGGGCAAATTAAGAAAAGGCTATTTCCGAATTTTGCCCCAAGTGGTCGTCAAACAATTAACATTGATCTTACCTGCTACATATTGACTTGAAAACGTTAAACTTAATATAAAACAGAACAACATTTCGCTTCAGTTGTATATAATGTACTGAAAGTGGAACAAGTAATTATCATAAATGTTATCAATAAATGCTTATCAGTAAAATATCATTGTGATAATCGATAACGGCTACCTAATTAATGCTTGAAAATATTAACAATATTATCGTAAACACTCGTAAATCCTACTAGTCCTACTATATAATATAATATATCCTACTAATATTATAAATGCGAAAGTTTGTGAGTGTGGATGTTTGTTACTCTTTCAGGCAAAAACTACTGAACGGATTTGGATGTAATTTGGAAAACAGATAGTTTATAACCAGGATTAACTCTACTTAAGTCTACGCGGACAAAGTCGCGGGCAGAAACTAACCTGGATTAACACATAGGATACTTTTTATCCCGATAATCCCGAAATTTTTGTTAAGTACGCGGACGAAGTCGGTGGGCACCGCTAGTTTGTACATAAGACGAAATAGATTAGGTTAGAAATTGAAAGTGTGATGTCACGCGTTGACACGGTGAATTTAAAAACGAATACTCAAATGGTACTCAAATATTATAAGTACTCTTATTTTTGTAACTAACAAGCGTATGACCCGTCTGATGTAGCTTACAGATGATCGCAATTCTAACGGCGTTGCTCGCACGTTGTCGACCTAAGGGGCCTAGAGGGAGGAGTAACCGGAAGCCCAAACCCCCTCCTGTTTGGGCTTCCGGCTCTCACACTCATCATTCGAAACGCTTTACGCCGATTTTCTGTGAAAAGGGACTACTACCCCGGTTGTCTACAGCTTGGCTCTACCACCGTGAATTTAAGTGTTGGAGACTTTGTTACCTTGATTATTTTTATGAGGCATCTTGAATTCGGATTTGTCTGGGTTGTAAGAGTATACCTACCATACAAATATGTTCTTATTATCAAGATCATAAGTATTATTCTTACCACGCATGCCAATGTTAAAGTAGCGAGCTACACATTAGTTGTTTTACTTTTTAACACCCCAGTCGCGATACATCAAATCAAATTATTCATATAAACCAACAAAGCACTTATGAATAGTCAGAATCTACCACCGGTTCGGAAAGCTGCTTCCACAGAGAAGATCCGGCAAGAAACTCAATGGTTAACCTTTCAATGAATAAAAGATGGTGTAAATTCTCAGGAACAGCAACACAATGTGAGCAGGCAACACCATTGTCACTAAAACGTACTAGAGAGTAATACTCTAGTAATTCAGAATTTCCTGATTCAGATAAGTTAAATACATCTGCAATATCGCGATCTGGACACGAGCATTCTAATCCAATCTAAATCTTAGAAATATTCAATTGCAAGAGCGGCGAGTGGGTACCATGCGACACTTTATCAATACAATCACTCATCGGAATATCTAGTAAGATGGATAATATATCTATGTAGTATTAGACTGACTACCTCCTTAGCTATTACTTAATTGTATTCTTGAAGGGTCAGTGATAGTGAAGACGCCTTCAATTCTGGTCTGACTTGACTGAAAACAATAAAAAAGAGGTCACTCGTCTCGCTCTTACGACTAGACTATGATAAGGATCGCAAAACATTTAGCCGGTTAAGTTAAGATTGTGATTACTAACAGAATTAGCACCATTGACTGGTTAAATCCTAAAGAATAGTTATAATTTTTTACACGATATTTTACATAGCGATTAGTAAATGATGATATACCTGCCACGAAAAAAAATATCTCGATGGGTTATCGTGCATTATTGAAATAAGACCTTACTGAATCTATTATGAAGCAGATTCGCCAAAAGTGATATATCTTTAGCAGGAGCCTGACAAACTGATTGGATATGCTAATACGTTTCCGTTAAATTTTCAGCTCATATAAACTGCGATCCCGGAACCCTAAACAGATGAGGATAGAATAGAACACGAGTAAAACCCTATGACGTATCTTGACGCGAACATCCGGTCATATGAGCCGCACCTTGAGAGGAACTGGATCAGAGAACGGACCATTATCTCAGTACTGAGTGATTCCTATACTTAGATAGGTATATCTATGTGTATTCGTAAATCTCGAACACGATTCAGATTGATTTGAATGTTTAAGATTATCAACTTCACGAGAGATCATTTGTAGATTATGTAGGTAGATAAAACGGTGGCGCTCGAAGGACCGGAGCTGTACTTATAAATAAATATCGCCACACAGACACACCAACTGTATGGTCCCAAACTAAGCAACGCTTGTACTATGGGTACCGTACAATGTACTGGGTGCAACCCCGGTGACACCCAGACCTGGGAAAATTACGAAAAGGCGATTTCCGAAATTTGCCCCGGCGGGAATCGAACGGCTTAGTTTCGAGCGGCCTACGCTCGAACCACTGCGCCAAGCGGTCGTAATTAGGTAACTACTCACTCACAGTTCCTTTGCAAGTAAGAACCAAAGTAATGGCTTAAAGTAAAAGTAACGGTTAAATTGGCATCATTACTTAAAAAAATACCTTTTTTATGGTATGGCTTTTACTTGACCTGTTGCTTTAATTATTTATGAAGAAACTGGTTGAAAGTTTTAAAACGAGGAAAACTTGTTTGAGATTTATCCAATATTTGTATTTGCTTATAATCTTACAATCCAGGGCACCGACCTCTGCTTAAAACAAGTGGGATTCGATCCGAAGCGAGTCTACAAATACGGCAAATTTTATGCATGTTATTTTAACTATTTTTGTGAAGTTGGAAGTTGATCTGTAAATAATGTAGTTACCATTAAATATGATAGAGCTGACTAGCTCAAATCAAAACTCTACACAATAGAACTTTAAAAAATCAGCAAGAAAGCATGATCATGATCGTCACATGACGTCAGTTTTAGCTCTACCATGAGTTTAATACGTTCGCTAGAGTCGCTAGTAAGTAACGGTGACGTAAAATATTTGTATGGCAAATTGTTAGTTCCTTACGTCCAATTTTATGTAATAGCTAGCGATCAGCGAGCGTAAAACTCCTGGTAGAGCCAATAGCATTTGAAGGTCAACAACTTTGGGTTTATAAGCCTTTTGTACGACAAAAAGTTCGTCTTTGTAAAAAGCTTAGATATGCACATAACCTTGACAAAGAATATTACCACGTAAGTATAAAATCTTTTTTCATGAGATAATTGATAAATATTATATAGTCGTATTTTTTTATAAATTAAAAATCTGTATATTATCCCACTACGGCAAAGCCAAAAGAAAGGGTTTTGTTTAAAGTAGTCTATGATCCATATATTTATACTTTATTAAATGGGACTAGTCCGGCCCACACACTCCCACCACTGTTACACCTGTAAGCCAGGATCGACAGTGGTGACCAATGATGACGCCGAGTTTTGATCCTCGAAGTGTCCCGGGGAAAAGTTACATTGACCTGAAACCTGTACGAATTGAATACGTACGTCCTGTACGAAATAAATAATAGGAGGAGTTAGAAGTACATTATCAGGTTAATCAATGACGAGGTTTGTTTATGATAAGCACTACAGTTGTATAGTAAGACAAAAGCGCTTACAATCTATACAAATAAATTCCGGGTAATCTCCGAAACGGCTGGACCGATTTTGACGGGACTTTCACTGGTAGATAGCTGATGTTATAAGCAGTAACTTAGGCTACGTTTATTTTAGAAAAACAAAATAAAAAAAATGGGTTCTGTCGCGCGGGCTCAGAACGCGGGAGCGGGCTTTTTTGTTAAATTAAATTCCACGCGGACGAAGTCGCGGGCTAAGCTAGTCAATAAATAAAAGATTTAAATGATGTCCGTGTCGAGACTTACCTATTGCTGACGGTGCCCACTTATGACACTAAATACTGACGTTGATCAATAATCATCAAGACAAATACCCATTTAGTCAACGCCGGTAATTATTTTAAAATCATATCTTTTTGTTGCGCGTCCCCAGTCGAGGTTACAGTGATCCAGTGAGGATTACTCACATGACCATGCGTGTGCTCTGCTCTTAATCAAAACAGGTGGTAGGATGCTGAATTCGCTGCAGTCTTTCTCGACGCCCTGATGTTAACAGTCGCCGGTAGTGTGACGCACTATATACATTGTGTGTATTGTATTATATAGTGGAGTGCATGACCGTTGTTATATGTTAACAGAACAGTGGCTGCAGATAAAATTCAAACAAATATAATCCGTGTCGTCCGATCGTACAATGACCATAATATCGCCGGCCCTTTTGAAACAGGTATGGAAACTGCTTTTCATTGTTGTTTGGTTACTTTTTAATTTGGCGTGATGAGTTGGTTTTTATGGAATTCGATTTGCATGTTATCGATTTTCGCGAGATGTTAGTAATTTATTTATTTTTATTGGTTTACCAGCCTTCATATACGTTTCTATATTCATAATGAACTATCAACTAAACTTAAATTAACTTAGAACTAAATTTAATAAATATTTAAAGGTACCTCTTACTTGTACCGTTAACATTGTTTACCTAGTAGAAATGTAATAAGTGTTCAAAAATGAACATGAAGTGATATTGTATAAGTGTACAATATTATAAATGATTACACCTAACTCAGACATGTGGATGTCAGGATATTATAAAACAAATTCAACAAATATTAATTAAAATAATTAAACGTCTTTCTGTCCAATATAGATATGCAAAATTCTGATTTGCAAAGTGTAAATTTTAATCGAATCGAAATTAATATTGTGGCTTTCTATAGAAAGCAAGACGTGTTTCCATCAGAGGACCGTCTGATATCTTAGCACATGATTGCTGCCAAACTGTTGTGATAAAGTTATCAGGTAATCATGACGGTGTTATCATTGATGCTGTAACTGATTTATTGAATCCCGACTAACTTAAAATTGTGCTGTTCGGTGAGCTCCACGACGCGCGACGTATAGGTGGTTTGTGAGATATGTTAAACACATAGAATAAGTTAAATAATAGTAATAATAATTATATATTATTATCAATACCTATTTTATTTTTTAATATTAAATATAAGTTATTTTTTTTTGTGTTAGAGCCAAAGCTGTTAGTTATTGTCTACAGCTCATACACTGGCTGACTTGACCGGGTAGTACCATCCTCCCACAGAAGTACGGCGTAAAGTAGCTGTTATAGCTGCGTTTCGAACGATCAGTGCGAGAGCCTGTACGTCCCTTCCCGTCCCTTTGTCCCACTTCCCTTTGTCGGTAACGTGCGTGCAATGCCTTTGGTATTGCAAGCATTTCTAGGATAGGTTAACTGCTTAACATCAGACAGGTCGTACGCTTGTTTGCCAACTTTGTTTTATATATAAAAAAAACAAAATTCATTTGTAGATGATAATAAAAGTGGATCTGGTACTCGTTTAAGACTTACGGGAAACTTATGTGCTATTGACCCTATGATCTGGATCAATACCTCTGTATATTTCTATTGCATATATATAATGCATGATTTTGGTGTTCATTCGCAAATTAAGGAAATGATGAAAACTCACGTCTGCTTGTCATTTACAAAATTTGCCGGTCCTTCACAAGAACTCGACAACACCGTTTTTCTAAACGTTTTTGACAGAATAATGGCCGTATTTGAAAAACAGATACAGTAAAATGTATGGAAATAATCGGTGTCGGGTTGAAAAGGTACGCGAGGTCGAAAAGGTCGAGTTTCGCCAGGGAGCAAATTATGGTTCTCCCATTTAGGAACGACCTCGAACATAATTTTGAATGTTTGGCCGTTTTGATAGAATTTTAATCTATATTTGGAATTACTAATTTATGTTCTTTGGCGGTTTATTTCTTAAAAACGCTACATTATAGTTATGAGTTGGGGATAGATGAATCGCGTTCTATTTGTATTATATTATAATAATTATAATAATCAAAGGTAATATAGCTCTAATCTACATTTAATTTTAGAATCTAAACTATTAGGAATATTAGTTTCGAGAATTGATTCATATAACTGTTTTTAGGTTATCGGTAATTAGCTTCCGACGTATACTAATAGATATCAAGGTATAACTAGATATTGTAACCCCTCGTTTGCACTGACGGTTTGAGTCATTGTCTCTATTTGGTGTTGTCAAAAAATAGAGACGACTAATCTATTATGTGTATAAATGTGTGTCGTTAGTGCAAATAAAGCTTAATGTAATGTAAATTAATGATTATAATTGCATGTGCTATATTATAGGGACGTGTAACCTAAAATAACTGACGTTTTTATCTCACTTCAATGAACCTCATTGTAACCTAATTGGATACAAATCCCAAATTTATAAACTATTTATAATTTATGAAACGAAATTATTTCTTATTTATTTACCCTTCAAGTTCAATGTTCAATGCCACTGTGTTGAAATTCTAGCATTTCCTCCTTCATAACCGGTTAGTTATGGAAACAAGTTGTATAAGGCAATGTTTGCATTGGCCAGCGCGTGCGCAGAATTTGGTATGCACGTGTTACAACCATTTTTAATGCATTTTATCTAGATTATCGGTGTAGTACGAAGCGAACATTTATTTAGGTATTTGGTGTAGTATCGCTCACGTGTCATGGACCATATTTTACAAATCTAACTCTATCAAACATGAAGTTTATTACTTTTGCTCTACAATCATAGAAATGTGCAAAAATAGGTGCAAAAACAGTTACAAAAAAAAACCTGTATGATCCAGTACTGTTAAAACTATTAGCAAGCTAATAGTTATTGATTAATATAACCGCAGTTAATGCAGTAAGGTGGAATACAATTTTATTTGTCGTCCCAGTTAAATAAATAATATTTTGTCATTCAGTCCATATTGTATTTTAAACAGGTTTTATTGTTCGGTAGTTTTGTTTTTCTGTAGGTAGGTTATGAAAGCGGAAAATCTGGCTGTGTTACAAAGTTATACAAATTCATTTTATGATGGTGCCGTGTCGTGATGTCGATTGTGATGCCTTCACTGTTAAGCATAAATCACAAAGTCCTAAACTTTGTGTGTTATGTTGCTAAAATTAATGATGACACATAAGTACAGACTTTTCTAAATTAGCACACGGTCATTAGAATACTAAAATTGAACGAATTTTACATTGTTTATGAGATAGTGCCAGTGAGGCCTAACAAAATTGCCTAGATTCCTTTTAGTTCTTAGTCGAATAGATGTCACGGGGAGGTTTTTATCGATATGTTATTCGCGCAGAAGAAACAGGTAGGTACTTAAATATAAAAATGTAGAGTATAACAAAATATGCCGAGCTAATTTAGTAGCATTGTAGATTGCAATTAAAATATGGTATTAGTTACATACTTTAAGAACTGATTTCTCGCCTTCTAAACAACAAACATTATTTTGCCTTATTTATATTGGTTATGAAGAGTCTCTTACAGTGTTGTTATTTATATGATTACGAAAATCAAGACTCGCGTTGGTAGGTTCTACGCTCGACAATCGCCAGAGTGTTTGGGGCCTTAACACAGGCAGTAATAAAATTATAATTATATATACCGTAATGTAGCTTGGTGTATCATGCCTTTAATGTTGGGCATTTGGGTGTTACTTTAGGTGGTCACGTGACCCCTAAGACATTGTGACCGAGAACAGTGCAAATGTAGTGTATCATGTATCTCTACGTGATGTTGATGGTGGTCACGTGACATATCACGCGAGGGACACGAGAATTGCTTTGCACTTGCAATCCCGCCGTGATCGCCCTCTTCCGCCGGTCACGCCACCGACATCTCTAGTATCAGAATAACCACATGAATGGCAAATAGATCAATTTGTAGAGCAATTCATACACCTATTCGCCGGCTCTATCAATTTTGATCTTTGATCATCTAGGAAATCACAGCGTTTGAATTAATTTGCTTGGAATATTTTAGCAAGATGTTATTTTATGCTCATTTGTCTATTTCTGTTATGTTATGTTATGCTATGTCTGTAAGATAAATGTTTAGGCCCGTGAGCAACGAGCTAGATTTAAGTGGCGATATATCCTTGTTGCAGTTATGGCTGACGTTTGGTGCCTCGCTGTCTTTCCTAATCATCGGTCTGGTGAGGGGCTACTCCTCCTCCGCGATACCCTCCATGGAGGCCACGGATCCGGACATCATACAGACCAGTGAACAGAAGTCATGGATAGGTATGGTTATTGTGGGGCCTTAGGACCTTATGTATGGTGCGGGTTACTTCCAGCATCATACCTATCTTCGCTTTCTGTAAACAGATCGCTGGATTGGAATTGATTATAAATAGATTGGAAGTTAGTATTAGTATATAAATACCTAAATAAAATAAATATCGCCAAACGAACACACCAATAGTATCGTCCCAAACTAAGCAACGCTTGTACTATGGGTACCGTACAGTGGACTGGGGGCGATCCCAGTGACACCCAGACCTGGGCAAATTACGTAGAGGCCATTTCCGAAATTTGCCCCGGCGGGAATCAAACCCGCACTCACTATATATGATGTTTCTTGTGTTATAAGGTAGAGTAAGAGGGGCCTTTACACTTCACATTTCTCGTAAAGTATCTGACTGTCTTGTACGAGTATTATTTAAAATAAGAATTTATAAACAGTTAGGTTCTCGAATAGTTAACAATGAAAATAGAAAAACAATGAACTATTTCGCGAAGACGATTGATGGGTGCACAAACGATATTACTTTAAACTAAATAATGTAGTTAGGTATACTCTAGTCATTGATCTTTGATCTTTTAGATTTATAAAGTACATGATGTTTAATTTTTGCACATGCCTTCATATTTTATATTAATAATTCTGATTTATCCTGCCTATCTGCCAGATCGTTGGTTCCTGTGAATTCAGAGTTATCAATTAGGTAGATACTTTCCTACATACAAACCTATTAGTCACCATAGGTGCCGAAAATTTTCCGCTACGTCTGGAGTGACATACTTAAAATCAAAGTCAACTCAATTTTAAGCCCGGAATAATAAATCGATCTGAGAGCAAACTTGGAACTGTCATTATTGTCATACCAGTACAAAATTACATGTCGAAAGCGTACTCAAGATCGTGCTCAGACCTGAGATAAATTTATTAATACGGGCGTAAAACTATATTTTTAAGATAAGATCATCTTCGGTTCTAGGTGCCATCCCGCCCCTCGGCGCGTTCTTAGGCAGCATGGTGTCAGGGTCTCTGATGCAGCGCGCGGGCCGCAAACGCACCCTGCAGATGACGTGTCCAATATGGGTGGCAGCGTGGCTGATCCTCGGCTTCGCGAAGTACTACCCGCTGTTGCTGGTCGGCAGGATGCTGACGGGGGTCGGTGTCGGCTTCGTTTTGGCTACTGCTCAAGTTTATGTGAGTTGTTTTCTGTTATGGTGTCAATTTAATGAGGGCAAACAACTCACCAGATGTCGATTGGACTGGGCTGACGTTATCTGTCACATCATGTCTATTGGTGACATTATCAATAAATTCGGCGAGACGTCAGAACTGTCAAGTGTCAATGTCAGCCCACCCCAACGTGGCGCCGCCGCCGCCCTTCTATTTTGTGGTCATTAATATTAGGAATAATTATTCGAAGCATTCCGCTTGATCAAAATTACAACCGTTAAAAAATATCAAATAGATGCAAAGAAAAACTACAAGCCATTTTAATAGGAATCTACTTCTAATAACGTTGGTATTAGCATAACAAGAAATACGACATGCGTAAGCATCATTGACGTATTATTATAAGGTACTTCGTTTTAAGAAGTTATGCTTACCAATAATTTATGAAGTTTGTAAAAATATTTACATAACAATTGAGAACATGAACATTCATTCATACACACACAACATGAACACATAACGAAATATACTTATAATTATGTATTTTAAAGCCTCGATTGTTTTTCATTATTTCTATCATCAACGGTGAGCTATAGACTTATAACAGAACGGGTTATTTGTCTGTCTGTGGCTAAAGAAAAGGCAAACGGATTACATAATATCGCCAGACTGCCAGACTGACACACCAACTGTATGGTCCGTGTAATGGACTGGGGGCGATCCCAGTAACATCCAGACCTGAACAAATTACGAAAAGGCCATTTCCGAAATTTACCCCCGCGGGAATCGAACCCGCAACCACCCGGTGCTGTGAGCCGAGCGGCCTACGCTCAAACAACTGCGCCAAGCGGTCGTCAAACACGCATTAAAACTCGTGCTAATTCTGATCTGTTCTGCTTTTAAAGCCTTTGAGCAATTTCACGTAGGTATAAAGTCGCAGGGCATCGTCTACTTTAATGTAAAGGAAATATCAATAGATCTCGAGATAACATATTGCATCAATTAATATATTAGCGTCTGAAGGGGCTATTGATCTTGAGCAACTAGGAAATTACATCGCGCTAAATGATGCATTATTAGTTATCTAACCAGTGACCTTATGTATAATGAAGCGCTGTTGTCAGTAATTTTTTCAATAGTTATTTTATTTGGCCATGACATTGGTTGATATATCATTGTGATCATGAAATCAATGATTCCTTTCTTGAAGTTACGCCAATATACAAAATATTTGAGCGTCGCTATGCCACTATAAAAAACAACTTGCGTATTCTTTTCTTCTTCTTTAATCTGCATTTAACAAGATTTTCTAGACTAAAGTTAACTATATTTTAACCGACCACTATCCTGACACTTCGTCAGGTCAGGACATCGTCTTAGGCACCGAATCCAAATGAAAGAGATTAAAATATCTTTAGTTATATCTTCTAGCTTATTAGTGAACCCAGGTTTTTTGAAGTAGGTTGTTTATTTTTTTTTAAATATGTTTTTTTCCACAATATTCAAAATGAGCTATACTTATTTTGTTCATGTTTTTTTAGGTGAGTGAATGCTGCGACCCTGAGATCCGCGGGCGGCTGGGCTCGCTGCCTACCCTCTCCATGTCCCTGGGGATACTGATATCATACGTGGCAGGCAACTGGCTGTACTGGAGATACCTCGCGTTCCTCTCCGCTGTGTTTTGCGGTAAATATTAGCCCAATTAATTTTTGTTACCTTTCATTTTATTTTCAGTAATCAAAATATCATAACGAAGATTTTTTTAAGGTACATCCACGTACTATATTATGAAGCCCCGTTGACGCAGTGCGATAGTCGCTTCTAAGCAATATTCTTAACGAAGTGAAAGTACCATACCACAGGCGAATTGTGCATTATCTACAAACATCCCCGCTTCCACTCCCGCTATCTCAGTTCCCACTCCTCTATGGGTCGACAAAGTGCAAGCAATGCCATTGGTGTTGCATGCATCTAAAGGCTACGTAAACTGCTTAACATGAGGCGAGTCGTCCGCTTAAATGCCAACATTTTTAGGGATTTAAAAAATAAAATTAAAAGAAAACACTGTGTACCCACCTCTATCTGCAATTTGGGGGAACACAGGGTTTGTTTTATTATTTATTTATATATTAGTGAATTTGTGCTTGTGACGTGTGTATTATTAATTGAAATCATACATCTATTGTTCTCACATAAATGAAGCGCCACACGTCAATATTAAAATTTAGTCCTTTGTTCGACATTTCAGTCATGTGAATGAGATGAACTGGGAATGAAACAAACTTTTGTTGTGTCAAATTCCATTGAATTGCATTGTGTGCTGTTGGAATAAAAGAATATTTGTTGTATGTATGTATTTTATGGGCTATTTCGAAAGAACGTACCTACATATTTACACCAGTGTCAAATGTCAACTGAGTGCATAGGTATTCCAAAATCTTTCATAAATTTATAATATAATGTATGTACTAATTTACCTTACATCATAGTATTTCTTGTATACTCACCAACCTGTGAGAAGCAGCAACCTATTATATGATATCAATCCATCCATATTGCCAATCGATCCATGGGTCGACGGTAGGTAGAACGAGATGAGTCAATGTCGATCGACAGTTTCTACATAGAACCACCTTTAGAGAGTCAAAGAGAAAAACGTTCGAATAATCACACATCCACAGTTTATTATTTGGTGTGATAACAACCTTTAGTAAACTCGGCCTTAAGTATAAGATTTCCTAATCCGTAATGTTATTTTCACAGTGGCGTTGTTCGTGGTTCTGTTACCTCTGCCGGAGTCACCCGTGTGGTTGGAGTCGAAAGGCTTGGATGCGTCGGAGTCGATCAAATGGCTCCATTTGTCTGCACGCGCTACAGCTACTGTCAAAGATGAAGAAAATGAGTAAGGGTCGAACGATCCATCGATCGATGAGAAAATGAAACGAGTCGACCTCGATCAACAGCTTCAACATAGAGCAACGTTCGATCAATCATCGACCGACCGGCGATCGATAGTTGATTGACGGTTGATCGATTGGTGTGGTAATACCCTAAGATTGCTTCTCAAACAATATAAAATAATAATAATTTAGCCCTTTTTGACGTCCCACTGCTGGGCACGGGCCTCCCCTCAACACGAGGGGGATTCAGGCCATAATCCACCACGCTGGCCCAGTGCGGGTTGGCGGATTTCACATGTCTTTCGAAAATTGGTTAGATCTTCTAGGACATGCAGGTTTCCTCACGATGTTTTCCTTCACCGTAAGCAAGTGATAATCATATTATAGAAATTATGATTCGCACATAGATTTCAAAAAAATCCAGAGGTGCGAGCCGGGATTTGAACCCAAGACTTGGTGCCCGCAAGACGCGTGCTTTAACCAATCGGCTATCAAACAATATAATGTGTGTAAACCTAATATGGCATCACTTCCTTTGAGGTCACCACTGTCTGACTGAAGGTCGACTGCAATGTGTAATGGGAAAATGATGAAGGGAAAACAACTGTGGACAATGAGAGCACTTTCGAAACATGTTTAATTCCTTCCGTACTCCATCGTTGGTAAATCGAGAATGTCCTTGTTCACGAGTATATTTAAACATAAGCGCTGTTATTACAAAAAAGTTAAACACACGAGAAACCTGAGTTATGACGAATTTGACATAACTCGGAAGAATACTCAGTTCACGACAACAATGATTTGTTATTTCTCAGGAGTTACAATAGTAGGCATGTAGCTCACACGCTCAAGGCTCGAGGCGCGTCGAGACGCCTCCCTAAATATTTAATGGTATCCGTTATCACCCTATCAACTAGGCATCCTATTTGAATGTATTTTATACCCTTCTCACAAAAAACATCCCATGAGCCATGTTCAATAAAACCATTATCTTCCCGTAAAGGCACTTGGCTAGGTAACGTGATTGACACCAGAACAACGTCATCCGCTAATAATTAATCTTATTTAAATTGATGATGTCAATTAATAACAACACTGATCGTGACGTAACCTTGGACCATCCTAGTAAGTGTCCTCTTGTGAATCCGTAATCATGATGCGAAATTATCGTTTGTCAATGTACAGAGGAGTTTGTTGCCAAATACACCATTTCTATTACAGGAAGTCTGAAGCCTCGGCGACTCCTCCAAGCCTGTTCACCCGCAAGGTGTTCTTCTCGTCGGTGGTCATCAAGCCCATGATCATTGGCTTCGCGTTGCTGCTGCTACAGCAGTACAGTGGCATTGATGCTGTCGTTTTCTTCACGGTGGAGATCTTTAGGAGTGCAGGTAAATATAAAGTAACACACTAACTGACGACCGCTTGGCGCAGTGGTTCTAGCGTAGACCGCTCGGCTCACTACACGTAGTGGTTGCGGGTTCGATTCCCGGCGGGGAAATGGCCTTTTCGTAATTTGCCCTGGTCTGGGTGTCACTGGGATCGCCCCCAGTCCATTGTACGGTACCCATAGTACAAGCGTTGCTTAGTTTGGGACCATACAGTTGGTGTGTCAGTCTGGCGATATTTATTTATTTAACTATAGGGTGGCAAAAATGCAAGGCTTGTACTATGGGTTTGGTGGCAAAGTAAGTTAGGCTTGTACTATGTTAAGTTTCCGTGTTGGAAACAACAGCTTCCATCCTTCATCTAATTAATTTGTAAAAGAAGGGTACATTACGAAAAGGCCCTTTTCAAAATTTGGCCCGCCGGCGACCGAACCTGCATCCACTCAGCAAGCCTAGCGGCCTACACTGAAATCAATAAACCAAGAAGTTGTCCTAGTTCCTACTTAGGTGGAAAAATATTCTTTATGTATTATTTTTCTCTCAGAACACTTACGAGTATATTGAAGAAGGCTTGACTGTAAAAGGCAAGGTTTCAGCATAAATTCACTGTTTGTGACACTTTGTCCTCATCCTCTGCGAAGGTCTTAGTGTCTTATTAAATATTTAAATGGCAGGTAGCACCCTAGATGCCATGACGGCTACAATCATCATTGGCGTGGTCCAGCTAGTCAGCAACGGCGTGAGCACTATGCTGGTGGACAGAACCGGGAGACGGCCTCTGCTGCTGATCTCCGCGGCCATCATGTGTCTTTCAATGGCTTCCATGGGAGCCGCCTTCTACTTCCAGGTGAAGGAGTTGGAGTGGCTTGGGTAAGGAGTAAATTGGAAAATTAAACTCTATAGCTCTAGTAAATAAGGCATCAATTTGGTGACGTCAGTCGTCAGCGCATTACCACTTGATTTTCCTATACTGAAAGTAGAAAACTACGAGTGTAAGGAGGATCTTCTTCTATAATAATATTTGTTGAGATTTGAAAACTGCTGGATAAAAGATACACACCACCCGATATATTAAAAACATACTAATATATATGAGGTTTCTCAGACAGTATACCAAAATTAAGATTTATTTACTTGTGTAATTTTACACTTGTTCAGCAAATCTCTAATCATAGACGTTCCCCAGGTACCTGCCGATAATAAGCCTGGTGGTGTTCATGCTGGGCTTCTCTCTGGGATTCGGTGGGCTGCCGTTCCTGCTGCTGGGCGAGCTGTTCCCGGCCCACCACCGCTCCCAGCTCTCGGCGATGGCCAGTGCCGTCAACTTGATCTCCATGTTCTCGGTCATCAAGTCCTATCATGCACTTGATGTATGTATCGAATTTAATAAAATAGCACATTTAGCCGGTATTCCTTGAAGGGGTATGCAGACAGAGATGTAGTATTAAACAGCCACATGTTGCAACCGTGGTCATAAGTTCAAGAGTTTTGACGACCGCTTGGCGCAGTGGTTCAGCATAGGCCGCTCGGCTCCCTGCACCGGGTGGTTGCGGGTTCGATTCCCGCCGGGGCAAACTTCGGAAATGGCCTTTTCGTAATTTGCCCTGGTCTGGGTGTTACTGGGATCGCCCCTAGTCCATTGTACGGTACCCATAGTACAAGCTTTACTCAGTCTGGGATCATACAGTTGGTGTGTCAGTCTAACGACATAAATTTATATTTTATTTATTTATTATGCAAATACCGGGTTTATTTTATTCATAAAACATTTTGTCCGTTATTGACAATACTCGTAGCTAGCGGTGTTATGGCCGAACTAATGTTGCTTTCGACACGAATGCAGACGAAAATTATTATGAACTGTATGCACAGAAACCTCCCTATTGGTATTAAAATCGTTTATTTTGTTTTGGCCTACGGGGGCACTTACAAATTGACAATTTTACATTATTTTTTATTATATCTACAACCGGATCGTAACGCGACCTCGACGGAGCAGATCCGGCAAGAAACTCAGCGGGCGTGTGCGTGTTTTACATTTTGTTATATTTCTTTTTTTTATATCGCCAGTTGCTTATATAGTTAATAATTACATAACTCTAAATTGAAAATTTAAAAACCCCCGATGCGACGACCTATTCATCAAATGTATAATTTACCTAGTTCTTCCAAATAATGAAGTTAGCGCGATTTGCGTAGCTCCCGTAGCTCAGTATCCATAACTCATCTCGCAAATTCATCTGGTACAACTAGTTTCGATGCCAGATTATGAAAGCGCCATTTACATAATTTGTTTTGGCTTCCTCATTTATAATCTGATGTACAATAATCAACAGAAAATCTGTGTAAAAGTATGAGACATTATTTTGTTATGACATTAGAATAGACAACGAATCTAAATATTGATGCCACGGAGGTTTAATTCCTAGTAAAATATTATCAATTATGATTCAATTTGATGTAATAACTCTGGTTGAGGCGGACGGGAGCAGCCCAGGGGAAGAATTTTCAATAACGCTAAAATTATTTTAAATTAGATTTGTTTTTTTTTATATTTTTTCTCAATGGCGGAGCAGCGCCCTCTAGAATTATTATAGCGTAATATTCCATGACCATTAACAAAACAAACAAAATTTTACGCATGCGCGTATCCATCATTTGAAACGTGACTTATGGAACGTCTTTAGTTCATACACAAATCTCATATAAAAATTGATAAAATATACATTTTTTCCAGAATCAGGGAAGCTTTTCAAATTTATAATATTGTAAAAAGCCAGTTCAGACTATTACGATCATTTAAAAATATAATAAATCGAAATCCAATAATCACAAATTTCGAATGGATTCGAGCCGTGGGAATTGGTTTTGGCCGTGAATGTGGGTTTTTTAACCTACAAAAGAGCTGATGATCTTCAAACGGCTGAACCGATTTTCAAGAAACATAGCTAAGAACACTCTCGATCAGAATACCTATCTAACAAAAGAAACAAAATTGAAATCGGTTCATCAGCTTGGGTGCTACGTGGCGATAGACAGACACACAGATACACAGATACACAGATACACAGATACACAGATACACAGATACACAGATACACAGATACACAGATACACATGTTAAACTTATAACACCCCTCGTTTTTCGTCGGGGGTTAAAAATAGATCCTATTATAAATATAATAGCTCCAGTGTGTTGCTATTATATAATGTAATTATTAATGTTTATCCCAATATTTCATTGGTACCTAGCATATACTAACATTAAGGTGAAAGCGCCTGTCTAGCCCGCGAAGTTAAAATTTTTTGAGTTCTTTTAGAAATTTTTCAAAATCTGACAATAATAAAAGACAAATTTTGTAATTCGCGAAAAAGACCGTGTGCAGTGCATTTATTAATACATTTATTTTACTCTAAATATTATCACGGTGGATACGATACTAGTAAATCACTAAATATACAAAAATTGCCAGATTATCTGTATAGCTGTCGTTCTTGAAATGTTTTAGAGTAAGTTGGATATATTAATAAATGCACTGCACACGGTCTTTTTCGCGAATTACAAAATTTGTTTTTTATTATTGTCAGATTTTGAAAAATTTCTAAAAGAACTCAAAAAATTTTAACTTCGCGGGCTAGATGGGCGCTTTAGCCTTAATTGGACTGATCTAATAAGGAAGTGCTTAAGCGTCCTTGTCAAAGTTTTTTGCAACATTTGTAGGAAAAAGTACCTAACAAACGTTTATTACTATTCGAATTGGATCTGAGATAAATTGTAATTAGTGTCGTCAATGCAGGCGGAAGTCATTATGTGGCAAGAAAAGTGGGTAATTTATTAGGCAGTGGGTATCGCTCGTCCTGAAATGCAGCGTCCAATGCTTTATCTACTTTATCAAAAGCATGACGAGTCAGAATGACAAAGTATTATGAGAGTTTTCAATTTAAAGCCTTTGATTAGTAGACAAACTTGAAATATATTTTCGAAAATAACAGTACTAAAGATATTTAATTTTATAAGTGGACTAGCTGTGCCCGCGACTTCGTCCGCGTGGTGTTTAATTGATAAAGTTTCATACAAACTTTCGTCCCCTATTTTATCCCCTTGGGGGTAGAATTAATAAAAATCCTTTCTTAGCGGATGCCTACGTCATAACATAGAATGCCATATTTCAGATCCGTCCAGTGGTTTGGGCTGTGCGTTGATAGATCACTATGTCAGTCAGTCAGTCAGTCAGTCACCTTTGAGTTATATATATAGATAATGAACTATAACGTAATCACAATAAAAATATTTAAGTTTTACTAGTTCCTTGGTGCATTTGGAAGTCCGCTATACCAAACATTGGCATAAAAAGATTTTTGGAAAGTGACAAATATATACAAAATATAAAAAGAAAATAAACTATTTCCCTCCTAATTACTTATTTTATACACGCTAATTTAAACCATAATCGCATAGTATAAAAGCTTCATTTTACTCACAGGCTGTGCTGACGTCTGCCGGGACATTCTGGATGTACGCATGCTTCTGCGCGCTGGCGTTCTTCTTCGTACTATTCATGGTGCCGGAAACGAAGGGCAAGTCGCTTGCCGAGATCGAGCAACACTTCCGCGGGAAGAAGAAGGTCGACGCGGTCAATTTACAAACAGTGTCGTAGACTATTTAATTTAGTAGGGTTGTATTATTATGTGAAATGGCAAAGCATTTCTTGAAGTAATCATCTTGTCTGATCAGGATACGTGGAACCTGGTGAAAGATCGCTGTAAGTATATATTATTTTATATATAGATAGCACTATATACACGTAACACTATAGTGTTAAGTATAAAAGATGCCATAATTGTAATAGGTAATAGGATCTACAGTAATATTTTGAAAGTCAAAGTGATTGATGTTAGGTAAGTATTCACAATAATTATGGATGTTGTTATTATGACATAATTCAGGTTTTGAGTGCACTTAGCGGTCATTCACACATTTAACCCGGCACAGTTAATTTATATTCTACAAGGTGACACATAATGGGTATACTTTTTTTAAATACTTAACTTTGTAATTCTAAAACCATCAGCTATGGAGGGAACTTGAAAAACAAAAGGTGTTATAGGAATACCGCTGTTGACCGATTTCACAAGTCTACAAAACCTTTAGTACTTCAACTGTCCCACAAAGCCGATAGTTTGCGATTTACAAAGTTAAGTTGCAAAAAAAATAGTATACCCATTTTGTATCACCTAGTATACATTTAATTTTATTATATGTCAAAAATTTTAAAAAAATGTGTGTCGGCTTCTTCGTGTGAATTACTGCTTTGGAGCAATTGCAACGCACTTATTACCTACTGATGCCGTAGCTCATATCCGAGGACTTTATTTAGGCTTAGTTGTAACGACGGATATTTATACTCGCCTACTAAGAAATAATGAGCAATACATTTTCAGTAAGTAAGTAGGTACATACATGGAGAACTATTTTATAAAAGGCGCAGGAGATTATTAAAACAAGTGAAGGGATTAAGGTTAAAAACCAATGTAACAATTGTTAGCTGTAGATGAATTCAAACTGTGATAGTTTAGTTAGATAGACACCTAGTTAAGTGTAAAGTAATATGTTATTAATATTTAAGTACCAAGTAAAAAAATATATTACCTATTAATATTATACAAATAAAATATATTAATTTTCGTAAATTATGTGTACTTCCTTACATCCCGCTTTTCCTCAATTTCCTTTGGGGTTAGGTTTAGGATTCCAGCGATACGTGTGATATGTGAATAAGCCCATCCTAAAGATGTTTAAAAGGAGTGACATTTTCAGAAATAAGTCATTGGTTAGATATGGCCAAGTTATGCCGCATAATTTGAAATAAGTAAAAAATATCGTCAGACAGACACACCAACTGTACGGTCACAAACTAAGCAAAGCTGGTACTACGGGTACCGTACAATGGTCTGGGGGCGATCCCAGTGACACGGCGAAAAGGCAATTTCTGCAATTTGCCCCGGCGGGAATCAAACCCGCAACCACCATGTGCAGTGAGCGGAGCGGCCTACGCCCAAACCACTGCGCCAAGCGGTCGTCAAATTGAGTCAAACTTTTCGACATGATTTTTACACTGTCGTATTATTTTTACAACAATAGCACCCGCCGACTGTATGTATGTATGGAAAACTAGTACCTGCTAACAGATATTGGCTTCTACAAATCCCGATACTTCTCCAGAACTTGCCAATCAAGTATTCCACCTAAACAGACCGACAGCCATACATTTGCCTAAGGGTCGGGCGAGCGATGCCTCCATACGTCATCAATTTGTCTCGCTGACCCACTTCCCAGTATTGACACAAACTGCACCACAATTTGACGACTGTTATCAATAACATGTCAACTTGAACATCCCTTATACACAATTTGCACCCTATGTTCAAGACATTTGATTGAAATTGGATTGTAGTATGCAAGCTGGTTAATAGATTACGTAGTAACATGTTCGATTGCAGCGTAGCTCCGTAACAATGAAGGATTTATGCACCAGGATTGGCTGATAATTATGAACAATGAGAGTCGTCGATACTCGGTACATCTGTGATCATGCACGTCGTGTTCGTACCTCGAGTTGAGTAACGATAGAGATGATTTATCTATCGAGAGACAGTGTGTAGAGACCGACTGAAATATAGAGATGCGAGGGCGCGTACCCAATGTTGTTGGGGATCAAGTGACCGGGTTCATTTGTATAAGAAGGCTGACCTTGAACATGGGTCTATAAACTCTACAACTTAATGATTGTTCATAGAGACTTTAATACCTAAACATATTCGCTAAAAGAGAATGTGAAAGGGAAAGATGGTGAATGTACTCTAGATCAAGATAGACATAGAAGACTCTACCAAGCGCACCGACAAGACTATATACACTTTTCGAGTGAAAGAGAGTGCCCTAGTTTATTCTACCTAAAGTAATAAACACCACTGGTTTGATATAACTATAATTCTTTACACGCATTTCCAAACATATTATAAAGTGCATTAACTCAGTCTCGTGATTGTGTTTGAAATATGTCACCATTATTTGTTGTGATTCGAAAAATCGTGAACTCATAAGTCTCATTATAACGGAATATAGGTTTCGCAGTAGAGTTATCAACGCGCTCAAAAGGCACGGCGCACACTTGCCATTAATCTTTGTACTTATTTTGGCATTGCAAATTATATCTATACAAATAAATAAAATTGGAGTGTCTGTTTGTAATATAAAAATAACACCTTTTCACTAAATGCATATGAAAGAACATACGACACCTATAGCAAAAATGCGATTATTTTTTTCTCTGTCTGTCTGTCTGTGTGTTTGTTCCGGGTAATCTCCGAAACGGCTGGACCGATTTTGACGGGACTTTCACTGGCAGATAGCTGATGTAATAGGGAGTAACTTAGACTACTTTAATTTTTGAAAAACAATTAGGGTTCCGCGTAAAAAAATAAAAACACATGAAATCAAAGAGTATCTCCGAAACGGGTGGACCGATTTTGACGGGACTTTCACTGGTAGATAGCTGATTTTATAAGCAGTAACTAAGGCTACTTTTATTATAGAAAAATAATAAAATGAAAAAATGGATTCTGTCGTGCGGGCTCAGAACGCGAGAGCGGGCTTTTTTGTTAAGTTAAATTCCACGCGGACGAAGTCGCGGGCTCAGCTAGTTATTACTAAATATAGGCTCATGCTGGAGCGAGTGCAAAATAAATTTCTAAGATATTTATATTTAAGATTTTATGGCGTGAATCTAGTTTACCCATTGATGTATCCAACTCTTTTTATCTTGGGGATGGTTGGATACAACGAATTGAGCGTCAGGAGAGATTTCACGCTCGTTTCGCGCGTGTTCAAGGTAGTGAGGGGGAAGGTGCAAAATGCAGTTATTTTGGAGCAGATATGTCTGTGTGTCCCGGACGGGTACGTGTGGCGCCGGTGCCGGCCGCCGCTGCTGGCTCTGCCGCGCGCGCGCACACAGCTCTCGAGCAAGGCGCCGCTGACGCGCGCAATTCGCACACTCAACCTCATCGCTGAGGATATAGACCTGTTCTCGTGTGCTCTGAGTGAATTCAAGAGGGTAGCTTTATACATTAGTAGCTACAGATAATTAAGTATTGTTGGAAGTGTGTTGCTTAGCTATTGAATTAGGTCAACCTGTTGTAATAGCTTTAAGTTTTGGTAAATAAATATTTGAGAATCGTGTAACTCTAGACATCTTTAACCCGTACAGAGAAAAAAAAACTATTTAGAAGAAATATTACAATGATTTCATAATTATATCATCGGTGTATAGCCAGTGAAAGAAAAACAGATAAAAGAAAATATTGATGTTACGAGGTGCAAGAGGCTGTTCATTTTACATAGCAGGAGGACACTCGAATCAGCTACAACAGCTACACCAACAAGGGTTTCACCCTTATACAAGAAGAAGGTAGACGGACCTAATGAACATTCCAGCTTTCAATATTTTGTAAATTTGTGTAAATATACAAGAGCCATATATTCGATCCAATAACCGGATTGGACATCCGAGTCGGAAACAGCGCTGAGCCGTATATGGCTGTCAAACAAACATATTATGCATAGACCTATTGTCGTTTGCAAAACAGAGTCGGTCAATAAAAGTGGACAGTCGCAAGCGAAATTGGACATCCATTCTTTGTATCAGAACTATCAGTAGGGTAAATGCGCCGAGTATACGCTCAGGCTAGGGCCGCCAGCGTCCGTGCAGAGCCTCTGTTGCGCCACAGCCGGCACGACGCTAACTAGCGAGGATGACACAGATCACAGCACGGCCCGACATCACGGCTCAGCGCTCGATTTATATACAATACGAGGGACGGTTAATGAATGGTCGCCATCAACGCTCACGGATTTGGATGCGTTCGATTTTAATCTTGTTACTTGGTTACCTACTGACTGTTTTATGTATTGTAGGTACCCGACTGTACCAAATATGAAAAAGTGCAGTTAATAGCACCAAAGGAAAATATTCAACGATAGCATGTTAAGGCATCTTCTCGAATTAGAAATCACGCTTATAACATCCCGTAGTGATGATTGATGATGATCCCGTAATGATTTCTTAGGAAGTACAGTCACCTACTAAATCTATTGCTTTGAAATACGCTCTACAGAAAGCCTAGCTTTTTAAATACTGTTAGAAATCATTTTTTGTAGAATCAATTATAATTTTAATGTCATGTCAAAAATAATTATTACTATTAAATCCCTGTAATTAATTAACCGCAGTCGTCACTTAACGGAGTCATTATCGCGCGTTGCATGCGCTTGCGCAGGGAGTCAAACGCGTCGCGGCTCTACATCGCGGCAGATTCACGACACGCGCGAACCACTCTTACATCTATTGGTATCACGCTCACCGCCACCGAACCGTATATAAACACCGATGATTCAAATTTAATGTATTCAAAATACACATCTCAGTAAAGGAACATCCTAGGATTTGTGAAGGATTTCATGAAAGCTGATCAGAAATGATTTTAGTAAGTGACAAGTGAAACAGATTTTCAGTGCTTAAAAAAATACAAATTTTTGTTTAATTTTTCATGAAAATTATAACTTTTTCAGTACATCTTCTTGTTAACCGCCTTTGCGTGGTCCACGACCAAATGCGAGCCTCCCGTCAACAGTTACCTCCCTCCAAGCGGGTCTGGTGGTAGACCATCCTCTCAGTATGGGCCTCCGGGTTCAGGCGGTGGAGCACCTGGCAGTTACCGTCCTGGAGGTGGCGGAAACCAACCACAGGGCCACCCAGGACAGCCCGGCCAAATTGATACCCAATACGGACCACCTTCTAGTGGACAGGGCTTCGGATCTCAAGGAAACGCCCCCAGTTCGCAATACGGAGCTCCAGGCCAGAGTGGACCAAACTCAAGACCAAGCTCGTCCAATGGACAAAATGGACCACAAACATCTTACGGCCCACCACCACAAGGACAAGGTTTTGGGTCCGGGAGTGGATCAGGCTCAGGTTTTGGACAAAAACCTGAGAGTTCATATGGTCCTCCTGCTACGGGAGGGTTCCAGCCTAATGGCCAGTCGCCTAGTCAACGTTTAGAGTCCCAATCTGGTCCTAATGGTGGATCTCAAGGGTTCAATGGGGGACAGTCTGGTTCCCCGTCGTCGTCGTATGGAGCGCCAGGCTTTGGGGGTGGTGCTAGTGGTAGAGGTTCTGGAGGGCGAGGATCGGGTTACGACGGTGATGAATCTAATGTGAGTATATACTTTTTAAGTTGTGATAGCAACAATGGTCGAAATTTTGCGGCCACTAGTTCCATTAAACACGTATTGTTTTTTAAAATGTAATAATTGTCCTATGCGATGTATCGTTACGTCTTTCTTTGGAGTGAATTTCAATGTAGCTTCCTCCCTTGGTAAGACCATTGAAATGGATCTCTTCACTAATACTGTGACATTACCGTTTTAGAAGTCTTATAGTTCAGTTGGCAGGGCTAACGGGACTATTAGTGATGCACTGTGTGGTGTACTCTGTACCCATTTTGCTCATGTCGGCGTTAACTTTCAGGAGCCGGCTAAATACCAGTTTAGCTATAACGTGGACGACTCGCAGACAGGTACTAAATTTGGTCATTCTGAGCAGCGGGACGGCGACCTCGCCACCGGGGAGTATAACGTGGTCCTGCCCGACGGCAGGAGGCAGGTGGTCGAATACGAGGCAGGACTGCAGGGATACATGCCACAGATACGTTACGAGGGTTTGTTCATTGAGTGCAATCGCATATTTACAACTGCAAACAGTAAAATCTTCACCAAGTTTTGCTCTAAGGCGGTCGTGCGCAACGCTTTACTTAAGGCGGGTCGAACGATTGTTTGTCGAATTGGTTGGCATTGGGCTAGCTGGGTTTGTTAGAGACCATTACAGAACCTGGTGTATATAAGGTCTTATTTCATTCAGTACGTTATTTTGCAAGGCATCTTAGTAGATGCTAAAGATGGATCATATACTACTAAAAAAACATCTGATCCCTAAAAGTCACAAAACTGGAAACGATTGCATAATCTTTTCCAAAATGTATGATACTCAATTTAGATTTCATCATAAGCGAAAAATTATTTGGGACTAATCCGCGGATCAACTAAACACATCCTATCCTGCTCGTAATTGAAATTTAAATCAGTTGCCAAATTAATTGGAGCGAAATATTAACCTGGGTGTATTACAGTACTATTTATTTTTATCAGGAGGCGGTAATGGCGGTTCCGGTCCTAGTTTTGGTCAAGGTATATCTTACTAATATTATAAATGCGAAAGTTTGTGAGTGTGGATGTATGTTTGTTACTCTTTCACGCCAATACCACTGAACGGATTTGGATGAAATTTGGAACACAGATAGTTTATAACCTGGATTAACACATGAATACTTTACTTAAGTCAACGCGGACGAAGTCGCGGGCAGAAACTAGTTAACTATATTATTTTTTCTAATTAAATTGCAACACGGTCATAAATATTACGTACCTTACATATGCACACATTCCGCTAAAGTAAACTCGGACTTTACATTGCTTTTCTTTAAAAAAATTACTGTATATCTTAATTATAACTAGCTAATTAGCTATACAAACTATTCTCTTTTGAAAATGTGCATTTTCATTGAACTTTATTTCTTGAGTAGGTCGAAAAATTAATGTAAATCCGTATAGCCGCGAACGAGCTAACATAGGTACACACAGATGTCACTGAAGATCTCTGATATGAGTTTAAATCTATTTCGCAGGCACGGGAAGACCTGGGGGAAGCCAAGGTTATTCTCAAGGCGGTCCAAGCAGCGGTGGTTTCCCGGGCAGTGACTCTGGCTTCCCAGGATCAGGGCAAGGCCAGGGCAATCCCGCCCAATACCAAGAAGCCAGTGCATTTTCTCAAGCTGATGCAGAAAACTTTGATGGTTATCCCAGTGGTGGACCTGGGGGTCCAAGTGGCTCCGGAGGCCGAGGAGGGCAAGGATCTCGTGGAAGCCAACCAGGCTCGCAAGGATACCCATCAGGAACCGCGTCAGACCAAGGGGGTCAAAACGGCTACCCAAGAGGGGGTCCAAATGGACGTAAGAACGAGGGAAATGCATCTAACGGGGGTCCTTCTGGTAATGGATATCCGAGCGGTGGTCCGAACGGGCAAGGTAGGGGTTCTTCTGGCCGAGGTCAAGGAAATGGAAGGGGTTCAGGATCTCAAAACGGAGGGGAAGAAGGTTACCCTAGGGGAGGTCCCAACGGCCCCAGGGGTTCAGGGTATTGAGAAAATAATATTATTATGACACTGGCACTCAATAAAGGCGGAATGTTCACTTGATCTGTATATTCGAATTTCGAAATAATAGTAACAATGTAAATAACTTTAATAAAAAAATACTCATTTTAATAGCATACATTTTTTATTATTCCAATAATTATTATCTGTCCACGCGAAGCTGGAATTATCACAACCCTACTATAATTATGTTATACCTATTACACTTAAAATCCGTGCAAAATGGATCTCTCCATTAAAAACAGCATGTTATAATATAAATGCATATAAAAATTAATATTTTACACAACCAAATGCATTGTATGCAGGTAATATCACAAAATAATCATAAATACACAATAGAGGTTAATAATAAGAAGATATTAGACAAATTATTATTATAACTAACAACTATTACACATTTTATTAATTACTATTTAGTAATAATTACCAATTTATTTACTACTTATGAAATATACCTAGTTCGTGGTGAAATGGTAGAATATACGATACCAATACATACTATATAAACGTGTGTTAACTATTTACACTAAAAAAAAATCTACGTATAAAAATAACTAACGACGTCTTATTATTATATTATTTATTCGTTTAACTTATTTCATAGGGCACCAAAACGCATACAAGATTGACAGATTTTTTGCGTAACACATAGGCATATAACATAAAGGCAATTCATGAAGTAATTAGGTACCTACCTACAGCTTCATACATTCACTAATCTCCCAAATGGCATACTATTCAAGATTGTGGCTCAGAGGCGCTCGCAGGACAAACTTCCGGAGTTAGTTGCATATATGTACACACATTAGTTGTACCTACCAACGCTGCATCGCGCCATGCTCAAGTTTTGTGAACTTCCAAAGAAATGTTTAACCGTGTCTAAAACGTTTCACAGTGTATTCACCACGTTTTACTATGGAACACTTGAAATTCGAAGCGAGAACGATTTTAGAATAAAACAAAAGATTTAAAAACAACAGACTGTGTCAAAATTCCGAATTTAAAAATTGATTATTAAAATGACAAGAATTTCCTGTTGCGTCATCGCAGCTCTGTAAAATGTAAATGCATTAAATCTTTAAACAATAATTATGTATTTTTAAATTAATAATAATAAAATAATCATCGGCAGCATTACAGTAGTTAATGTGCCCTCTATTGATGCGGCGTAATCTGTAAATAATAATAAATTTCATTAAGAATTTATTAAAACTAATTGAAATATAGCTTCGAGATTTATTTAAGACCGACTTATGAGCAAGATTTACGGTATTGTATTTTTATTCTTATGGCCTGGAAAAGGAAATATTTAAAAAATTATAATGGCAGTATTTATTATTATATTCAATGTTTTTTTATTATTTTTAGATATTTTATATTTATTTTTTATTAAAAATAAAAAATAAATCCAATGAAATAAACTCAGAGTGTTACAAGGTTAATTTTACCGTTCATATCTTGTTGTTCCACGCTTGGTGCTGTCACGGTGAACGGGAGAGCGATGTGGTGATCGGAATCTATTTCCATTAGGTACAGAGGGGCTATAGTGGCTTGGCACTGGAATAAAAGAATATCAAATTATAATAGACTAGCGGCCCGCCCGGCTTCCCACGGGTACATTGCGGTTACATTATTCGAGTTTTAGTAAGGATCCCTAATTTTTTTGAAAATATATTATAAGTAGCCTATGTCACCCGGGGATAGTGTAGCTTCCCAACAGTGAAATAATTTTTCAAATCGGTTCAGTAGTTTCGGAGCCTATTCATTACAATCAAACAAACAAAGTTTTCCTCTTTATAATATTAGTATGATATACGTGTAGTAAATAAATATAAAACTGCATTAAAGAAAGCTTATACATTGCTCTTACTTGTACCATAAATTGCAAGAAAATAATGAGTATTAGGGGTTTACCAGATCAATTGATCCACAGTCGATCCGACCTACGATCGATGATCGATGAACCGATTGGCGCAGTGTTTTTAACGTAGACCGCTCAGCTTACGGCACCGAGCAGTTGCAGGTGTGATTCCCGTTAGGGTAAATTTCAGAAATGGCCTTTTCTTTATTTTCTTGGTCAGAGTGTTTCTGGGATCGCCCACCGTCCATTGTACGGTACCCATAGTACAAGCTTTGCTTAGTTTGGGACCACACAGTTAGTCTGTTCGTCTAACGTTAGCGATATAAAAAAAAAACTTTCGATCGATGATCGATCAAACGTTGCTCTATATACAATTCCAACTAAGAGGAACATACCTATGTAAGGGAGATACCATCATCTAACTGTATTTGGCTATAGTCTCCACGTCTCTCGCAATCATGTGTCAAATCAGGGGTGCCATTTTTAGCAACGATAATCGAAACGACGGCAATTACAGTAGGATTCGATACAACAAATGTCACGATATATCGATTATCGTTGCTAAGAGTGCACATAGTCTGGGGTGCCACTCTTAGCAACGATAATCGATATATCGTGACATTTGTTGTATCGAATCTATGTGCAGCGGGATAGCCTTACTCACTTTAATTTTAATAGCTCCATCAACGAAATGCCAGGTGGCAGCCCTGAAGTTCAGTTGCAGGATAGTCTCTGCAGCGTCAGGGCGTTCCGCTGACACTCTGTACCAGGGGCCCTGTTCGTAGGCCGGCGGCACAGGGCGGTCATTCACCAACCAGTGGAGGGTGGCCTTCGGACGGGAGGGGGGTAGGGAACAGTTGGCTACCACGAGTTCGTCGATGCTGTATTGTTCTTTGAGACCTGTTACTTGGGGACCGCTTCGGGGGAGCACTGTAACCAAGAGAAGCTTTTAAACATGACGTAACACAGAGGTATGCAATAAGGTCGACGCTTGACTGTCTGTCTGTAGCAGTGTAAACCCGGAATGGCTTGACCGACTTCAACGCATTCTTTTTTGTCTATAGCTGGTAAATAAGGCTAGTATTAATAAATCGATCTCAAGTCTTATGTCATAAATAAAAGTACAAAATGTCATGTTAAACGCGTACTCAAGATCTCTCAGACTTGAGATCGATTTATTAATAAGGGCCTGAGTATGATAATAATATTTTTAATTGGTTAGGCAGGCAGGCACACTGGCAAATAGTCCATCTGATGGTAAGTGGTAACTGTTACCCAATACATCTGCAACTTATCTGCTCGTATACTCGTATAGTCGTATATTACTACTAGCTGAGCCCGCGTGGAATTTAACATAACCGCTCCCGCTCCCGCGTTTGAGCCCGCGCGACAGAACACATTTGTTTTTCTAAAATAAAAGTAGCCTAAGTTACTGCTTATAACATCAGCTATCTGCCAGTGAAAGTCCCGTCAAAATCGATCCAGTCGTTTCGGAGATACTTTTTGATTTCATGTGTTTTTATTTTTTTACGCGGAACCCTAATTGTTTATCTAAAATTGAAGTAGCCTAAGTTACTTCTCATAACATCAGCTATCTGCCAGTGAAAGTCCCGTCAAAATAGGTCCAGCCGTTTCGGAGATTACCCGGAACAAACATACAGACAGACAGACAAAAAAAAATTAAATTGCGTTTTTGCTCTAGGTGTCTTATGAACTTTCATATGCATTTAGTGAAAAGGTGGTATTTTGATATTACAAACAGACACTCCAATTTTATTTATTTATATAGATTGTATAGATGTCGTAGTGGTCGAACAAGATTGGCATTAAAGGCCAATAAATTTATTGGCCATGTGTGAGGGCGTATTTCGCGTTAGGCCAATAAATAATAAGGCCAATAATAATTTCATGACGGACGTACATCCGTATGTCTACATTGCGCGACCCTTATGGGCTCGGCAGACGCATGCTATCAGTCCACTTACGGTGTATATTGATGTATTTCTGTTTGTGCGCTGTGATGAATAGCGGCGCTTCGCCAGATACCTCGCACTGGTAGTACCCTGCTGAGTCCTGGGTCAAGTTCATTAGTGCCACCACGGTGCTCGACGAACGCGGCAACTGAGAAAACAACAAAGGCGTATAAGTAATTATATTGTTGATATTGTATATCAAAAGAATCAATGACCTAAATTCAGTTGATCATTAACATTTGGAATTGACGTAACTGCTGGCATTGGGAATATTTATATCGTATGTCTTCACCATGGGACAGACACGTGAAGTTTCGAACGATCGCGGAGTATCTAACAATTTATTTTTCATTTGAGAACTGGATTACTGATAAGAAAGGGTGTTATTTCTATTAGGTTGGATAGTTACATTAAATAGGAATCTACGTGTCTAGGAGGTACTGAATATAACCCTCAATGTCCTACCAACTTGACAGGTATCAAATGAAAACGGAATTTTCATTAATTTTGGTCATTATACGGTGGTCGGCTGCCCAGCTCTTTTGATTATTGAAACCCGATGTAAAGAGAGCATAGCTTATGCTGGATTTTGTCAGGTATCTGTACAATAGGTCAGCTCCAATTATTTTTAGTAATTATGTAATTAATAATTACCTACACCAATCAAAATAAAGATTATATTTTATTAATGTTTGTTTCAAATAGATGCATCGTCAAAATTCCCAAAAACGGTATTCTAACAAAATTATTTCCTTCAAAGGTACTCCAACCTGCAACTAGATGGCGCTACCTCTATTTTCCCTACAAACCCGTAATTTCCCTGAAAAACAAATAAAAAACCGCACTTACATCAACATTGACGCCAGGCACGGGGAAGTAATACACGGGGGGCTCGTTCTTGGGTATGTATCGGTAGAACTCGCGGCCGTCCTTGTACCATTTGACGGAGTAGAGCGTGTCGCTCTCCATGTCGTACTGGCAGCCCAGCAGGGCCATGTCACCCTCCGGCCTGTGGGTGGGCACCCGGAGCTCGGTCACACGGACACTTCTCACCACATCTGGAATTACGGATTTATTATTAATGCATTTGAAACTACCCTCATTTTTACTCGAGTAAGGCAAAGGCAAAAGGAAGGGTTATGTTTTTAGTATGCAGTCTGTATATATCATTTGTATGTTTCACCGTAGCGCCCAAACTACCCATTCGATTTGGATGGATGAGGTGTTAATCGAATTGTTATTATAGTCCGGGTGACATAGGCCACACAATCTATACGAACAAAATCAATATGACGGGTATTACATCCAAAAATGTGGGTGTCCCTGATTTTGTTTTATTGCTGTGTGTGTTTTAGTATCGATTGGGATGTCCAATGAAAGAGGAGAAAATTCTCATAACATAAAATGTACAATATAAAATATACCAAGTGACAGAAAAACAATTGTGTACTATCATTTCAGCATTTATGTATACTCCTATCGCTATCTATCGGCAGTTATAAATATAATTCGTGTAATTCCGTAATCAGGTTACAGTTTTTTATATGTTTTACTTGTTTAAATAAGTAAGTATATTTTTTGGATACCGGATGTCCATCCAGTGGGTAGATAAATAAAATAATCTGTCAGATAATTTCTACCTACCCCCAACACTAGCAAGTATTTGATGTATTGTATTGTGTGAACTGTGTAAAACATCAGCTCTTGTGTTATGAACCCAGTGATCTTTCCTGCACCAGTGTAGTGTTGTGTTGTGGCTGCCAACTGTCATTTAGTGGAACCGCTCCTCTAGGCACAGCAGAGGTATACTTCGGAGACGGGTAATGTACTACGCATGACATTTACCAACTGCAGTTAGTACTGTACCTACTCTTACAAACTCATGTCTCATGAATCGTGAATTCGTGGGTGAAATGTCGCGGATTCACTCGTGAGCATTATTCACCAGGGAGCCAAGTCTGTTTACCGCTCGCATCTCGCTGGACTCGAACTCGACACGCGTTACGTCAGTTTGGACAGTTATAATAGACCACTTACCACTTGCCCACCCATGCTAACCGATTTCTAGTAGAAGTCGGTCGGTAGACGGGCTTCATGGACTGCGGAAAACTGTCAAAACTGACGTATTGCGAGTGGAGTCTAAGTCGAGTGAGATTCGAGTGATTAACAGACTTGGGCCCCAGGACAGGTGATAGGTTAATGACATTTACAACTTAGCGTCTCTGTTCGTGCTTTGCAAGGCACGGTGTGCTGTAGGTCCCGGCGATATGTCGTAAGCCTCCGGGTGGCCTAAAAACTTCCGTCACCTGAATCCATTAGTTCATACGGTGAGAAGAAGACGTGTGAGATAAGAGTTTGATGTTACCCAATACACTTGTTGTGTATTGGGTAACACTTCCCTCCCCGCTTCCGTACGGTGCAGTGAGGCTTTGTTTCGCTGCCGTCAAAAAAATTGCATTTTGTCCTTTTAAGGATAATTTTCGGCTCGCGAGTTGCGTTTCATCGTGTAATATCGTGTTTAGTGCGTGAATACGTGTGTTGGGATAAGTATTAATCGTGTTTATTGTTCATAATTGTGTATTTTATCAGCGCTTTGGTAAGTCATTACTTTTTCCTATTGCGGGTAGGACTTACGAATAAACTTTTTACGTGTTAAATCGCTTATAGTTTGTGTATTTTTCTTTATATAATCCGATTATTCAATATTCTTCTTGATTTAAATTAATTAATAATGCCAACCAACAACGACGATCCGCCTGATCGGGGCGGAGGTGCGTTTAGCCAAAGCAAAATTACACCTAGGTCGCCACCCTCCACCGGTAACAATAGCAAACGTTTATTTTGCGAAACGTTATCTCCATCTTACGTGTCACCAGACGATAGGTCTAAACGTGTCCTGAGATGCGAATCCACGGATAGCAATCCGTCGCCGTCTAATGTTAGTGACGCCGGGCAAGCCGATTATTGCGATTTAGTCTCTCAGGCATCTGCATATTTGGCAAAAATCATCGAACTTGTGAACGACCAAGGCACTCGCATCAATATCGCGAATAAAACCGCGATAATGGACATGACCCAGCGTATTACCGGTATCGTATCCTTACTGGCAATAAAATCCTCATGCAACGAAACTAAATTGGCAAATACGGAACGGGAATTAGATAAAATCAAAACTGATCCGGACACCGAGAACCAAATAAACAAAACATCGTACGCGGACACTTTAAAACTCATGCCGAAGATAGCCCCGCTCGTTGAGGTCCGCGCGCCCCGCGCCCCTTGCGTTATCGCCTATCCGACCGCTGAGCGATCAGCTGAGTTTGAGTCATCGTCGGCGACCAAACAGGCGCTAATGAAAGCGATCAAACCCAGCGATGACGGCTTCCAAATTGTAGGCGTTAAAAAGACCGCGAAATCGGGTGTCGTACTGCGGGTTGCTAATGATAACCAAATCAAAAAACTTCAGTCCGTTGATGCCATTAAAACCGCCGGCTTGCGTTTGGAAAAACCGAAAGGTAGGAGACCACGCATCAATGTATCATAGTCCACAATGTTCCCGAGTCCATTGGTGACGACGCGTTTTTACTATCATTATACCGACAAAATATTAAAGATGAAATGCCCATTAAAGAGGACGATTTCATTAAATCAACAAAAATAGTTCGCAGGCGTCCCACTAAAAATGGCCGTAAATGGATTGGCATCGAAATCGACCCCGAAATTCGTAAACACTTATTAGCCACAAAAGAATTCCTATACATTGATTGGTCCAGCTGCCGGTTCTTTGACGATTTCGATATGGTACGTTGCGCTAACTGTCAACAATACGGGCATGTCCATAAGTATTGCACCGAAAAAACACCATCGTGTGGTCATTGCGCAGGTAATCATGAAACGAAGTCCTGCAAAAACAAGGACAAGCCTGATTTCAAACCTGTTTGCGCCTCTTGCAAGCGTTACAAGAAACCGTGTGATCACCTTTGCGGTACATCAGATTGTCCAACGTACAAATTTAAATTAGAACAGCTAGTCCTCTCTACAAACTTTTAAAATGGATAACATGGATAATTTTATTATAGGACAGTTAAATCTCCATAACGATAGGTTGGCGACGTCCGAGCTAGACCGTCTGACAATAGAATACAATTTGGACATAGTCCTTATTCAAGAACAATATCAAAGCGCTGGATTACGCAATAGGGTAGTGCAACTGGACAGCAAAGCACGAGCCGGAATTTATGTGTCGCGATCTAAGTACACGGTAACCTCAGTCCAAAACCTTATGACGTCACACTGCGCTGTCGCGGAGGTCTCATCCCCTTCCTGTAGGTTGTACGTCGTGAGCTGTTATTTTCAATATTCAGACCCTGTCACTCCTCACCTATATCACCTTCGCCACGTCCTGCGCTGTCTCGCAGGTCGTAAAATTATTATCGGCGCTGACGTAAACGCTTCATCTTCTCTTTGGCAAAGTTAGGTACACCGACGCCGAACGTCGGTGCGCGGTTGAAGATTTCATTGCGGAAATGAACTTTTCAATACACAACACACCCGATGCACCACCGACTTTTTGCAGCCCAGTGGGCGAGTCTTCTATTGACGTCACACTTTCTAGTGCCGACGTCCGCTTGAATAGGTGGCGCGTCCTCCCCGACGCGTCGTGTAGTGATCACCGCCTGATCGTGTACGAGTTTTCCCAGAGGTCAACACAAGGTCCATCCGTTAACAATTGTAATTTTAGATATAAATGTAAAGGTGCAAACTGGAACTTTTTCAGCTCGCTTTTTGCGTCGTGTGTCAGAGACTTCACTCGTGATGGACTTTCCTGTGAAGAATGTGCTGAACTTATGTCACACTCTCTAACGTACTGTGCCGATGTGGCAATCGGTCGAGGAGCTGTAACTAATCTTAGAAGATGTGACTGGTGGGGGAACAAATTGGTCGAACTTCGCAAATGTTTCCGCAGAGCACGTAGAAAACTCAATAAACTTAAAAAATCACGTGTCACGGGAGTTCCTTTTGATGAGGCTTTATGTGCACTTAGAGTTGCCAGGTCCCACTACAGAGCTGCGGTCGAAAGATCTAAAAGTATATTATTAAGCAAAGTAGTGGAAAAATTAGATAGGGAGGGTCCGTGGTCTCCTCTATACCACGAGTTCAAAGCAAATAGGTCAATAGATCTCGCTTATATCCGAAACAACAAAATAGATAATCAACACACAACCGGCATTGAGGAGACTGCGGATGTCCTTCTAAATACTCTTATTCCCGACGATGTAACGGCAAGCGACAGCGAATACCACCGCCAGATTAGAGCGTGGGCCGCGGAGCCGCCGCTCGCCCCCGAGTCCGATACTCCGTCCCGCGACGAATTTGAGAACATCGTGCGAGCCCTGCCTCTTAATAAAGCCTCCGGTGAGGACAAAATATCTAACAAAATGATTAAAGAAGCGTGCAAATCAGCCGGCGACTCTATGCTATATGTTTTTAATCGTTGCATCACAGAAGGCATTTTTCCACGAATATGGCGCCGTGGCTTTATTAGAATCATCCCGAAAAGTGGAGATAAACCTCCCGACGATCCCAAGTCCTATCGTCCAATAACATTGCTACCATCGTTAGGTAAACTACTAGAACGACTGATTGTCCCGCGATTGCTCCCCGGTGGACCAAAATTTAATCAAAAACAGTTCGGTTTTACGCGTGGCAAATCGACAGTTGACGCGGCTTTATCGGTAAGAAAAACTGTAAATTCATCTACGTCTGAATACGTATTGGGAATTTTTCTTGATATTTCGGGCGCTTTTGACAACGCATGGTGGCCGATGCTACTTCTCAAGCTAAAAACGCGTGGTTGCTACAGGAACATCTACTCACTTATTTACACATATTTTGTACAAGGAGCAACAACACTCAAACTTGGACATTATGCTGTGTCAAAGGCGCTGACATTAGGTTGTCCCCAGGGATCGGTACTTAGTCCATATTTGTGGAATTTAGGCTTCGATGACTTCCTCGAGCTACCACTCCCGTGTGGTTGTTCACTAACTGCATATGCGGATGACGGACTCCTGTTGATAGAATCAAATACTAGGGCTGGACTCGAGAACCTTGCGGAGTCATGTCTGCGCTTAATTTCTGAGTGGGGCGAGCGAAATCGTCTCACGTTCGCCACCCAAAAAACCTACCAACTCCTCCTAAAAGGGAATTTAAAAGCGCCGCCACGTATTAAGTTTAACAACGCAACAATAAAGAGAAAACAATCGGTTTGCTACCTCGGATTAGTATTAGAAAGGAATTTCCCATTTATAGAGCATATTAAAACTGTTGGTGAAAAAGCGAAACGTAATTTTTATGCGTTGACGAGAATATCTACGACAACTTGGGGACTTTCCTTTAATACGCTAAAGATTATATACGGGGCTACGTACTTAGGCTGCTTGTGCTACGGCGCACCGGTGTGGGCCGACAGGGCCACAATAGGGGCGGCACGGCGTAAATTACTACAAAGCCAACGTTTGGCGTTAATATTTCTATGTAAAGCATATCGCACGGTCAGTACCGAGGCCCTGCCAGTTCTCGCTGGTGTGCTCCCAGTGGACCTGGAGGTCCAAAGACGCGCGGCAATGTACTACTCTACTCGAGAGAGCATGAACACCGAGTTCCTTAAACCGCGAGACCGCTCTAAAATCGCTAGATTATTTAGTCCGATATCTGTCGTTTACGAAGATCTTCTGACCGAATGGCAATCCAGATGGGATACAACAACTAAGGGCCGCCACCTCCACCAATTCTTTCCATGCGTTCGTGAACGTCTGGAGAGAGCGTGGTTGGAGGTGGACCACTGTGTGGCTCAATTTCTGACTGGGCATGGCAACTTTAGGAGCAAATTATTCTACTTCACGTTAGTTCCTTCACCTTTCTGTCAATGCTCGACGCCGCAAAACAATCATGAACAATCTGCACATCACATCCTGTGGGAGTGCAGTCTCTGGCACAACGAACGGACTACTATGCTAAATAGCCTGCAAGTGACATCTGGAGTAGTTTATTACACAGACCTTGTGGAAACCAGAGACAATTTCCGTGCGTTCAAGCGCTTTTGCCATACCTATTATTGGAATCAAGTATAATCAGCTCACGAGTTAATTAGCCCATACCAGCTACATATATTTTGTCTCCCGCTTTGCACCGGAGGGAAGTGGAAATATTTTCTTCCAACTCCTCCTATTATTTCTTTCGATTAAATTCGTGCGGGTTCCAAGACAATTTAACTTTTCCCCGGGACTCGTCGAGGGTCAAACCTCGACGTCATTATTGGTCACCATTGTCGATCCTGGCTTACAGGAGTTACAGTGGTGGGAGTGTGTGGCGGGACTAGTCCCATAAAAAAAAAAAAAAAAAAACACTTGTTGTTATTACGAGCGACTGGTCCTGGACATAATACCCAGAACCACATTGTACCAAAAACAATGTTGCTCGATGTGTAAAAATATCTTCAATAAAGTACCAGAAACACTAAAGGTCCTTCCACTAATAGGTTTTAAAAGACAGCTCAGGACTTGGTTGCTTGATAAATCATTTTATACCATCAATGACATGTTTAATTGATAAGTGTTTTTTAATTGATATTATGACGAGGTATTTATTGACATATTATTATTTTCTTATTTTAATTGACATTTAAATTATTATTATTATTTTCCCCTGAACTTTACTCACATGCCCTGTGGTGGGCTAAATAGATGTAAGGTTAAACAAGATAAATAACAACAAATGTACTCTATTTACGTGAATAAATTTCATTTCATTTCATTTCATTTCATTACAATTTTTAACAGCGTAGTCACAGACCTACTACTGAGTGTGTCTTAACTGGCACATCGATTATGTAGTTTTTCAATGCGATAATTATTATTTTGGGTTAGATCACTCATCACAATTTCTTTGGGTTAGATGGACTGCATAAAATAATATACTTAGTAAACCTGTTTATGGAAATCACAAATACCTATTAAAATAGTTTTGGTTATTCATTTGTATTAATGCTTCTCGTGTACCGCATGTGATCCAATGATCATAAAAAATATATCGAATTCAATTGTGTCAAATAATTCCAGTAAATACCTTGCTTCCATAATAATATCAACATCAGAATAGTTCTCCCGAACATCTTGGCCGCACAGTCAACACTCGGTCCGCGTGGAACTTTTTCCACTGACTGTACCACTTCACTTCACATTCGAACCGCCTAAGCCTTTGACTCCTTCCGCGTTAACTTATGCGTTTATCATCGATATTGTACAATTAAATTCAGTAAAATACACAGTTTGCGATGTCAAAATAGGCCAGCGAAGTCCGGTGACACGTTTCTAAATTTAAAACTGTTCGCGAGTGTGCGTCGCGCATGCGCCGCGTCGCCCAAGTACTGCCAATATCAAAAAGATTGCGTGACGGATTAATTTCTTTGTTATTTTTTAATAATACGCGCGTGTTTTTTTTTCTTCTGCGTACGCGTCACCGCGAGGGCGGTGAATGAATAATTTAGACTAGGGTATGTGTGACTCAGACAAACCATGTTCAATGTAGGTAATTAATTTGTGTGTACACAGTAGGTACACTTCGATAACATGTTGGCTTGATAGTAGTCCTTGTGGGTCAAAAGGGTACGAAATACATAAATTGTTTACATAATCTATTTATCTATTTATTTACATTATATACCTAAAGGCACTTACTTTTTTCTGATTCTGTCTGATTAGGATTAATAACTGTGAGCTTAATAACTTAAGAAATTTATTTATTTTCTGTTACTGTTCAATGATTTGGAATAATATTATGAAATTATTAACGTCACCATTTTGCACTGTTTAAATATCAGATTTAAATTTATATGTAGTAAGATAACTAATAAATAAATAAAATATTATATACATAGGTAGGTAGGTACTTTAGGTACTTTAGGTGGTGTATCGCTAAACTCTGCCTAATTAATCTAATTCAAATATCGAATTAAAATATGTGTTAAATGAAATAAATTTTATTTCTCTTAAGTAAAGAAATTCAGTAACTAAACTTTGTGCTCGGTATTCCTCATTGAGAGTTTTATTTATTCGTATATATCCAGAGGTCACTCAAGTTATCTCTTTGCGGTAATTTCGATTGTTTAGGTTACATATTATCTCATTAAAAAACATTCGAGCAGATAATAGTATCGAGTAATCGATAGTACTCTTACATAATGTAACAATAGCGATGCAGTGGAGACACCTAATAATTAATGGAATTTATAATTAGCAAGAGATCTTGATTCGAAAACCGTCGAAAATACGAGATTGTTGTATGCAATAATCGACTATCGCAAATAAAATCGATCATAATAATTTCAGTAAGGCAACATTCACAGAAACAATATAAAATAAGTCTGCTCTTCTAGCTTATCTGAAAGCGTACAAAGTGTTTGCTTTTCATTGTACCTTATCGAAGTGATTGAACCTAAAGTTATTTCCGATTCAGCACACTCCAAAGTAGTTTTAGGATTCATTGCTAGATGTCGCCGCTAGGCACTTTCGTCCTCATAATAATTGTTATTGCAATTGGTTAGGATAAGGATAATTTTATGTTTGACTAGTTTATGCCCGCGACTTCGTCCGCGTAGACTTAAGTAAAGTATTATATGTGTTAATCCAGGTTATAAACTATCTGTGTTCCAAATTTCATCCAAATCCGTTCAGTAGTTTATGCGTGAAAGAGTAACAAACATACATCCACACTCACAAACTTTCGCATCTATACAAATAAATAAAATTGGAGTGTCTGTTTGTAATATCAAAATAACACCTTTTCACTAAATGCATATGAAAGTACATACGACAACTATAGCAAAAACGGGATTTAAAAAAAAATGTCTGTCTGTTTGTATGTCTGTCTGTCTGTGTGTTTGTTCCGGGTAATCTCCGAAACGGCTGGACCGATTTTGACGGGACTTTTAATTATAAAAAAAAATGGGCACTGTCGCGCGGGCTCAGAACGCGGGAGCGGGCTTTTTTGTTAAGTCAAATTCCACGCGGACAAAGTCGCGGGCTCAGCTAGTTTATAATATTAGTAGGATATAAGTAGGATTACGCACCTAAGCCCAAATAAGTAAACAACAAAAATATGCGAGGATACATTGTTTAGACAAGGATAGTTGCATTGTTTAGACAGTACCTAGTGTCTTCCTGTTTAAGGTGGTAAAGCTGTAGCTATTTGAATGCACCTCATATAAAGTCTGACACGACCGTGGTAGTACCACTCTCTCACAGAAGATCGGCGTAACATAGCTATTATAGCTGCAGTTTGTAGGATGAGTGAGAGAACCAGTAGCCCAATCACCCTTCCCTTTAATTTCCTCTGTCGCACTCCCTTTAGGTGGTTATTGGAAGCATCTATAGGCTACGGTAACTGCTTAACATCGGGCGGGTCTAACGCTTGTTTTCTGACGGTTATGTAAATACAAGTACTTTCAAACTCTACTCGTGGTTCGGTATTAAATTATATTAAAAAATAATAGTAATAATTTAGCCCTTTAGACGTCCCACTGCTGGGCACGGGCCTCCCCTCAACATGAGGGGGATTCAGGCCATAATCCACCACGCTGGCCCAGTGCGGGTTGGCGGATTTCACATGTCTTTCGAAAATTGGTTAGATCTTCTAAGACATGCAGGTTTCCTCACGATGTTTTCCTTCACCGTAAACAAGTGACAATCATATAGAAATTATGAATCGCACATAGATTTCGAAAAATCCAGAGGTGCGAGCCGGGATTTGACCCAAGACCTGGTGCCCGCAAGACGCGTGCTTTAACCAATCGGCTATCACTGCTAATTATATTAAGCTTGTTGGAAATTACCAAAGCCAGATCTGACTAACTGAGGGAAGTTTCAGTAGTTCCCAATAATTCTGAAGGTTCGTCTAATATCAATCCATAATTTGGATGAGTACTTTCATTATAGGATGTACCACGAGCAAAGAGAATTGATACGCAACTGAATTATATATTTTAAATATAAATAAATAAATATCGCCAGACGAACACACCAACTGTATGGTCCCAAACTAAGCAACGCTTGTACTATGGGTACCGTACAATGGACTGGGGGCGATCCCAGTGACACCCAGACCAGGGCAAATTACGAAAAGGCCATTTCCGAAATTTACCCCCGCGGGAATCGAACCCGCAATCACCATGTGCAGTGAGCCGAGCGGCCTACGCTCGAACCACTGCGCCAAGCGGTCGTCATTTTATTAATAAAGTTGTTTTATCTTTATTTGAATTTAAATTACGTCACAGAAGAAGCACGAATTTATGAAATGGCCGTCCGGATGTTGGCCAGCATGTGAGAGACTTGAATTCGAACAAAATAGTAATACCATTTTGTATCGCTTCTCGTTGGCAGTAGTTTATCATTTATCTGTTACCGGCGGTTAATTAGCTCATCAAGAGGATTGAATGTTAAACGCGCTGCAAACTATACTCCACAAATGTGGTAACGTAATCTAACATGTGATTAAGGGAATGCTAATTTATTTAGTCAGGCATGTTTCGCTATAGTTCTTAGTTTAACAGACACCAATTTATTGGTGCCAATCAAAATTAGTGTCAGTTGTTGTAGGAGATTATTTGCATAATAAAATCCAGAGTGAAGTTTTGTGTGTCTAACGCCCATGTTTGAATAAGGGCAGTAAAAGTAATTAAAAAATGAATAGCTTTGCTTTAATTGGTGTTTCTGTGTATTGTTGCTATCCTTTACAATGGCACATCACTCCACTTCTTTTTCTTTTTCTTTTGGCATTATTTTTCTTAGACCAGGAAAATCCGCAATATGATTTTGACCACATAAATTGTAAACATAAATGTCCCTATTATTACAATTGATTTGATTATAACAAATATGAATGTTTTGATTGTTGTAGAATTGTTGACGACTTTAATTATATTTCGACGCACCCAATTAGTCGCTCCTTCACGACGCCAACGTCAAATAATACCTACACAAAGTGGTTCACGCGAATAATAACCGCATCGGCGAGCACAATAAACATTTAGTTTGTACCCGGTTACCCGGCTAACTAACCTTGAATTTATACAGCCAATGTGGAACAAACCCCTGGAAATCTCAATTAATGTCGAGTTGCGGTCCACGCGAGGCTTGCCAACACATGGACAAATAAGTCTATTTGCGAACATTTAATATTCGCTTCGACCCGTGTTAATTAAGGCAAGATGGGTCCGGCTCGGCCCGCACCCTCGGATCACCCCGGCCCCATAAAAGAAACAAAACATGCCACGTTCATTCGAGACTCTATGCAGTCGGGTTTGATGCGTGTGGATTTGAAAATGGAAAGGTTTAGTTCTGTAGCGGATTTGTAATCTGGTATCGGTGAGGGCAGATAGGCTATCGATAGATAAGGCGATTATAGTTGATGGGGGGTGATAGTTGGAATGCACATAGTGTGTGCGTTCACAACACAATACGTTTATACTGCGCTCTGCACTCGATCTGAGAAATAATTTTATAATTAAATTAAATAATAATAATTCGTGAAGTTAAATGCCTTTGTACATCTTACATAATCTATATTACAATGGAATTATATTCTTTTTACATCTCATCAGATGCTCTCTCATCTAACAGTAGTTAGAATCGCGAGATTACTTACGGATATACATCTGTAGTGTACCTAAGCAATAAGTTTAGCGTAATAAGCAACTAACATCGGTTGACCGATAAAAGGCAAAATAAATCTCAATAAGTGTGGCGTCCAAATGAATGATTAAACGGAGGCGGTTCTTCATTTGTTTTCACTTTAGTTCGGACAACACCGCATGTGTGTAGTCTAGCTTTACTAAGGGAAAATTACACCACCCGTGGGAGCTCGAGCGAGTAAATCATCATTAGAGCCACCGCCGCGGTCGGGGGACACGCCTTGTCTCTATAAAAGATTCAGCCTGATACAAACGAGATGGACGAGTAATGGCCGAGTTACTTGTGCGTTGTTCCCGCAACTTTACACACGCTGTATTTCATTTAGGCGCCATTAAAATTAACTAAGACCTATGGGTGTGCGCTCATGTAATTTACACAATTAAGCGTTCCACGGTATTGCAGACAATAGATGCGCGGGTGTAATTAATAGATGGCGCTGTTGTGATGAAAGATCTAAGTATGAGCACTCGTGCTTGTGAAGTGCTACTTGCGAAGGAGCAATATTTCATGAACATTCTTAAAAGTTTATATTTATTTTCTCAGAATAGATATTTTATTTGTACCGACACGTGCCATGCAGGTATTTTTATATTTGTATGAGTCTTATTAGTTATTTTGATACGGTATCCATTAGATTTCATTGCCATTAGATTCGACCGCTTGACGCAGTGGTGTAAGCGTAGGCCGCTCGGGTCACTGCACCGGGTGGTTGCGGGTTTGATTCCCGCCGGGGAAAATTTCGGAAATGGCCTTTTCGTAATTTGCCCAACTCTGAGTGTCACTGGGATCGCCCCCAGTCCATTGTACGGTACCCATAGTAAGTTTGGGAACATACGGTTGGTGTGTCAGTCTGGCGATATATTATAATTAGAATCATATTCATTTTCAATTTAATTTCCAAATCTGACCAAATTAACTCCCAAATTCAGATAATTTTCCAAAACTTTAACAAGTGCTAGGTGCTCAAAGTTTGTCAAGTTCTGATGCCACTCGCAGTAATAATGCAAGAACTTGGCTGCAACTCGCAGACTGACTCACAAACGTCACAGCGGCAAATTCTGGCAGGTAGGTAACTAGTATGGCATTAAGTTGAGAACTTTAAATGCAGGACATTTATGAAACGCCGAGTGGGCCGCGGCCGCAAAGTTTAGTTAATCACAATAGCAGCGAGGGGGGTCGCGGTGGCCCCGACTGCTACAATTTTCACCTCCACTGTCCCTTGTCATGGGTCAAATAGGGGATACTTTAAAATTATTCAATTTACGAAGGTAAACTACCTAATAATGTGAGGGAACTATGCGGGAGCTTAGCCGTTAGGTTACATACGTAAACATATACCTACAGGTTGTTTCAAAATTCCGAAATTTAGCATATTTTAGCTTAAGCAAAAACAGTGTTAGATACTAATTCTGTGGGTACACAAACTAAACTTCACTAAACTAGCGTTGTCTTTATCATGTTCGTAATTTGTGAGGAAAACAAGAAATTCATTATTAGAATTTACAAACAACGGAGTCGGCTGTACCTACTTATTGCTTCATAAAAATTATTCCAGTTTTTAAATATGTAATTACCTATTTAGTACTTTTTTCCTTTTCTGAAGTAAGCACCCATTATATACCTACTATTTTATGCCCGCGACTTCGTCCGCGTAGTATTTAACTTTACAAAAAATTCGGGATTATCGGGATAAAAAGTATCCTATGTGTTAATCCTGGTTATAAACTATCTGTGTTCCAAATTTCATCCAAATCCGTTCAGTAGTTTTTGCGTGAAAGAGTAACAAACATACATACATCCACACTCACAAACCTTCGCATTTATAATATTAGTAGGATTACGTACAATATGATTTTTAGGTCAAGTTTTAACTTAGCTTCATAATTCACTTATTTCTCAAGAGGCTTACGATTTTCTTTGAAGTCGAGATTGTTGGGAAATCAGTTGCTCTGTACCTACATAAGGGGACCTTTGTCTATTTGATACTATATTATTAATACATCGTTTTGTCACAAAGATAGATCATTCGCAAAATTAGGTCGGCTCTGTGTAAACTAAATCAATTAATTCAAATATTTATTCCCATTTTTTAAAATAAAGATTTCGATTCCTTACATTATTTTTCAATATTAGTCTAGTCAAGATGTTTTTCTATACTATTTAGAATTCCAAGCAATAGAGTCCTGCTGCAATGGTATGGGGATTGAGTATAATTGTAAGTAAATACTGAAGCTCTACCAAGAATTACACGTTCGCTACATATGCTAGCAGCAAGCATGTACGATATATATTTGAATGTTAAATTATTAGTTCCTCGGGTGACCGAGAGGGTGCTGAACAATTTGCTCTACAAATATATTACGTATTCTAATTACTAGTCGCTCTAGCGAACGTATAAACTCTCTATAGAGTTCCCCAATACTCTATTTCCATACTAATGCATGATAACGTTACTGCGTTGAATTCTATTGAAGGTATATTACTAGCGAGGTTAACACTCATGGTAAAGTTATTAAATATAATGTCACACCTAGAAATAAATAATAATAATTAGTTCCCCTCCCCTTAAACGAGGGGATTCAGGCCACAACACAATGCACGCTGACACAGTGTGGGTTGTTGGATTTCTCATAATATCTTTCGCAAATTGGTCAGATTTTCCAAGACATGCAGGTTTCCCCACGATGTTTTCCTTCACCGTAAGCTAGTAATAATCATTGAAATGACGATTCCCACATAGAGTTTGATAAACCCAGAAGTACGAGCGGGGTTTGAAGCATGGACCTTGTGCACGCAAGACCCGCCAACATCTAAGATGTTTCTCGTGAAGGTATATTTAAATTTGCGACGGTAGAGAAGGATTTCGTGAAGATGTCATTTCGCTTCACTTACCAATTTGTTATTGCCGCGCCTTTTATCATAATTACTATCTCAATTATTTGTCATAGCATGTTACGTTATAAATCTATACAAATAAATAAAATTGGAGTGTCTGTTTGTAATATCAAAATAACACCTTTTCACTAAATGCATATAAAAGTACATACGACACCTATAACAAAAACGCGATTTAATTTTTTTTTGTCTGTCTGTCTGTCTGTCTGTCTGTCTGTGTGTTTGTTCCGGGTAATCTCCGAAACGGCTGGACCGATTTTGACGGGACTTTCACTGGCAGATAGCTGATGTTTTAAGGAGTAACTTAGGCTACTTTTATTATAGAAAACCAAAATTTTAAAAAATGGGATCTGTCGGGCGGGCTCAGAACGCGGGAGCGGGCTTTTTTGTTAAGTTAAATTCCACGCGGACGAAGTCGCGGGCTCAGCTAGTAATAATAAACATATTGGTGCCGGCATAAACGAGATAATGGCGTGCAATTCTGATGTATTGCGCCGGCCGCCGAACGCAAATGTCGGGCGTGTTGGCGCTCCCCGACGTAACATACTGTTAATTTGTTTAATGGCTGCTCATACAATTTAGCTCGAAAGACCAATTAAGTGTGTACATAATTTGAATAACAAAATATGCGATATAGACTAGGCTGGGGGCTTATGGATTCATGTGAAGCCGGGAATATAATGTTAGTAGAAGTGCAGTGATGCGTACATCCGTAATCCGTAAGGGACAGCAACAGTACACAGAAATATCAATACAAGCAAAGCTTGAATTACTTAAAAAAAATATATTTTTGGTATTACTTTTACAGTACGTAATTAAATATCGACGCTAGACACACTTTACTCTGGGTATTATATGTAAACTAAACACCGATACGCTGAACAAGACAAGACTCGTTCTGTGTATATATTCACTCTAATGTAAAAGTTTATGTGTTCACGTTTCAGCGGCTCTGTTTACTCTAACTGGACCATTTTTTTCTATCTCTATGGCCCTTCCTCCGAGTATTAACATTTAATATTTAATATTCTTCTACCAACAAGCACAACAAGCGTAGAGTTCGATGTTCGATGTGTCTTTTATAACTTATGTCGTCACGGTAATAAGTAAATGTTGAAAGTTGATGCTCGTTCGTGGCGCGAGGCGTTTTATTAAAAGTTTAGCGTGCATTCATGCCGCGCGTCGGGGGAGTCGGCAGTGGGGCACGAGCTGCTCGGCGCTGGTAACTTTGCACCGTGAAGTGAGTCAACAATAATTCACGTTTATATACCTAATTAACACACCTAGACTGAATACAGGGTACTTAAGCCCGTGTTAGTAGATCGATCTTAAGTCTGATAGCGATCTTGGGAGTGTCATTCGTATGTCATTCCAGTACAAAATTACATGTCAAAAGCAAACTCAAGACCGCTCTCAGACTTGAGATCGATTTATTTATACGGGCCTTACCAGCGTAAGTAGTTATCTATCATTTAATCCAATGGCAAGGGCCCAAATGAAATAAATTACAAGATCCCTAGTTACTAGCAATAACTTTTTAGTGCACCCAGATAAATAGGCATTTATTTTGAAGGCAGATTTTTTTTTTAATATTTATCTTCAGTTTAGCAATCAGACATAATGAAGGTAGATCTTATATATTTCCCCGCCCACTAATGTTTGTTTAACGATCTGTGATGAGGGTCAGGATTTATCGTCCTGGTCCGGATTAAGGAGAATGCTGTACACCGCGCCCGCGCACCTCTGTGGTTGACTGAGAAGTTTGCATTGCGAATTAATAGGTATTAGGCGTCTAGGGGTATGTAGTCCGCGATTCCAATGTTTTCCCTCTTCTTATATTTAAAGGGACCTCGCGTGCTCATGTCTATTAAATAGAATCACCAATATTTCCAGTAATACTCGTATATCTGGCAGTTTTAAATATGGTGAACACAACTTAAACCCCCTTTACATTATCTTCCACCACCAATCTGAACAGGCTTCCACGGTTTGTTTTGAATTCTCACACAAAATAAATATCGATGCTAATAGTAAGAGATATTGGTCCCGATATCTCCCCTCCGGGTATCGTACAACAATAGCGTGAGCCATTTCCAGGCATTTCCCATTTAAATTTGTTCCCTCGGCTTCCTTATCGACGGGAGGGTGCCGGAGACACGCGGGTGCATTGCATGGGGTTGTTTGATGACTCACACACGTTGCCGACGTCGAGCCCCTACTATACATTTACGATGGTTTTTTATTGGCGCGTTAAATTTGTGCTGAATTTGCTTTGACGATTGCCAGCCCGTTTAACCCCACCATAATTATCTGTAAGCGTTTTTATGTAAATAGCTGCGTTCACATTGCTTTACTTAGCAGCCTCACTTAAACAATCAGTTTGACGGCTGACTTGACCGATCGCTCAAGTACGGCTGCTCGGTACTTGAGAACGCAGTTAATGACGATGACGAGTTTGAGAGCAGGTAAATATATGTCGAGGCCTTTATTTAGTGGGTTGGTTTTAGATAGATCTTCAACAACATATTCTTCTATTGCTATCGATGAAACTAGTAACTCAACTGAATTCGTCACTGTGAATAAAATGCAGAGTAAGTATAATCTCTGCTCTGATGACAATAATCTGCACATTGCCTTAAAATAATCCTTACTCATTTATCATCGTAATTCTTATTAGATGCTATTCATAGTCCGTCGAGTAACGGTGGTAGGCGCCGCTCTTTCCGTGTTTCCGGCTGCTGTACAAATCGTCGTTATTAGATTAACGGGCTCGGCGACGTTGACGAATGTCGTGATTTTTGATACCTGCCTGTTACAATGTAACAGGTGTTCCGACGCATATTTTTTCTCTGATTAATTATTCAGATATTTTGAATTGAACGTTGTTACTCGAAGATTACAGTAATTCGGGGTAGGTTGACAGAAGTTACTTTTCGCTCTCCTTGTTCCAACTGAAAACCATTAACTGTGTAACAAGTTCTACACAAACGCTACTCAATTTTAATTTTATTTCATCTATGCAAAAACAAATAAATAAAATTGGAGTGTCTGTTTGTAATATCAAAATAACACCTTTTCACTAAATGCATATGAAAGTACATACGACACCTGTAACAAAAACGCGATTTAAAAAATGATTGTCTGTCTGTCTGTCTGTCTGTTTGTGTGTTTGTTCCGGGTAATGTCCGAAACGGCTTAACCGATTTTGACGGGACTTTCACTGGCAGATAACTGATGTAATAGGGAGTAACTTAGGCTACTTTAATTTTTGAAAAACAATTAGGGTTCCGCGTAAAAAAATAAAAACACATGAAATCAAAGAGTATTTCCGAAACGGCTGGACCGATTTTGACGGGACTTTCACTGGTAGATAGCTGATGTTTTTTTTTTTTTTTTTTTTTTTTTTTTTTTTTTTTTTTATCCGGGCCTTTATGGCCCGGCCGCGTTCACCTCTGATATGGGGGTCAGAGTCCTTACTTAACACGTTAATAATAATAAATGTACAAATACTTTTTATTGTAGTAAAATCACAGTATTTAAAATGACATTTTCTCGAAAAGCGAGTAAAACGTAGCAATAAAACATATTTCTCGAAAACGAGTAAATAAAAAAACTTATCGGTATATACAAAAAAGGGACAGCGGAATAAATAACAATAGTTATAAACGTGATAAAATAAACAGGATTCCCTCCCATTCTATTGCACGAATATGTCAGCCGGCGCGATTAATAGCGCAGTGTTGTGTAAGTTGCTGTCGGGGCTTATTGGCACAATAAGTGGACAGCTGGCCTCTATCTGCCTAGGTCTTATTTCTATTAATCACGCTGGTCGCTACCTCCGTGCAATAGCTTAGGAAGGTATCACGTTTCTCGCTGTCCATGACAAGTTTACAAACACTGTGTACATCTAGAGTGGTGTCTAAAGACATTTGCACATTATATCTTTGGCGTGAAAACACAGGGCAATGCAGTAAGACATGCTCCACTGACTCGCTCACACCCGGTTCACAGATGCAGGATGGGTCCTCCTTGCACTTGAAGCGGTTCAAGTACTCTGAGAACCCACCGTGCCCGGTCAGAACCTGTGTGAGCGTGGCAGTGGGATGAATCTTCCTAATTGTCCTATAGGACACCACCAGGTCAGGGAAAAACATTTTCGTCGTAGAAGCAGTGGTGTCAGTCTTGTACTTACGGTTCCATTCGTCTAGTGACTCCAAACGGATTTGTCGCTTGACGAATGATACCGGACATTTGTCGTACGTTGGCTTGGTCTTACTGTGCAGCGCTGCTTGCTTTGCCAATTCGTCCGCTCTCTCGTTACCCGCCAGCCCTGCGTGTGCTTTTATCCAAAACAAGGAAATATCCTTGTTTTGGAGTCTGCACTGGGCGATGTTGTTCCTCGCCTCGGCGGCGAGTGGGTGAAGAGAGAGCGGGTTGACCACTGTCTCGAGTGCCGAACGCGAGTCGCTTATTACAGCGAGACTGGCGCTCTTACACTCAAACGCGTATTTAGTGGCTCGGCATATGGCCAAAAGTTCGGCTTGATAGACCGTGCAGTAAGACGACAGTTTGAGTTTGAGAGACTTGATCTCGGTTTCACTATTCCAGATGGAAAGTGAAGCGCCGACCTTGCCCTCAATTTTGCTGCCGTCCGTGTATACTCTTACTGCGCTGCTTACGTTGGTGGTCACGCTTTGCTGATCCGTCAAGTTCATGAACTTAAGGTCCATATGTTTTGCCGGATGCGGAGTACTCGTATATGCCAGTCTGCTTTCGACTTCCATGTCGCCTAGCTCTGGTCGAGGTACTCCCCTCTTGGCCTTGTACAGGGAGGCCGCTTCGCGTATGCGAATGTCGAGGGGCAGTAACCCGGTCAGAGCGAGCGACGCGTTCAGGGACACTGTTTTGTAGGCCTTGCACATCTTCTGTGCAAAGCCCCTCTGGACAGTGTTCAGCTGCTTCTGAGCAGTAATCTTGTTTGTTGACGGCGACCAAGCACTGGCAGCGTACATGATGATGGGCTCAATGGTGGCAGTATAAATCACCCGGATAACTTCCGGGTGAAGGCCCCAGCTAGTTTTAGCAGCCTTTGCTAGCTGTTTGTAGACATTCAACGCCTTTCTGCAGATGTTCGCAGTGTGGCTGTTGAATGTCAACTTATGGTCGATTGTGAGCCCTAGGATCTTAATCTCATTAGTGATGCCAATGTCAATCCCTCCCATGGTCAGGAGGGGGGTGTCGTAGATCAGCTTTCGTGTCACAACCATCGCGCTTGTTTTGTGAGGTGCGAACTTCAGCTTGTTCTTGACACCCCACTCCCGCACATAGGCGAGAGTGGGATTGGCTTGACGCTGTATGTCCAGTGCCGTGTCGCCGGCAAAAACAAGGACTACGTCGTCTGCGAAAGCCTGCACATATTGCCCCCGCGTTTCGAGTCCTTTCAGCAACGGGTCAAGGAGAAGATTCCACAGTACAGGCCCGCCGATAGATCCCTGTACGCACCCTTTTTGAGTGCCCTTTATGTACTCCTCACCAGCATACCTGACTCGGACCTTTCGGTCCTGCAGGTAGCTGTCGACGATTCGTCGGAGGTTGACCGGGCACTCTTCTTCGGCCAGTCTCACCCTTATGGCCGGCCACCAGGCGCTGTCGAAGGCTCCCTCTATGTCCAGTGATACCACGGTCACGATCTTTCGTTGAAGTATATTGCCGCGTATGTACTGTATCAGGTCATAAAGGGAGTCCTCGGTGCTACGTTGGGGCATAAAGCCATATTGGCGCAGACTGAGCCTAGGAATCAGGTGCCACTTGAGTCTATTGACCACCATCTTCTCCAGAATCTTCCCCATGACTGGCAAAAGGCCGATGGGCCGATAGGACTTGGGGCTTGTGTAGTTGGTCTTTCCAGGCTTCCGCAGCACGACCACCACTGCTACCTTCCATTGTTCCGGGAAGAGACCCAACTCTAGGCACTTGTTCATGATTGCCAGGTGCAGGTCCGGATCCTGTTTGATCACCTGGCAACATATGTCGGCGGTGAAGCCGTCTCCTCCGGGTGCCTTTTTCGGGTTAAAACTTTCCGCCGCGGCTCTGAGCTCCTCCAGTGTGAACGGCGGGTCGTGGACTTCGCCATCGACACTGTCGTTCACACGGTTCGCTAGGGCTCTTGTCCGCTGGTGGTCTAAGTTGTCCTCCGTCTCCAGGTCTCCCGGGAAGAACGTGTCCGCTAAGAGTCGGGCAGACTCTTGCTGCCCTACAATAGTGCCGTCTCTCTCCAATGGAAGGTCTTCCTGTCTCCTGGTGGTGTTCTTTATGACCCTGTAGATGCTTTCCCATACTCCTTCTTTGTCCTGTCGTTCGCAGAATGCCTTCCAACTCTTAATCTGAGCCTTTTTGGCTGCGTCCTCATACTCTAGTTTCGCCTGCAGGTACTGCTCGACAACTCCTGGTCTTCGGGTTGGCGCTGCACATCGGACTCTACGCTTTTTTGTGTTGACTTCTCGCTTCATTCTCTCAAGATCCTCAGACCACCATGGTATTTTAAGTTTTTGGTCTGATTTATTTTTAACTAATGTTTGGGTGCATGTCTCTGTAACTACTTGTGTAAGGCTATTTACATGGCTTTCTAAACTGATTTTACTACTAAAGATAGCTGATGTTATAAGCAGTAACTTAGGCTACTTTTATTTTAGAAAAACAAAATTAAAAAAATGGGTTCTGTCGCGCGGGCTCAGAACGCGGGAGCGGGCTTTTTTGTTAAATTAAATTCCACGCGGACGAAGTCGCGGGCTCAGCTAGTAATTAATAAAGCATACTACAAAATATCGCTGTTCGAAACAGGAGTTTTGAGTATTAGAGTATATTTTTTAGTCTAGTATATTAGTTAAAGCGGGCCAGCTAGCCCGGTCGAGGTGTACGGGAACCCTAAATGCCTTTTTCGTTATCTATCTAGAATTTCCGGTAAGTCTACAATTATAGCCATTTCAACTGACTCCCACTCCCCTCCGCCATCCCCTAGTGCCATCTGTCGTTGATATTTAAATTGGTTAGATATATCATTGGAATAACTTTTCTTCAGCGTTTCACATAGTGCTGAGAATATATTAGAGGCTGCTGTTTCTGTTACTGGTAATAATTTTAAAAAGCACAGTGGAATTTGGTATATCTACTATTCTTCTGCAATTTTAAAATTTTAATAATACCCATGAAATGTTTTTATTGTTTTATAATTTTTATGACATCCTGTTTTATGTCTCACTCCTGGGTGAAGGCCACTCCTCTCGCCATCGGTCCTGGTCCAGGGCTATTTTTGACCGCATCTTTCCTCCCTATGCTTGGCCTGCCTGAACGGCGTGTAGCTACGGGACTACATTAGGTACTAATGATGGCCAATGGCTTAAATTTGCAGATCTATATGTATGTACGACGTGACCTGCCCAATGCAAGTTCTGTTACGTATGTTACAATTTGTTCTTTTTTAAGTCGGCAAACAAGCTTAGTAACCGTAGCCTGCAGATCCTTGACATACCAAAGGCATTGCTCGCACGTTGTCATCCAAAGTGGGACAGAGGGGGGGAGGGAAGCGAGTGGGTTGGACTTCCGACTCTCACACATCGTACGAAATACAGCTATGATAGCAATTTTTATATAATTCCACCACCGTAATGTTGTGTTTAGAAAAATGTGAGGGCATAAAATATAGGTGTCGCATTTTGTGTATTTTTCTAATTGCTATTGTGTTGAGAGAGTCCACTGGTTCTTCAATTCTATGAATGCCATGTATAATTTGTTCTTAGAATCATTCGTGTCCAGTGTTCTCGTTAAAGTTTTTAAGAACGGCCGATAAATTCCTATAATTATGACGATTGTTTCGCAAAAGGATCAATTGCTCAATTGAATTGTATCCTGAGCTTCCACGATATTTGTTCTATATTTTAAACTATTATCTGCCCGCGACTTCGTCCGCGTAGACTTAAGTAAAGTATTCATGTGTTAATTTAGGTCATAAACTATCTGTGTTCCAAATTTCATCCAAATCCGTTCAGTAATTTTTGCGTGAAAGAGTAACAAACATACATCCATACTCACAAACTTTGGCATTTATAATATTAGTAGGATAATATGTCGTGTTTCAGGATAAATATAGTTAATGTTGATTTATATAAAAAAAAACCGTCTTCATTGAAGCAACGGTTCCTTGTCAGTTTTATTATTAGCCATGTAAATTCTTAATGGTACAACATTTTCAACTGTATATTACTTTTGAGCCGGTGTTCCAGTATTATGGGCACCTCACCAAGTCATTTTCCTCAATGTACCGCTGCAAATTGTGCGTGAAAATAATTGGCTGACACACCGGAGTTATTGTTTGGCCTCGATCGTAAAGAGAAACGTTAAGCAAAATCGCCAATTGGCAATCTGCCGGAGCAAGGTAGTCAGGGGCATCGTCCATGTATCCATGGAATATGTGTGTAATCAGCAAATAAATCGCTCAACAAATCAAGATTTCAGAAAGCTAACGTAAACACCTTACAGTTTCAGCGAAATTGATTTTAGTTCGCTTCACTGAAGCAGAGGCCCTCTAGTAAATTTGGTTTACTTTAGTTTTATACGCTTACAGACTTGTTTCATACACCTATTGCTGGCATTAAGGCAACCCAAGTCTGAGTAAGTCCTGTAACTGTAGTAGGTAATGAATATCTATCCCTGTTGTTCGCGCTACTTCGCCCTGTAAACTTCAATATTGTTCGTGCCGCTTTAAGTTTAAAGTAAGGAGTGCGCCGTGACTTTGAATGCACGTTGGATCTAAAAGCTTTTACATAAATTCATTAAATATGCTCCGATTTAAAATTAATTATGATATGTTTATAACGTATTCCCGTATTACCGTTGTAATAGACGAAATTAGACCATAATTCATTAATTTAAATTTTAATTTTAAACGTCATTAAGGTTATTGTCAAAGAATATTTGATACTGGCAAATGTAAGTGAGCCAAATTTCATACAACGTCCGCGCAATTTTTAACCCCCGACGAAAAACGAGGGGTGTTATAAGTTTAACATGTGTATCTGTGTATCTGTGTATCTGTGTATCTGTGTATCTGTGTATCTGTGTATCTGTGTGTCTGTCTGTAGCCACGTAGCGCCCAAGCTGATGAACCGATTTCAATTTTGTTTCTTTTGTTAGATAGGTATTCTGATCGAGAGTGTTCTTAGCTATGTTTCATGAAAATCGGTTCAGCCGTTTGAAGATCATCAGCTCTTTTGTAGGTTAAAAAAGCCACATTCACGGCCAAAACCAATTCCCACGGCTCGAATCCATTCGAAATTTGTGATTATTGGATTTCGATTTATTATATTTTTAAATGATCGTAATAGTCTGAACTGGCTTTCTACAATATTATAAATATGAAAAGTTTCCCTGATTCTGGAAAAAAAATATATTTTTCAATTTTTATATGAGATTTGTGTATGAACTAAAGACGTTCCATAAGTCACGTGTCAAAATAGGGATACGCGCATGCGTTAAACTTTGTTTGTTTTGTTAATGGTCATGGAATATTACGTTATAATAATTCTAGAGGGCGCTGCTCCGCCATTGAGAAAAAATATAAAAAAACAAACCTAATTTAAAATAATTTTAGCGTTATTGAAAATTCTTCCCCTGGGCTGCTCCCATCCTCCTCAACCAGAGTTATTACATGAAATTGAATCATAATTGATAATATTTTACTAGGAATTAAACCTCCGTGGCATCAATATTTAGATTCGTTGTCTATTCTAATGTCAATTATTATAATGTCATAACAAAATAATCACTACTTTTACGCAGAGTTTCTGTTGATTATTGTATACATTTGATGAAAAAGTCGTCGCATCGGGGGTTTTTAAATTTTCAATTTAGAGTTATCGTATTAAGGTGAAGGCGCCTGTCTAGCCCGCGAAATTCAAAATTTTCGAGTATTTTCATAGTTTATCCAAAATCTGAAAACATTTAAGACAACATTTTGTGATTTGCAAAAAACACAGTATGCAGTGCGTTTATTAATACATTTATTTTACTCTAAATATTATCACGGTGGATATGATACTAGTAAATCACTAAATATACAAAAATTGCCAGATTATCTGGATAGCTGTCGTTCTTGAAATGTTTTAGAGTAAGTTGGATATATTAATAAATGCACTGCACACGGTCTTTTTCGCGAATTACAAAATGTGCCTTTTATTATTGTCAGATTTTGAAAAATTCCAAGAAAACCTCAAACAAATTTAACTTTGCGGGCTAGATGGGCGCTTTAGCGATTGAAGGCTTTTGTTCTTTACGTATTAATATATAGATTTGTATAACACAGTGGCCATAATATACCGACAACCGGGTTATTCGGGCGCGAACTTTACAACCAAGGTTGTCTGCAAAGGTAAGGGCGGCCCCTACACCGTGACCTATTAATCTTCATATGCAACTGCGAAATTGATTATTTATTGTTCTACGCATAATAAGGCGAGCAACAAACGATAGATTCATCAATAATGCGAACCTGACGTGATTCATCACTAAATGTTATGAACTGTTTAATGTGTACAGTTTTGTAGTTCATTACAATGATGAATATGTTTGGGGTAAGTAATGCAATTTGGTAGGGGGTTGAGGGGAGATTGCGGGGCGACTGCGGCACATCCGGGATGCAACTCTGCATCAACTCCGAACATTATTATTATGTAGAACAAAGTCAGCTAACGGGCTTCTGACACGCGACGGGTGCTGATTCAGATATTTTTTGTTGCAAACCCTAATAAAGGAGAGGCGAGCGGGTCTCGTTCGTTTCGGGTATAAAGTATGCGTGTTAATGGTATGAAATTCATCGGAAATTTAATTTTTGGATGCTTATTTTACTCAGCATTATTTTCGGGAATCATTCATGCAACCCAAATGGGTGCTACGAATATTTTTTTTACGGTGCCAATTAGTTAGTTTGTGTTTTTCTTATAGACATAAAATATTATTAATGCTTGTTTTTCCCGAGGTAATAAATTACAAACGTGATAATTTCTGGGTTGGTATCTATTGAAGGAAGTTCTGTTAGTAATTTACTAAGTTGATCGTTTAATAATGCAGGAATATATCACGCAAAGTTGTGTTTGGTGTACTGGCACAAGTGATTTAAAGCGTTATTGAGTCTACAGTATAATTTATTTTTTAATGATAGGTTAACGCGGAAACTATATTATTGATTTAAACTATCATAATGATGTATTATCACGTGTATGTTTCTCGACGAGGTACGCAGAGGAACACACTCACACATTTTGCCGATGGCTGATTGGTCAAAATGTATTATGTAGGTACCATACCTACATGCGCCAAGTTCCATTATACACTAGAACTATGAAATAATAATAATAATTTAGCCCTTTTGGCGTCCCACTCCTGGCCACAGGCCTCCCTAACTACAAGAGGCATCCAGGCCGTAAACCACGCTGGCCAAGTGCGGGTTGGCAGTTTTCACATGTCTTTCGAAAATTGTTTAGATTTTCTTAGACACGCAGGTTTCCTCACGATGTTTTCCTTCACCGTAAGCAAGTGATAATCATATAATAATGATTCACGCATGGATTTCGAAAACTCAGAGGTGCGAGCCGGGGTTTGAACCCAAGACGCGTGCTTAACCACTCTGTTATAACTGCTATTCACTAGAACTATGATACAGGTAAAATAAATATAATCTCTAACAGGGTAAACATAATATCTAAGTTAGTGTAACATGAATCAAACCTTTTAGACTTGACCAAGTTTATTCCCGATGATAACCGAATTGGACGCGGCGGTAGTAAAGTAATTTAATATAATATTTCAACTCATAAATTATTTCGTTCAGGTCAGTAAGTAAACTAAACTTGATAATTTGAACCCGTTGATGTAGATTTTAATGAATTATTCAATATAACGACTTTAATTTCTAAACGGGTAGGTGCAAAGTAAAGGCTATGGGGTTTTTTCGATTAGTTCACGTATATCTTAAGTAAATGGTTAGGCGCCATATTGTGCATTACGATTAATAAAATAAGACCTTACACTAAGAAAAAAAATTTAGTCAACAAATGATTTTGTGGTTCCTAATCCCTTTCAGTTTTTTGTAATAAACGTTTTGTAATTGCAGCAAATAATTTAAGAGCACATTGCATTACAAAACCTTTGCTGTAATTACAAAAATATTAGTAAAAATTAAAAGAAAAAAACATGATATGCTACAAAAATTTATGTCGTAAATTATTTTATCAGTATTTGTATCAAATAAAAAAAATAAGCCATATATATGCACTACCACCTTTGATACTGTTGGAAACAATTTTCAAAACAAAAGGGCTCTGGATCTATATAACTATAACCTATCGCAGGAATTTGTTTAGTAAATAATGTGTATTGCCCTCTTTCTATATATAAATATCCCCAGGAAGTGGTATCTTTCAAATGTTGTATACCTACTGTTGTGATCACAATATGCCGAGGACTCACTCAGGGGGAAAACGCGAAGGGTCGTGATAATAAAAGAGAGTATATACATACGTACAATTAGTATGTTTACATTATAGTTATAGGTAGTTCACTCAAAATGTTATGAAGATGTTTTTATTTCAATTACGACAAGACCGGTATTTATTAAAATAAAGAGCGATATTTTATAAACCGTCAACATTTTCTTTTACTATAAGCCCGCCCAGTTTTCTTTGGACAATATTGAGATAAATGATTCTTCTTTCCTTAAGTTTACAAAAGAACTTGGCTAGATGTGAAAGCCTCTTGAAAAGCTCGTCACTATCGATTCGTTTCAAGTACTGGAGGGTTTGAAAATTATATTTTGTCGATTTTATAAACAGCGTTAAACACGTATACTTTACGCTTTATTAGGTTTAGAAAAACATCTCAATTCTAGTGAATAGCTGGCACTTAATAATACACTATGACCGGATACTTATTCTTCCCGGTTGCTCTTTTAAAAAGTACTCATTTTTTACACAATCAAATTTGCATTGCAATATCAATACGAAGTGGATTTCACCATCGGTATTCTGTTATATTAATTGACGATCCGAAACACGGACCGCGAGCCAAGAAACAAGCTGTAGCCAATTGACTACATCACGGGCTGGCTCGACTGGGAGAGTACCACCCTCTCACAGAAGATAGGAGTATAGTAGCTATTAGCCGGAAGCCCAAACCCCGTACTTTCTCCTCCCTCGCCCGGAATCGAGCGAGCAATGCGTTTAGTATTGCAAGCGTCTTTTTATAGTCTACAGCAAATACTTAAGTATAGGCGGGTAGTACGCATCTTTGCAGAAATGTTTGCATAAAATCATTGTTAACTGTCTTAATATATTTATTTTTATGAAACAAACAAACAGCATACCTAAAGTAAAATTGTTAAGAGTTTTTGTAAATTAAGTTTTATATAAATACGTCGAGTGTTTTATGTGTACATTTTACATTATTAACAAGTTTAGTGGGTTGAGTGATGGTACCGAGCAAGGGTTTAATCCCCGATATTCGGGTTCCGGCACGTACTGCTGCTACTCCTCTTTTGTTCCGCAATTATCTATTATATCACAAAAATTAACCCTTTAACTGATTAAGAACAATATAAAAATGTATAACTGTAGATGGGGATGTAAAGAGGGCGGCTCGTTAAAATATCAATTTCCCTTGTTGGGTGTAATAGTTATTATCGTAAAGTTGGTTGGTATCTTATTACGATTTTAACTTGAGTAAATTGTGAGTAGATAACTTATTTCACTTAGGATAGGCATGAAATTATTGGCCATGTTTTGACCTAATAAATTGAAGTGACCTTAAACACGGTTTTTGTGGTGATCGATTTCCGTTTAACTTAATGGAGATTAACCAATGTAGAGATTAATGTATTAGAGAGTTTGGAATACTTATTCCTTTTGGTGATTCAAGAATAAAATAGGCAAGAAATAGATCACATGATTTATTTATTTTGAGCTACACGATATACCCATTATGTACAAATTCATACTTATACGCTATATAATATATTTCGTAACATTAAGCAACAATATCAACTGCGTAGACTTCCACGAAATTATCCATATTTTTTATTTTACATAATGGTAATAGTACCTAACATTAGGTTCAGTCCATACTTATCGACGCGGGAGCAGACTGGTCAGAAGGATCTAACTGATAACGATTTACGCATCATCTTAGTTCGGGCGATTCTATGTCGAAACCACGACTACCGTGTCGATAAATGTGTAGAGACCCTTATATTTAATTTTGTGATATAATTTTTGTTACATAAATTACAAAATCGTGCCTTGTAAGAAAAAAAACACATAAGAGTACAACACCATGTTCTATCAGTGTATTAAAAAAATACCTATCTAGTACTCTCCTTGTACGGTAAATGATGTCATTATATAACTTTTGTTGCAAACATTCAAGTATACGTACAAAGCTAGGTTATTTACATTTAGAAAAAGTACAGTTTCAGGTTTTCGGCTAAGTACATACAGGGTAAAAAATTACAAATCGTTTTCTCGCAATTAATTATTATTCCTATTAGTAGAACTGGGTACCA